>JBBMOE010000005.1:11161199-11231027 GCA_037975065.1 Chaetodon trifasciatus
GAGAGAGAGAGAGAGAGAGAGAGAGAGAGGGAGGGAGAGAGAGAGAGAGAGAGAGAGTAGGAAAGAGAAAGAAGGCAGTCATAATTTCTCAGGCCTCTAAAATTACCATGTGGCCACACAGAGATGGAGGCTGATAGATTTTGAGAAATGTAAAGTGAGAGGCATAGGGAAGGAAAAAGAAATGAGAAAAGAGAGAATGATATTTAGCATTGAGCTGTCTTGTCATCCCTCTCCATCATTTAGGCAGTAATGTTTTTCCAATTTGGGGCTGTTTACCAGCAGGTGGAGGGGGAAAAGAATTGCATGAGGTGAACAAAATAAAAGTGAGTCTTTTCCAGATTTTCTCCATCCCATCATTCTATTCCTCCTCCGTCTTCTCCTTCCTTTGGTCACAGCCCCCCCCCCCCCCCCTTTGCTCCCTGTCTCCACTCCGCTGAATAGATGAAGGTGGGGTTGGGGGGGTCTTTCTCTGAGCCATTCTGCTTGCCTGTCCCCAGAGCAGATCATATTAACATTTTATAAAATCAAGATTTCCTGCATTTAAATAGTTGTGGTTTCCCAACTGGTTCCAGTATCTCAGAGGGGGAATTCAAACCTCCTTCCATTACTCAAAGTCAAATTGCTTTTCTGGGCTGTTTTTACATACAGTAGAAGGGAGCAATGTCAGAAAGATGCAGGGGGGTGGTGGGCAGCTGAAAACTGACAGATGCCTGAGCATCCACAGGTTCCCACCTGTAGAGGGCCCAAGTGATGAAGGGATAGAAGGAAAGAGGAAGGTGACTCATTCTCACCTTCTCACCGCCGTGTGGTCCAGCTCTGTGAATCATAAGCAGGTGTCCTCGCTGCTCTTTTTCCATCCCTCTCGTTCGTCTTCCCCTCCCTCCGCCTCTCTGTGGGGTTCTGAAGCCTGAGAAACAGGGAGTAAACACAGGAGCTATGATTCAGCCTGACCCCAGATCAGGAGAACAGGAGGAGGAGATGCAGTTTGTTTAAGTAGAGAGCAACAACTGGGCTCCAGCCTCAGCATATGGTCAAACAAATGTCACACATTCTGTTCTCATACGCATTCGCCTCTTACCAATGCTAGCTTTTCTCAATATGCAAATGTGTAAAATTCCACTCTCTGTTTGAGCAGTTGCTCAAATCAAAAATTCACACCATCTGTTCCCCTGCTGTTGCTTTCGTGCATGGCACCGTGGACTATCGTTTAATGTACCAGCAGGGCTCTGTCATCATCATCTGCCATCATGGCCCTGCTGGCCTGTGGCAGATATCATGAAGCCACCTTCAGCCATAACCGCTGCTGCAGCTGTTGTTTGTCATTGTTGTTATTTTGAGAAGCACAGGTTCACCATCAGCTTCACATCCATGACGCACGCATTTTTACACACTTCTCCTCCAATTCTATTCAACCTCTTGTAGGGAGTTAGATCTGAGGGGAGTCAGTGGGGTATTTCAATTCAGAGCGACACATTGAACCAGAAAGAACAAGAGTGTGTTTTAGCCAAGATAACTATTATTTTAGTGGGACAGCGCTCAAGCAGACCTGCATTAGTCACAGCTAATGCACTATAAAAATAAAAGACTGTCCATGTGGTTAATTTGATCTGGAGTTTTTACACCTCATCCACCAAAACTCCAGTCCCCCTTTTATAAGTTTGGCGCTACAGAGGAGAAGCAAAAAAAGTTAAGCGTGAAGATCTCAGCGTGGGCTTATTCCTGATTTTCCACACTGATTAATGTTAACGTATATTAGCCCACCTGAGACAGCATAGCGGGAGTCATTTTCAGAACAATTTTCATTACATATCCTGAGTAAACATTTGCTCAAGCTGATGTCAATTCAATTTGTCTGCTGGCTGATAAGAGGTAGCTAGCAGTGGAATTTGTAGACGTATAGGCATCAGTGAAATAACAGAAGACCTAATAGCAGTGTTGATATTGTTAATAGCAGTAATGGCAGACAAGGCTGAGGATGTCAGCAGTCACAGCCTCAAAGGGAGCCTGGGGAGTCTTCAGTTGCAGAGACATGTTTAAACTTCTGCAGTGATCACACCTGGGCTGATCATGGAAATTGAAATCATTTCTGTATGTTGCGTATTTGCTTTAGTTTGCCTGCCTGCCTGCCTTTGGTTAACCTTTTGAGAGAATGTGATTGGTCAATCAGTCTCTGAAAAGTAAATCCATGCAGAATTGTAGTTTGTGGTTTGGCAGAAGCTGGGCCGGGTGACAGGGATGGAAATCAGATCTGTATATACACAATGCTGCCAGCAGTCCTGGATTTGAATATATTTGTAAATAGTTTTGAATATTTAAACTAATTGAAAAGTCCTCATGTTGGCTTTCCAGGCATTTGAATCACCTCCAAAATGGAACCTTGACTCACAAATTAAGATAACATTTAAGATAACCCTTCATGGGATATTTTGCCCTTGGACTTAGCTGGCAGGCCTGCTTTGTCTAGCGATTGAAGAAAATACATATTGGAGCCATCCAGCCAAGGGAATGTCAGCTATTCAGGGTTACATGTTGTTTATCAGATAAGGTACACACACAATCAGGCAGCGGAAACTAACAGTGCCCAGACTGTATCATGCACTCACATACATATGCACACCTGTGTATACACATATGTATACATGCATATTGTCTTTCATACGTACAATTATACATACTGTAGTCTTTCTCTTGAGCACATATACACAATCCATTTGACATATACACAGGTGCCTCCTTCTCCCAAAAGTCAGTGCCAGACATCCAATTCAACACAGCAAAAAAAAAATGTCTTTCACTTTTTTCTTTCTTTTTCCATCATCCCTACATTTTTTGAACTGGTTATCGATTTCATCTCCACTCCCCTCCAAGGCCAGGGCTGCAAGTCAAAGGGAATGTGACGCAAATTCAACCATGCAAATTTATTCCACTGTACCATATACGTACCTCACATATTCATTTCTGTATGCCGTCATGTGTATAGAATATCACAGGTAAAAAAAAAAAAACACCCCTCTGTGTTTTAGCAATGCAGTTCTGGGAACTCTCGGTGGAGATTCGGTGAGTTTCCGCTTCAGTGGCTCAGTGCTGGGGTTGCGGGTGCACCACTCTGTCAGGTGCAATTATGAGAAGTTGATTCCAGGAAGACCTGTGTGGCATTTCATACATGATGTAAGCTACAGTTACCTCATGCATTCCTCCCTAACCATACAGTCCCACACATATGAAGGCACACACACATTTTGTCAACACCAAGCTTTTCACATACCAACTTGTTGACAGCTGCATGAGTTTGGTAATTGTCCAGGGAGCTTTGTACCTCCGGTAAACAATTGGATTGTCACAGACACATGTGTGCAGGCAAATGCACTCACTCACCCATACACACACACACACACACACACACACACACACACACACACACACGTCTCCCTGCCTGGCATCCTTCAGGTGTGCTGTTAAGAGCTCCCTGCCACCACTGATCCATCAGTAGCTGAGTTGTGCAGGTGGTCGAGGGAACATGAGAACTTGGTTTTGTTCACACAGGAGCACCAGACACATTTATGCTAATTTTGGCACAATGTGAGAGGAATGAATGAGGCCTTCCAGTCATCACATAATGTGAGAACACTCACATAACCTGATTGTTATTCAGTCTCAGAGCCAGCTCCAGGACTTCAATGCTAATGGCTGTCTTGTAGCTCATAGTGGCCTGGTGTTTAGTTATGCTGTGGTCATGCTGTGTTGTTATGGAGATGAGTTGTCCTCTCGCTGCTTTGGTGGTCCGCGGTCAAAGTGTTGTAGTTTTTTCCGACTAGACGAGAAATTAAAGATTGGTTTGTCTGAAATGAGTAAAATTCAAGGTTGTAATACAAACATCATAAAAAAGCACTTGTTCATGCCTTCTCTCATGCAAGGATTCCCAGTGACTTGAAAGGGTCAGTTAAGTATGAATGTTGATGATCTGCAGACCACTGAAGTTGCTTAATACTTGATGTGTAACTGGGGGATTCACAGGGCTGAAGTCGTACCTGTTGTGCAATAACAAAGCCTTACAGTAATCCTACTGCTGATGAGTAATCAGGGTCACACTGAGGCGGTTACAATAGCCTGCTTGTGTGGAGTGGAGCCTCAAGTTAAAGTGATGAACAACGGAGGGATACAATAGTAAGACACCACTGGTGTTTATCTGTAAAGGGGACTAAGTCGAGGATATAAAAGCACCGCTGTCATTTGACGGCGCAAAGCCAGCACCTTAGGAAAGGAATATCTGATCCATGGGTCGAAAACAGTATCATTTTTACAGCAAAACCTGACATGAAGACATTCTCTGACATGTTGCTGATGAGTTGTAACAGCAACAGTAACTATTTGAGTTCACTTGAAAAGCTCAGTGTAACCTTATAAGGCAGAGAAACACATTGGTTATGCAGTGTCTTTGGGTTCTTCTAAAGTATCCAAGAGAGCAATTCCTTCACATTTCCTCCGAGCTCTCCAGGAGAGAAAACAAATATAAATGATCATTTTTAGTCTGAGTTCAATGGTTGTCAGCAGCTGGCTGTATGGAAAATAGGAAGGAAGAAATAATGATGCTAGACCTTTGTGCTCATGTGATTTGATCCAAGTAAATACTGGAAGCTAGCCATTATTGACTGGTTTGTATCTAGTTCAGAAGCACTCTGACTCTGTATGAGGAGGAGGAGGAGGAAGAGAGGTTTGTTTGAACCACAGATATTAATGAAGATTTGCATAAGCAAGAATACAGAGATATAGAGAGTTATCCTCTTTGACATTGTTCCTACTGTGTTTACTCAGCAAGTATCAAAAAGACTGCTCTGCAATCAACTGTAACAAACCTCCTTTTAGACTTTTATTTTCCATCCTTCTTACATGTACTTAACATCTGCTCATGTGATGTGGTGACATGGCCTTAATCATTTAGCTTTCATCGTAAATAAGTGAAAGAAGTTTTTGTGATCTGTGATGTTCTGTTAATTCTCATAATGATTATGTTCATACTGAAGAAATCAGAGAGCCAGTGTCTGGGCAGCCTAGTTTTTTGCCATTAAGAGAGCTCTGAGTTGATGGATGCTTATTACTACTGCTCTACTCATAATGCTGCTACCCTTAAGAGGATAGAGCAGATGCATAAAAACTAAAAATGCGTATTTGGTAGTTACGTAAGGAAGCTGTTTACTGTGTCTTTCTTTCCAGGTACCATGCAGCCTGGAGTACTGGGACGAGCTCCAGCAGGCCTTTGTTCCATACCGGGAGTTCAGCCTTTCAGAGAGCAGTCCCTGCCAGCTGCAGCTGCCCAGCCTCAGCCTCACCGACCAGCAGAAGGAGCTGGTGGCCTCAGACCTGTGGAGGATAGTACTCAATAATAATGGAGAGGGAGGTGATGAGCAGAGGTGAGGGAAAATTTCATGCACTATGTTCTATATTATTCACCATGACTTTGTGCTGGGAGGTATCTCTGTGTTTGTGTGTGCCTGTACACCTGAACTTGTTTGTAAGAGAGCGTGTGTATGCCTACACACAAATATGTGTGTGGATGTACAGTGCGTGCGCCGTCCAGTGTGAGGGAAAGCAGAGAGAGAGAGAGCGCACCCAGGCCGCCGAGCACAAAGAGCTAGCAATGTGTCCCTCGCCCCACATCTGGTGTGCAGGAGCAGGGAGCGGGCTTGGAAGGCGTTCAGATCGACCTAATGAGATTTCCCAGCACACCAAGTGCCTGTCAGGGCCCATCCGGATTCCTTCCTGCTTACCTTGAGTGTATCTAATCGGGGGGAAGCTCACGGGAAGCAAGAGGAGTAAAGCCCCCTTTGGGTTGGCTCATAAGTTCTTAGGTCTGGCCTGGCCTGGCCTGGCCTGGCCTGGCCTGGCCTGGCCTGGCCTGGCCTGAGTTGGGCTGGGATGGTTTGGACTGGGCCTGCCAAGCACCATAACACCTCAAAGAGCATGCCTTTACTCCTGGCTTCTTGCTACCACTGCTTCCTCTCTTCATCGCACTCATGTCTCACCCGGCGTCCTGTTACATCTTCTGTGCTCTACCCATTTTTCATTTCTTTCTGTCTTTTTCTCCTTCCTTCCTCATCTTAATTTACTCTCTGTTTTTTTCTCATTCCCCCCTTTTTACTTCCTCCTGGGATTTAGGAAACTTTTAGTGGAAGAGAATTGCCAAGCCCACATTCTGTGTGGCTTAGAGAGCTCCAGAGGAGCAGAAAGGGAGGTTTAAGAAAACATGTAAGAGAAGAAACAGAGAAAAAACTCTACAGTACCAGATACAGTGTAAAGCAAAATATACATCTGTGTTTCATTACAATCATACTCCAAACACTACAGTTCCTTTATGTTTAAATTATTTGTCTTTTTTGATCAAAATTGATTCCCCTACCCTTACTCGCTCGTTTCATCTGCCTTACTTTAGTTTCCACCAGAAAAATAACTTGGCTGCCCTGCCAACTGGAAGTAATGAAAATTGTCAACATATGATGCTTATCTTTTTAAGGAGCACTCTGCTGCACCAGCGTTTTTCAGGTCTTGAGCGTTTCCTGCTGGAGTTTTTATGGTGGATCATGGTAGCAGCAAATTACAGAGCAAATGGTCATTCACTTCAATTACCTTCCATTCAACATCATCAACCATGACATGCAATTAATGTCCATGGAGAGGTTCTGCTGGAAACTGCGGCAGTAATAATGTACCTAAACTCCCAGCCTCGGACAGTGAGGAGGCCCTGTCCACATCGTTGTCTATTTTCATTCCTTTTTGTTTGAATAATTGTAGCTTTTGTGATGAGGATGTCACACAATTTATAACTCTCCGGGCAAGAGACAAAAGCATCAGCTACAAATAAGGATCAGACTATTTTAATTAGCGGGTAGAATTATTCTGGCCATTATTCCACAGCTGTGCCTATGCTTTTGATATTCCAAAACAAAGTTTGATTGAAAATCAATAACCGTTCGCTAGTTTTCCCTTAAAGCTGTCAGAGGCTGAATCACAGTCGTATATTTTGCTCCATTATTACTTCCACATGAAATCATTTCATATTCACAGAGTGCCTTCAATTAATACTTTCTTTATTTTTCTTTATTAGTTTGTGCTGCACTTTTAGTGTTTTTTTCACTATCCAAAATACCATAGCATATTTGACTGTATCTCCTCTCCCCCTCCAGTTCGGATAGTGAGAGTGGGTCCCAGCTGCCCTGTGATCAGTTAGTATCTCCAATGGCATTGGCAGCCTGCACCCGTGTGGACTCCTGCTTTGCACCCTGGTTTGTCCCCTCCCTGGGTGTGTCCCTACAACTAGCACAGCTGGACGTTCACCTCTGCCACCACCTAGAACAGCTGGGCACAGGTAGGATACAGAATACACAGTCATAAAGCATGAGGTTTGAGTATTAAGGCTTATTAGAAGTCAATGTAATCTGGCTGTTAGACAAAGTGACTGTAAATTTTCTTTTTGTTTTATTTGTGCAGAAAAAAGGTTCAGCCTTCTTCTCCATGTTTTTTGGTTGATCATGGTAGCAGCAAATGCAGAACCAATGGTCATTCACTTTAACAACCTTAAATTTAACATCGTCAACTGCAGCTAATGAGTCAGTTAATTCATTGAGTGGTTCACTTTGGACATGCTGCAATAATTTATAATGATCAGTTATAGTTTTGTATTTGATTGTGTCAGTGATAAGAAACAGCTCCAAAGACATTTCTGTTAACTTGCATTGAACTGTGTGTGACCTCTTGTGTGACACCCACGGCGATGCACACATGCATTACTTTTGTTAAGTATGTCATTTTTGTTTGACCTGACTCGACACATAGTCCCAGATGGCAGGATGGTCATTCCTCTATATTCTAAAACACTTGAAGTCAATATTGGTTATGATTCTGTCATGTTTTGATTAAACATGTCTCACAGTCCAGTCTCTAAATACAGATGCTGTCTTTCACTCCTTCAGTTCCAGCTCGACAACTTCGCCCCTTCCTGCCAGACAGGAAATTACCTCAGGAGCAGGAGTTCATGGTGATTGGTGCTCGAGAGCCGCGGGTCTTCCTACGCCAGTGGAGCACCGGACCACGTCACTGTCAGGACATCAGCTTTTCTACCCAGTTAGGCTGCAAGCTGCTGGAGTACCGAAATCTAACACACCTTCAGCTCCTCCAGCCTTGTGTACTACAGGTAAAGCTCAGCTATTTATATTCATTTTTTACATCTGTCTAGATTTTTACATTTTTCAGAAAATGTGAAAAGTGAAAGTGAATTTAGAATTTGATTTCTTGTGTTTTACAGGGCCAGGCTGCAGCCACCTGCTGCCCCGAGAACACCACACTGGATGTGAATGTGTTTGTGGACCCGGTGTTCCTCAACATCAGCCAGTATGCCATCCACACTGTGGACACTGCCATTCAAAGCTGGCACCAGGTAACAGAGAGTTTAGGCTGGAGGGACTGCAACACATTGTATTTTTAACCACACCCCAAAAAAATACAATGAAGCACAAGATCCATCAGTTGACATTCAGAAATCACACAATTTTAATGATAGTTTGTTCATATTGCCTTCAGAAATTTGGAATAATGTAGCAGTTAGGGGTCCTGAAGGTGAGGTTACCCATCAGTTTCTTTTTTAAATTTCCCCACTTACAGCTCATGTCAGAAGCAAAATAGTTGATCTCACACATGAAAACAGACAAAGACAATCTCCAGCCAAATTTTCACTGATGCTTGAGGAAGCACATTTGAAGTGACCACAGTAATCAGTGATATGGTCAGTTAGGTTTACAAAGTATTGGAGGATGACTTGTTCACTTGTATATTTAAATAATGGGATACATTCAGACATTTCAGGTGTCAAGGGATTTGCCCTGCTGCTTGACTGCTAGTGCTCGCATATAGCTATTACATATATTTGGAGCAAGAGGCTAGTAAATCCATAGAGGAAATCCTTAGAAAATGTGTGTACGTTTAGAGAATATGCTGAAAGACGGTCCTTCTGTCCCAGATGGAGTATCAGCTAAACAAACTCACAACAAAGTGGATTTCATGAGAATGGTTTCGGTTGTATGCCAGTGGTAATAAAATTTGCAGGATGGAACTGCCTTTCAGTTTGCTGTAAACTCTGACTAAGAGGCTACAGTGTGTCTGTTCTTGGGCTTGTAGTCCTATGGTCCTCGTCATCTCTCAGTTCTCAGCTCTCAGCACTGCCTCTGGTAGCCAGGATATTTGTGTGTGAAGTGATGCCCATGAAAACACGGTAAAACTTGAGTGGTGACACCTGCCAAGACTTCATCTGGCCCCAGTCCTCCACCCACTTGTCTACTTCACACACACACACACACACACACACACACACACACACACACACACACACACACACACACACACACACACTCACCCTGGCCTCTTTGGCTTTGTATGCCCTATCATGGCTATGCTCGACTCAGCTGTGGCTGTGCTGACTCATATACTGGCCTCTGGAGACGTGAAGTACTCTCAGGGTTTTACATGCATGCAGACTCTCACTGCCAGGTGAGAGAAATAATAGCTTGTGTTTTTCTAGGAACAGCTGTGGTCTTTTACCTGTGGAAAATAAAATTAAGCAAGCTGTATAGAAAACCTACTATAAAATGATTGTTCTGGCGAGCAGTTTAATACCTTTGTTTTCACCCAGTGGCATCATTGACTCATCAAAAGCTCTTAACCGACCGTGTTGGATGATGGGTCATAATTGACCCTTGGCTTCATCATTGCATCATGTAGCACATGCTTGTGAATGTTCCCTATTTCTGCTGGTTAATTTTGCCATAAATAAGACTTTAGAGCATTGGTAGTGTTGTAATGAATGGCCATATTGCAGCCTTACTGGAGTGTTTTGGATATGTTGGTATCCATGGTGGGCTTTACTCAATATGCCAAGCATGATTACTTAGGTTATTTGTTGGCCATATGCTCTCAGCCAAGGCTTTTCTGATACTGATTGGGTGATATGTTTGGCATTTTGAATCGTATCTTTGCCCAGTATCTTGAGACCCGAAATAGAGGCATACAGTGCTCACACACACAAACACACACAGAATATCCTTCTTCACTTGTACACTACACAGTCTTGACTTTTATGACACAGTCACACTTAAACACAAACCCTGAAGGCTGCATTTACATGTCCACTGGTATGGGATTGATTCATAAAACGATTAAGCCTGCTGTATTGATTGGTCTAAACAGCAGCAGCAGCAGCAGCAGCCTTGTAACTTGTACAGAACCTTTTAACTACCTCCAGCCTTCACCACTTTGCTGAACACAAGGGAAAAACACACCATAATTATAAGGCAAATGTGCTGCATGTGGGTATGGTAGTTCTGCAGTCAGGGGTAGACAGAGGTCAAGTGCAAAAGACTATTTTTTAGAAAATGCTCTTCTTAAATATTTGGTTCTCCTCAGAGAACGCTGTGACTTCGATCATGCATTGTCATTTTCCCTTTTTGGGGTTTTCACCGAAACGAAATCTTGTACATGGTGAGAAAACTTCAGCCCAAGCTGCCTGGTGGTGTGCTGCGCTATAGGGGCGGATGTAAAGGACCGCCCAGTTAAACTAAAATGTGTCTTTGATCTGATAGAGGTTTACATTCCACACACACATCCGTGCACACAATGTGCATGCGTAGAAAAACTTGATTCTAATTGAAAACGTAATCGCGAGCAGTTGAAAACGCTAACAGGCTCCGTCCTTCCGCAACAGAAGGATGTATCCTAACGTGTGTAATTGTATCAGTGATTTTCATGTTTCCTGGTGTCAAGGCTGGCAGGCAGGCATGTTGTGATGTGGCCTATAGGGTCGGCATTGAACTGCAGAGAAGATTCCTCAACTACCACACAATTGAAACCTCACAACCCAGGCATGGTCATACCAGACCACCACAGCCAGAGCAGCTGGAGCGCTTCCAGATGCAGAGCAATAAATAGAAATAAAAGACACTTCTTGGTATATGGTTGTAATTTATTCTCATATAGTAGCCATAATTTGTTATGATATACACGGTAACATGGAATGTGTCCTTGATAACGTCACAGATTCAAGACAGATCAACATCAAGACCTTTCTGGCATTCGTCAGGACACATGCATCATGACTTCTCATTAATATTGATATGAATTTATATTCCGTCTATAATACTATACTAATACTGTCACAGAGGCCGCACTCGCCTCCTCTTCCTTACCCTTTACCTCTTTCCTTTATCTCTAACCTTTTATCAAGTCCCCACTAACAGTTCTGTCGTCAGGCAGATAATTCAATATTGAGGTCAAATGAATTGTCAATGATGCTGTTATATGTAAAACTGAAAAAGACTAAGGTTAAACTATAGCGTTTTTCATTGTTAGAGGGATTTTTAGTCACATAGATGAGGAAAATATCCATTTTTTCTTAATTTCTTCTTCTTTTGCCTTTTCTCCTTGCTCGATAGCCCCACATGGCCCCAACCTCAGCCCCCCTCCAGCCTAACCTCAGGCCCCATGTCTCAATTCTCAATCTTCAGTCCTTAGCCCCACTTTCAATCTTTGTTCCCCCCAGCCCCTAACCCCAGGGAAGTGGCTTTGGTGGAAAGCCACACAAAAGCCCAGTAGTATTTACACACTCTGCCTTCTCACAGAACGTTCACAGGCTGTTACATGTGCAATTGAGACAACAGGAATTTTCCTCCTGTTATTTTTTTCCCCCATTTCTCCCATGTTTGAACAATTCTCTGCTTTCCTCCGCAACCGGAAAGAAAGTGATAGAGAGATCAGGTTCCTGTTAGGAGCAGATGTGAGGGTGAGGGTCATCTAGAGAGGAATATATAGGTGATTGTAGAACTCATCACTTTTTCATTATGTCCCTTTTACAGGTTTCACTATCTCCTTCATGGTGTCATATTTCATGAGTGTTTCTCTTGAGTGAGTGTCATTATTTACAATCTGTTTTCCAGACATTTTACTGTACCTTGCCATTTATATATGTGCCACTCTGCCATGCAGATCTGGGTCAGACTCTGTGAAAACTAAAGTAATAGTATCTGGGTGGATTAGTGAAATGGATACTTTGATTCCTGGTAGGACTGCGTCTGAAGAAGAAGCTGTCATCTTGTGCTCTTTAACAAGGAAGATGTGTTGACTGTTTAAATATCTTTGTCCTAATATTTGTCCACTTAAAGTCCCTGGATAGACAGAGTGATTATGATTACTGCAGGGAGCTTTTCTGATGTGTGTATCGTGTTGCCTCATGAATCGGAGCAGAAAGACGATACCATCAAAGAGTGGGTTTAGCAATGGCATCTTAAGATGGCAGCAGGAAGTTTGTAAATCGCAGTGTCACATTCGAAAGGGAGCACAGATAGTGTTCCACTATAAAACTGGAATGGACTGAACCCACCATCGCAGCTGTCTCATCTATATTTTGCTCTCTCCACCTCTCTCTCACACATCTATCATCAAGTGTTCTTTTTAATGGTGTAAACTTTCCCATCCGTTTTCAATAGCATCAACAACCCCAGGACCCTGAACGTGCTTGGCACTCAAACTCCAGGCTTTTACTGCCAGCCTCTTTTAACCATCAACCATCAGCCCCCTGCCATTTAAAAGTACGCAGCAGGCTGGGGTCCCTCTCAGTAGGGATAGCTGAGTAGTTATTGAGAAGTTGTCTGAACCACAGTCATGTGCGTCAAGAGTCAGGGAGGGGTGTGCAGGAGAGATCCCATCAGGGCCTAAGAGCCTTTGGAAGGAGCTCAAGTAAAACTTACACATACACTTGCACCCACACACTAACTATCCAACTCACATGCACACTGTGTGCTGCTCTGAAATTGTGTGTTTGAATTCCTGTATGCAGGAGACTCGACACACTCCCCTCTCCGTGTTAAACCAGTGTTTTCAATTGCAGGCCAGTGAGCTATTCGCTCTTGCATGCAAAGTGACGTAAGAATGGACAGCATCCCTGTACGGCTCGCATGACTGGAGTTTTCTGTGAGGCTTTCTCAATGACCCATTGCTGTAGGTGGGCCTTACTCCACCATATTGTTTTCTCTCAACAAACCACAATATATTGATGACTCTTACTACCAGGAATGCCTACTTAAAGGCCCACTTTGTTCCAAGTGTTGGGAAAATATTTGGAAAAACAGTGCATACTCAAACGGAGTTGCCATTTGAAATGAGTTGACATCTCGAGGCCTGTTTAAAGAAGGATGTGAAAAAGTCGAGATGCCTGCTGGAGGTTTTGTGTGGGACCAAGGGGTAGATTTAGCCCCGAAGCCCAATCTAAGCTGCTTCAGCCTGGGTAGCTGTCATACTGTGGTGTAATTCGCTCCCCTATTGAGGTTGTGTTGTTCCCACAGATGATATCACTCATCTCTTTCTCCCACTGGCTGACAGCTGCACCACCAAGATCTGCATCTTTAAAACTGAGACTACATACATTACATTACATTATTGACACCTGCATATGTGCTTATACACACTTCACACACTGTACATTATACACCCACTATAAACACACACACCTAGAAGTATTTGCTTATTATATCATATCTTTTATTCACAAAAGCTCTTTCTCATGTCACCCCTCTTCTTTTTCCCTGTCTTCATCCATCCATCCATCTATACCTGCTACCTCAACCCCTCACCCCCTGTTTGCTCTCAGAATGGGAACCCGGAGGCCGACGAGCTGGTCTACAGCCACTATGTGATCTGTAATGACACACACGAGACACTGCGCTTTGGCCAGGTGGACACAGACGAGAATGTGCTGCTGGCCAGCCTCCACAGCCACCAGTACAGCTGGAGATCCCACAAGTCCCCTCAGGTAGCACATACACACACACACACACACACACACACACACACACACACACACACACACACACACACACACACACACACACACACAAACATACACTCACGTACGCAAGTAGATGGCCCAGGAGCTGGGAAATATCTGATTGCCTGCAGCCCTGCAATTTTGGTTGGAATTTTGAGTAGATACACACATGCGCACACGCAACTTTAGCACACCAATGCACAGTATTTCCAGAAATACATCAATGCATCCTCAATATATGTACATGGAACATATACACAGATAGGCACACACATCTACATATACTGAGTTGTGCTCTGTACACATAGAGAAACACAATACACAGATGGTACCTACATGGACTTGCACAAACACACACACACACACACACACACACACACACACACACACGCACACACACACACACGCACACACACACACATTCTAAACCAAACAAGTGAGTACAGATGTGCTACATGTGTGCACACACACATACCAATGTATATAGAATGGCTTACACGTACAAATTCATACTCATTGACTTGAGCATGCAAATTCTGTCCTCAAGCTCACAGAGGTATACACACAGACACATTGGACACGCCGTCGTCAGTGTGCAGCCACTGTCTGTGTGTTTCTGTCAGAGCTCTCAGACAGTGCCCTGACAGCATTGTTAAAGAAGATTGATTATATTTAACCCTTTGTGGTTTTGAGGTTGAGTGGAGGGTGGGCTGGCGATATGTGGCATATGTGTGTGTGTTTGGTGCACACATGTTTCAGGACCCCCATGTGCTCCACAGCGAGTGTGAGAAAGTCAAGCTTGAGAAAAGACATGGCCATAATTGCTCACAGTAAGTCAGTAAGTCAAGTTGTATTAATCATGGACCATGGTTAATCTGTGCTCTTACCTCACTCTTTCTCTCTCACACACACACACACACACGCACTTGGAGAGTGGCAATCTGGCATATCAGCACAGCGAATACCACATCTCATTTTAGCAGTGAGTCAAACTGACCTCTGTATTTTCAGGGATGTTTTGGAAGAAAGATTGTCCGAGTGGGCCAAATGTCATCATAGATGAAGAATGTGATTCCAAGATGGTTCTGTCATGTGTTATTCCATCATGTGTTTGTGGTATATGAAATATGTGTTCTCAAGATGAACATGATTTGTGAAACTAGATAAATAAGAAGTAGTGCAACTTTGCCAAAAGCACTCAGCTAACTTATTGAACTTGATGATAAAATGCCTGCCAATGTGTCCGCCTCAGCAAATTGTAGCACACACTCCTAATTACATTTTGGGGTTATAAAAATAGTGACACTGATAAGAGAAAGGCTTGTATTTCTTTAATGGTTACTTGGTCCTGCTAGTGTGTTTTTGTAGCTCTTACAAATCAGTGTCCAGACTGAGTATAAGTGGTTGTGCTGTTTTGCTTCAGTCCCATGATGCTTTGGAGTGTCTAAAACAACTCTGATCACCACGAGCCATCATTCCCCAGACCTCTCCATTCTCCAAAGCAACCTTTCCTTTTTCTATCTGTGAGCCTGCTCTCCACTTCAACCCCAGGACCTTCCCCTTCACCCCTGACCTCTAGTCTGTTATATTACCGACCTCAAGTCCCGTCCTGCATTACACATTTGATTATTTCTGGCTGCCCATTGTGCTATTGTACCTTTACCAGAACTTTAAACCTATCATCTCCTATCACCTAATTCTGTCCTCACTCCCCTCATCTCTAAACCCCTAAACCTCTCCCATTATCTCCATCTTTTTCCTTCATATTAGTCCATTTTTTCTTTTATTTTACTTTAAATAACCATGTTAAACAGCAGCTGCCTCCAAACGCTGCAGGCCACAGTGCTGGTTGTTTGAATGATGGACCTCAACTCTGTGATGACATTTGTGTCTAGTCAACTGTCTGCTGTGTCCTCGCATTGGTCCAGACAGCAGACCTGAGCTTTTAGCTCTTTTCATGTTGTCTGAACTCCATTCATAATGATGTTTAAATCTTGTTCCCGTTGCACTTTTTTTGCATCCCCTCATCACCTCCCCATTCCCCAATCCTGTCACTCCTCCAAGTACATCAGTAAACACTTTTCAGCTTGGGACCCACAGTGCAATTAGCTCATTCATACTGCGGAAATGCTAATGCTGTGTATAGTATTTTCTGTCTTTTTTTGCCATGCACTGTAGGGACCCAGTGGACGCAGGCCAAAGCCAATTTCAGGCCACACACCCTAAGCCATAGTTTAGAAAACATAGCTGCACAATATTCCCTTGATGTTGGCTCGGTCTAGTGCTCTCTTTATTCCTGATGCCTCACCTCCATCAGCTCGATGAGATCAGCAGACCTGGACAGTCTCTGGCCCCCACGCTGTTTTGGGGGTCTCACTTGGACATTTGTGCCTTTCTCTTAACAGTATCCAACAACAGCACACAGTTTCCCAGCCCTGTCCCTGTCCTTTTCTCACACCCCCTAGCATATCCCTGTGTTCTGGTGTTTACGACCATGCTGGCTGAGCTCTTTAGTCCTGTCTGGCTTGTCCTGCTGCTGGCCTCCGCCTGGCTATCCAGTTCTTTCTTGGACTCTGGCTAGGAGGCGACTCTGTCCTTTATATCTCTATCACACCCCAGTAAGTGCTGTCCTTTCATTTGGGATCATGACCTTGGATTACCCCTCAAGCCTTGCTCCACATCTGGCCTGGTCCAGTCTGTTCTTTGGTCAGCCCAGTATCTTTTGTTTTAGATTCATACAGTTGTTTTGTGTACCTTTTTAATTTCCATACATCATCCATTGTCACATTGCTCTGCCAGTAGCCCTGGTTTAACTGTCCTCTCTTGATGAGGTCATGGCTCCTCCTCCCTTAATTCTATCTTCCAAACCCTCTTAACCACCAAACTACCATTAGTGCCATCACTCTGTCCAGGGCTCATCTGTCTCTGCCTCCCAACTGTGCCCCCTTTCCTCACTTTATGTAACACACACACACACACACACACACACACACACACACACACACACACACACACACACACACACACACTGAAGTACACATTCCCCACCCCTGTTGTTCATGGCCAACCTTGTCTTGTCTGGGAGGCCTGGGGCCTGTCCAGAAGGCAGGCCATCAGCCTGTCCTCATGGCTCTGGTATGATGTGTGTGTCCCAGCTGACCTGTCCCCAGGCACACACACTCATACGCATACACACAAGCCAGAGCTACTAATTTGCTGTTGTAAAGTAATCTGTCCCCCTTTCTCTCTCTGGCTCCCCTGAGAACTCACTGGACATGAGATCATCTTGAACAGAGGGAGATGGTGGGAGTGAAGAAGAAAGGATGGAGGCAGAATGGACAGAGAAATATGAGAAAGTCAGAATGAGGGTAGCAAGGAGTTGTCAAGGGGGATACTGTACAGGCCTACTTGAGAATATACAGGAGGACTTGGAAAAAGGGAAGCTAGGGGCAAAGGATGAGCCACGCTCTTAACTCTCACAGATTGGCGTAGAGAACTCTACAGTGGCAGCACAGCCAAAAATGTGTCTACTCACTATCTTGCTGTCTCTCTCACCTTCCCCATTTCTCTCTGTTCATGATGCACGACCAACATTAAGCAAGCATAGCTGAGTAGATTTGCCAACTATGTTTTATTATCGTGCATTAAGTCATTTAATCCTGTCTTAATCTGCTATTGCACGTCCATAGACATAGTCAGAAAGATTCAGGAGAAAGAGGACAGAACTTAACTGAACAGGCCTGCTGTTATTTCAACTTGAACTAAAACAGGGAGGCATATTTAAAATCCTGCAATCTCCTGTGTGTGCCTTTGTGTGTCCATTTCTGAAAGAGTGCTTAATGTGTGTGATCCTGAGTGGTCTAACCAGTGTATACTTCCCACAGTGTTGACATACCTCTGAATATCTGTCACTTCTCTCAGAAGAACTCTCAAGCAGAGTGTTTTTGCAGTGAAATGTGAACCTCAGCTCAGGTCACACTCCCTCTCACTGCACCTCTGTTTCTCTCCATCTCCCTTCCACTCTTTCAACCCCCCTGTTTCTGCTGTCACTCATGACCATAAGATGCATTAAAAGGGTCGATTGAGGCAGTCACGTCCTCAGAGCCCACTGTGGTCTAACACTTGATCAAATTATGCCCACAAATGAGCACACGAACACACACACACACATACAGATAAAATGTTTCCTGAGGCCTGGAGTCTGTCAGACCTTTCAGTCTAGTTTCCCTCTTTCAGGCTCAGCATGCCTTCACACCCCAGCATTTACCAGCCAAGGTAAAGAATTTATAAACACATACAGTCTTCCCCATTTATATGTTTTTGTTGTCTTATTTCACATACATTATATCAGAGAGAGCAACACATAGATACAAATAGATTGATTCATCGATCAAAAAAACTCCACGATGGTCATGCGTACTTCACACTCTCTGTATAATTAAGCATAGTTTATATCTGTCTCACACACACACAAACACACTCACTGTCCCCACCCTGCTGTTTTTCAGGGCTATGGTGTGTGGTGGGGTGTGGATGGTTGAAATATCTGGCTGCTTGGTACAGGATGCAGCCGAGCTGATGGAAATCCCTGTGGTTAGTGTGGTTAGCAGGGAGAGGGGCGTAAAAAGCCCCCTGGATTTGGGAAGGACTTTTTAAGTGCCTACAAGGAATATTCACAATTTGAATAAATTGTAATTTACTCCAGGAGCAGGCTTCTACAGAAGAGCGCTCCCTCTCTCTTACTAGACGTGTGTCTTTGCATGTCGGTGTTGTGTGTGTGTGTGTGTGTGTGTGTGTGTGTGTGTGTGTGTGTGTGTGTGTGTGTGTGGTATTGGTCCATGTGCATATGTCTGTCAGTGTTGTGTTGGTGTGCATGTGTGTGGTTCCCAGGGGTAATGTGCTGGAGATAGCAGCCCAGGACTATTAGTGTGTGGTTAGTTTGGCCGTGTTGTTGGAAGCAGGCATGACAGGGAGGTATTTGGTATGAGTGTATACGTGCGTGTGCATGTGTGCATGCGTGTTTTTGCTTTTACTTGCTACATAGCAGTGAGGAAATTTTGGAAAGTAAGGCCATTTTGGCTGATCCTCACAAATTCAAAGAGCTGTTAGAGCTAGAAGTAAATTTAGGCTAGGGTTAGGGTTAGGCATTCAGTTGTGATGGTTAGGGTTAGGGTAAAGGCTATGGAACGTACTGTGTCAGCGAGGGTCTTCACAAGTAGCGAAGTATGTGTGTGTGTGTGCACGTGCTTGAGTACATGTGTGTCTCTCTGTGTGAGGAAAGTCAGAGACATTTTTACATCAGTGTACACTATGCGTCTTTTCCTGTGTGTATTATTATGTCTGTCTCCTGTTGCTAACTTGACGTGGGCACTTTGCTGTGTCAATCTGATGCAGGCTCTTGTTTTCAGCCTGTAGCAGTGTTCAACTTTTACAGCTCATTATTCAAAAGAAGTATATTTATTTCTTAAAATATGTGTTCTTTTGTCAAGTAGGATTTCATATTTCATCGACCTGACCCATTGTTTAAGAAACACTGCCCTCAAGTGAAGTGGTCTAGTTGTGCTGTTCATCCAAGATTGTGGCTTTAACTGCAGTAGATTTAAGCCCCTTTGGGAGATATTAGCTCCAGTCATGTTAACCCACACATTGACTTATTGGTGAGGGGAGAGAGAGAAACTGATGAAAGGGACTGCTGTCTATTTTGATCCCTGGAGAAAACCTACACTTCCCTTTTGTTTATCCTCAGAGCTGGGACAGGTCCAGAGGGAAGGTTGATTTTTTTATTAAACTGGCATGTACTTGTAGGTGAATACTGTGTCATTAGATCAAGGTTAAGCAGTGGTCACTCGCTGAGTTACAGTCAGCGTGAGTCATTCTTTATAGTTCAGTTCAGTGTGTACCAGTTCAGTCATTTATCCTGCACTGTCACACTCTGACTTGTTCAGGCATGTCTCCTGAAACAGCCCACTAGTGGAATAAAAAATAAGAAATCACCAAAGTGGTTATAAGGAAAAGCCTTCATGTCATTGCCTGAATGATTGAATTTGAAGATCCATCATGTATTGGTTATTTTAACATTCTGTGTCTATGGCAACAAGATACAAATTGTGTGTGAGTCAGTGGGTCAGAAACTAAGTCCTTAGAGAGAGGGGATTATGATCATCATGGCGTCTTTTGTAGGATAGCCTTAGACAAACAGAACAGTCATCGTTAGGCGAGGTTGCAGCTTTTTCAGCTATGCACGATTCACATTCCTGGTCCAGGTCACATGTCCACGTCAGTGGTGAGTGTAGAGGACTCCTCATCTTACTCTCTGATATGAATAAATAAATGGATGGAATGGATGTAAACCAGGTCCATATATATATATATACATGTATAAACTACAAAAAGGTTCCAAACTAAAGAATCAATTCTACCAACTTCAAATCCTCAGACCATCAAACTTCAGAGTTCACTGACAAAAACCGTTTCAACATAAAACTGAAGAAATCAGAGTTAATACTAATTCAATAGTCCATTTTGTCTTTAAGCCTTAGTTAAGATTCACTGAAGTCACATAATAACAGAAACAAACTTAGCAGTCGAGGCAGCGGTAGACTATGCTCTGTGAGGCAAAATTAATGTTTTTGCCAAAGGGTTCTGGTTTGGACCATGGCTTTGGAGAGAGAGATAGTAACATTTTCAGTTTCAAGGTAAAGCGGTGAAAAGGTGGGCCTTTTTGTGGTGCCTAAAATGCATTGTTCCCTGTCTACAGCAGTGCATTACTGTAGACATTACTCCAACACTCCTGCTGCTTTCCCAAACTGGGGGTGTGCCAACTGCCATCTACTGTAGGTAATACACTGACTGTTGATGAGTACATCCCCACTTCAAGTAGCCAACCTGTCCCTTTATGCTCCGAGGTTTCCTCTGCCTTCACCTCTGTTCATCCCAGAAACTGGACCTCCAGTGCACAAGGAAAATGATTCTCAAATCTGTATCAACCTACTGGGGATATTAGCCAAAGGGCCAGCAGACCTCGATAACCAATCTCCTGTGCCCCATCCTCCTTACTGGACCCCAGCCTTCAGGCAGGACAAACCCTCAGGCTAAAGCTTTTGTTTTTGAGAAATTGGCGCTTGCTGTTCGTATTTATTCTTTTGTGTATGTCACTGGAGGGCTGAAACTATTTCTCCCAGCGGTGCTTGTTCAGAGCAGGCTTGATTAGTGATTAATAGGATATGTCTCAAGACGTTCTGAACCTCATGTTTGCCTTATTTTACAAAGGCACAGAAAATGTTTCAACATAATGTTGCCAGTAATTTTTGAAATCAATGACTCCTGAATATTCTGGGGACCCATTCTCATCTTTCTGCAACCCACCATTTGGGCCTCATCCAACCACTTTAAAACAATACATTCCCCAGCTTTCTACCACAGCTGCCACAGCCAAGATTTTGATGAGAAATACAGGGAGGACAGTGAGTCTCCACCTTCGCCACTCGCTTTTTCTTTTTATCTCTGTACATTTAATTCATGCTCATCCCTCCAAACTCAGACCAATCTTTTAAAGGAGTTTGTTTTCTCACTCTCACTGACATGCTGTGAGATTTTATTTTGTTTCCATGTTGTATATCTGATGAGCCATTTGTCTGTCATGACTGTGTGTGTATATGTATTTGAGTAATTCCACTCCCTGTGTAGTTTGTCCCAGAGGAAGTTCTCCCTCTGACATGCAGAGATTAATTTAATTATCATGTTGATGAGAGCTGAGCTGCTAGAATCTCATATTTGTTTTTCTATGTAAATCTTTTTAAACATGCCAATGTGTTAGCAGTTTAAAAAATGTGTTTTCATCCTTTCCATCAAATCCTTGGCCTTGAAACTACAACAAAGAGTTTCAAACCATGGGTTGCAACCCTGTTTGGGCAGCAGAACTGTTTTCTGGTTGGTCTCCACATGACAAAAGTGTTGGTATGTTTTAATGACCTTGGGCCACATTGTGACAGCAGATTTATTCAGCTAAGATCCCAGTCTTAACAAGTTCAAAAACCTGTGTTGCACTATGATGTCAGTCACAGAATGAGGTCTCTCACTGTGGCAGATGTCTTAACATTTTGACATTGCTGGTGTCTTTTCCTTTGACATGCTCTTGTTGTCACATATGACTCAAGTAAGATTCAAATCTGCAACCCTGTCAACACTCCTGAGTGCCGTTTAAACAGTTAATGTAGACCTTTAATGCATTCAGTAGCGATATTTCGAGACTGACACCAGACCAGCTTCCACTCACTAACCGGCTCTACTGTGCTGGGTGCATCCCTTGACACAGGTCAGCAGCTCCAAAATTCACTTCTCTCTCTGCTCCATGCCATCTTAAACTGTGTGTATTTATTGATCTTGTATGTTGGTAACTCACATATGTTTTAGTCGACTTTTCTGCATGACCAGAACCTGCAGTGTTTATGCTCAGACCATACAGACCAACCAACAGGCCTTGATGTGGAGCCCATGCTAATGTAATGTAAGCATTCAATGACTTTTGTCCAGTGACAAATCCAGTGAAGTTTATTCAGACAAGGTAGCTATGTGCTCAACAATGCTGACAAAAAGAGAGAGTCACATGACTTTGTGCAGTTCTAGAAGAAGATATGGAGCTGCAGATGGTGGAAGATGCAGAATGTTGACCTTACTCTGAGTGTTCTGCAGTGAAGTTCAGTTTTATACCTCAACAGTCTCAAGACTACAGTTTTAGCTGCACTATATAAACTACTACTCCAACAGGATTTAAAACAAGCTGACTACAGTATAAAACAGACCTTCTGACAGCAGCCATGACAGAAATGAGACTGTGGAACTGCTCAAATCTGCAAGACAGCCAACTAAGATTTTGTCCCACACAAGTCCCACAGATCGTCCGATTGTGCAGACAGTTAATCAGGCATTGTGACCCCCACTCAATCTGCACACAACCAGTCTGAAGAAAATCAGAAAACCATCCCAAATTCTAAAATTAGCCAGGGCTCTTTTTAGAATTTGGCTAAACCTTAGCTGCATCCATACAGTGTCTGCCTGACTTAACCAGCCTACTTGATTCTCTCCTCAATCAGAAGATGGGGAAGTGCAGGTTGAAAACAGGTGAGTGTCATGCCCCCATTGGTGCTGCCCTAGGTTCAGCACCACGGACAGCATCTTAGTGCTGTATGGCCAATCCCACAGGAATATTGGCCTGCATGGTGATTTTTGGCGTAGTGACCACAGTAGGAGCTACAGGTCAGGTGACACCCTGTGACCTAGAGATGCATCTCGCTCCATACTGCACATCCAACAGAAGAAACAGCTGTAAAATCAAGCATCATAGCATCACACACGTTAAAAACTTACATTTGAATGACCAAAATTTTAAATATTCTGTCAAACACATTTGAAAGCCACCAAGAACTGTTGGTTATTTGTTTTTTTATGCCATTTATGTCTGTGGGCGCTCAGCCAGGCAGAGCCAGTGAAACAGTAACACGCATATTTGAACAGCATTTGGCGTGGAAGCATGAGAAACTTTTTTAATGTATGACCATGTTGTGGTGATATGTTTTCTACACTTTCCTGCGCTTCAGTTTCATTACACAACGTACCACTTTGTGGTTAGTGGTAGCTGTATGGGGTTAACCCACGCTGCATTTGTTCTTTTGCAGGAGAGCTTGTGGTTTCATTGTAGTGAACCAATCCTCTCTGTAGAGAAGTGTTACATTGCACTGTGCATTGCATTGTCAAACCACTGGAGACATCAATTGCATTCACGTTGTCTGAGTTAGACGGCAGTCAGCCCACAGTTGCTGGTAGATTAGAGGCACTCCAGTTGTGGTCATGGTATGGGTGACTGAGGTCTCCACTTGCCTAATCAGCCTGTGATCAAGAGCATACCACTTTTTCTTCACTTGTATGTACAGTGGGCATGTTTGTTTATTTGCGTTTGTCTGGACAACTGTTTTTATGTACAGTATGTGTTAGCCCTCCAGTGGACTGATGCTTTCCTGCTGTTTGCCAAGTGTAAGCTGGAATAGCCTACAAGAAAAAAGGAAGTAGGAAAGATGCATATTTGGGTGGATCTTCAGTCTGAACATGCTGTGGATGAAACTATGTTTGCCTATGTCTGTACTCTATGTGTACTCAGTATACTGTGTGCAGCATGTTGCAATAGTTTGTTTAATTTCTAAAGCCCAGGGAAAGCTTTTTTTGTGTGTTCTCAGACAATTGTACAAGACAAGGTCTCTGTCCTCCAAGGGTCCTCGACCACTGACTTCTTCGTCCCCCCACCATGCGGTTTACAAACCTCTCCCCTCTCAGACAGTACTCCTTTTGTCAGCTCCCATCATTTTGGTGCAAACACTTGCTGCGTCTGCGTCTCCTGGAACCCTCAAGGCCCTGGATGTCTAAGATGCCTTGGTAGAAACCAGAGGGAGAACTATGGAACAGTGTTAGTCAAGCATAAACCTCTTAACATCTCCTCTGTCAACCACGGACCCACACAATGCCGTCTCTCTGTACCTTCTTCCAGCTCTCAAACCGCTTCTTAGACTTGCAAATCTGGGCTTTGATGTTGCACTGCCTTGCTTCTTTTGTCAGAGGGAGGGAGCCAAAGAGGAGAGAAGCATTGCAGACAGCTGTTAAAGCCACCATAATTCCCTCATGTTACATGGGTTAGCCCTCACTGCCCTGGCAAGGATGCTGTTGTGTCTCTCTGTTCTCTCTTTAACTCATTTACGCTTTTTTTTTTTCCCTCTCGTTGCAGTTCAGCTTCGTCTCCCTCTCTCTTCTTTCCCATGTTCATCCTTTCTAGAGGACAAAGTAATCCATATTCTTTTCTTTTGTTGTCTAGGCATAAGCCTGTTTCTTATTTGTTAGGTGGCTAGCTAGCTCCCTGGTCCCAAAGTTATTTCAGCAGACAAGACAGGCCTCTGTTCCACATCCCTCTATTCTCATCTACGCCCAGATGACATTAAATAAGATGGGCCGTACTGAGACTTGTCAGTCTATTTTTAACCTTTGCTATATGAAATTGAATTCACATCATTTTCAAATTTCAAAACAGTTTCAAGCTTCAGAGAGTTTAATTTAACTTGTTTGGGTGGAATTGAGTGGTAATCAACCATCTAAGACCTGCCACAGCCTCTTTGGGCCTGTTATGGAAACTAGTGTGCAAAGCTACTGGCGTTGTTTATACCTCCACTCCATGTCTCCAAGTCTCAAATCTCCTATTATAGTCTGAGTGAGATGGAATGAAGGAATGGTAGTAATGGGTAGACGACCAGCAACCACTGCGGCTTTGTCAGCCCGTCTTTGCAGCATCCAGGAACAATGATTACGTCTCCACTGCGGACAGACACTTAATTTGTGTTATGTGCGCCCAAGCACATTCCTGCTAGAGGACAATAGACGGATCGTGGTTACAGTGGCAGGATTGACTCTTTCTGTCTGCAGGAGGACAGGGGTTGGAGAGAGTTTGGTGTGTGCACGTGAGAAAGAGAGAGATTTTGTGTCTGTCCAACTGTGCGTGTTTCTCTCTCTCCATCTATGCTTGTGCCTACGCTCGTCCTGACACCCACATTATCAAAGCAGACAGCTGAGTGTTTGCCATTCAAATGAGGTAATGTTTACCAGGAAATTAATAGTCATTGCTTTGGTTATGACTGACTGATATCTTACCGTCTTTTACAGGAAACTTTGTTGCTAATGATTTTCTCTGGGGACAGGCTTAAGCAATGGACCAGGAAGTAGACATGACATCTTATCCATGATGGGATTTGGTTGGCTGATTGACTCAGTGAATATAATTTACAGTTTTGGTGGGTGGTGATGGTAATTCTCAGAAGTTAGCACCATTTCTGAATGTGTCAGTCCCATGTTTGGGTTCTGCATTTAGTTACCATAGCAACTGGGAAGTCTGGGTGATGCTCATGTGGTACTGATCTTGTGATAAGACCATACATGGTGCCAAAATGATCTATGTGGATTTTAACGTCATCATTCTGACCCTCTGATATTTGGTTTAGTCAACAGGTGTTCCTTGTTACGTCTAGGTTAGTCACAATTTCAGCAGACTGTTTGATTTGAAAACATGTCAAAGTGTCATTTTGTGCTCAACATTCAACAATACAGTTATTTAAGCAGATTGGATTGTGGGAAAGCCGGTAAAGCCAGTGGTAATATGGTAACATACAAACCATATCAAACTTGGGCTTTCATCATGGCTGTGTTTGACCGCTACAAGGCAAGCCGTCCCTGTGATGATGTGGCCCTGCAGTCTGACTGTGGACATAAGAGCAAAGAGGAATGGAGTGGATTCAGTTCAAGCAGGGGTGGACAACTGTCAAATCAGTCGGATGATTCATCTCCATGGAACTGTGATGAGTCATCTGTATCTTAGTTATCTTAGCGTATGTAAACAAACATGTAACATAAACCTTCATGATGATACAAGGTTGCAATGTTCTGTCAAATCAAAAGGCATATCACTCACTTGTAGTCAGTTCATTTCTAAAGAATTGGGATGAATAATCGTAGTTTGATCATATTAATGAGTGGAAAATATGTCTGACTAAAGCCTTTTATTGATGTCACTACCACTGGTCAAGTTTCATCCAAAGAATTTGGCTGAATGCTTGTTATTTGTTAATGTCAGGGCTTGTGGCCAGAGTTGTTATTGGAAAAGCAACAGTGTGACATGATCCCGCTCAAATGCTGCTCTCTATCAGTGAAACAGATAGCAGACAATATTTCAGGACAGTAGGATGCAGTCACAGAATGAAAATGCTTCGTGCAGATACATCCAATTACTCAGTTTAATAATGTCCATGCAAATCACTCCAGTACCAAAGCTGGAGCCCAGTAATGTGCTGGAAACTAAGTGTCCATCATCGGCCAGCCACAATCACAATCTCTCCCTGGAGATTTAAGGGAAACGAGGAGAGATTGAGATTTCAATTTTACGTTTCCTTTACACTCAATACACAGCCCAGGAAATGATTGTAATATGACAGATGGGTTCTCAGTTGGTTTTGGACACAAAATCTTCAACTCAGCATCAGTTACTGAGGGTGGGTGTAGAAGTATTTTGTAAGAAATGAGATAAAAACTTAATTCACATCTCAGGAAAGAAGCTGTTTGCCTTGGCTCTGCTCGAAATAGGGTTAGGTTTTTTCTCAAGGTACTAGGAGAGTGAAAGAGAGGCTTTTTTAAATTCTGTAATAATTCACACATTCATACTTACTCCATATGTTTTCCACTTATTTCTGCCCAGTTTTGTTTGTCACCTTGGCATGCCGGTCTAGTCAAGCTATTATACAGTACGGGCTTTACTCTCATGTAAAGCCCTGTGGGGTATTTCATCATTTTGGTTCTTGAGGTTAGAGATCTTCAAATTAGAAAGCAGATGTGATTATGGTTTCTTAACATGCCTGGAGGCACCGCAAGCAGAATGAAAAACCGTGAGTGTAAAAGTTAACTCTTGCTATATTAAAGTTGTAATTTGCGTCATACAGTTCCCCCGCTCCACTGTCATGTTGTCACCTACAGCATGTTTTCAAGTCTTAAAACAATACTGACATGACCATATGTACTGTACATTGAAAGGCTTATTGGCTGGCCCTCTTGTGCATACTGAGCATGCATTGTACAGTTCATGTGACGCTCATTTGAGACTTCAGCAGAGTGAGTTACATAAATCAAGTTTCTTTGTGCTTCCATGCACAGTGCTTTCTTACTGAACTGCAACAGAGCGACACAAAGCTGGAATTTCCTACTAAAAAGTCTGTAACTTTGAGGTTGCCATTTGATTTGTCCAATTCACAATGCTGAAGTCTCAGATTAGCTTTACCTTAGCTTTATAATGCATTTTTGCACGCAGATCAAGGACTGTGAATTTTGGCCCCATCACTTACAATGAAACTGCCTCAGGAAGGGATCCCTTCGTGGCCAGTATGGACAGGTGGAGGGAGCGGTGACCAGTGTTTTTTTCAGTGTACATATGGGCATGTGAGTACTGTTTTGAGATAGACGTAAAAAATGTGAACCTACACTTTAATTCAACTAATTAACTAACTGAACGACAGTGTGATGTATGACTTTTTGCGTCAGATTAAGCCGCATCCTCCTACAGATGCATTTCTATTGGTGAATTTCTCTGCTCACTTGCATATTTCCAGTCTCAGGCCAGGCTTAATCCATGTGCATAAAACCACCACATGTGGCTGACTGGGTTTTCTCAGTGTCACAACAGTTGGATAAGTCACAAAGAGGCAAAACAGCTTCTTATTTTTCATTCTTGTTGTCCTACGTGTCCAGTTCATCTGTGTCACTGCTGTTTTTTTCTCTTCTACTGCTTGAGTCAGAGCAGCGATGAATTAAAACAAGAGCACAGTCGCTGTTTGAAGTCTGAGGAGAGACGTTATTATGACTTCTCCCTTAAAGGTCAAGTTGAGCCACAGACGTGATAAAGTGCACAGCGAGAGAGGGAGGAACAGAGGGGTTAAAGGAGAGAGAAGTGTTGAAATAACAAATCGGTCCTTGCAGATGGTGCTGAGGCACACCAGAACGGGTTCACCGTCACAGGATTTCCACCATAAATAACGCCAATGCATTGTCACTCAAACTCTTAAAGACAGACACTAATACTAAGAAGTTATGGGAGATTTTGATCTCCGTTTTAAAAGTTTCCGTCTCATCAAACAACAGGTCGCTTAAAGGGAGAGTAGCAGGAGAATGAAAGAAAATCCCAGGTTCCAGTTATTTTCAAAGTTTTCCTCAAAGCACAGTGATCTTAAGTGGTCTTGATTATAACATAAGTGTTGGTTTAGGGAATCATCTAGTGGTTCTCTACCCTTAGGCTTAACCTTAACCTCCGCCACCTGGCTGTTTACACCACTCTGCCACTTTCCTTGTGAGAAACTGAGCGGGAGATCTGAGAAGTTATGTCATGTCCTCTCAGCCGACAGTGAGGAGAGCTGATGTTGAAGAGAGTGAATTCAGGCTTTGATTAAGAATGTTGTTGTAAAGAAATCTGCCTTCTAACAGTGAGGAAAGACTGCAGTGGAGAGAAACATAGAAGGTCTTGACCAGGGTCCCCCCGTGCTCTTTGACCTTAGGAGTAATTTGTTTTTCTTTAAACAGATTGGCTAAATGTTCGGCACATTGAAGCAACAAGCCAAAGTGTAAATCTTCAAAAGCGCTTTTCAGGGTTTCAATCTGGTCGCTACTCCTTTGGGAGAGTATTGAACCCATCACCCCCCCACCCCACCCCCCACCCCCACACACACACACACAAACCTCCTTGTTTCCCCTGTCTTTCTAGACTCTCTCACCAACATGCATTCTTTGTCTTACTCACATCATCTTTCTAATCCTTTTCCAACTGTTGCGAGTTTGAAGTTGTGTTGGCAGCAGGGCCGACACGGAGAGTTCAGGCAGGTTGAAGTTCAGCCACGCTGCCTCAGGCCTTAGATCTCTCTGCGTATTTATAGTTGTGCTCCTGTATTGTGACCATAATGTCATGACAGCACTCACATTGTTTGACAAATGAGTTTCCTTGTCATGTAGTGCTCAGCATCCTGTGGTGAGAAGTGGACAGACTGTCTGTGTATGACCTCACTGTAGCACAGATGTGCTGTATGCACGGATGGACATCTGACCAGCCCAGTTGGCTTTTGTACTTAGTGTTTTGTGAGTTTAGATGGAGGGACACCAAGCAAAGACTCCATGGCATCTTATTTAGAATTAAGTGAGTGTTTTGCATTACTCTGTAATATTGTGTAAAGAAGTAAGCATCAAAAACACCCGTCTGCTGATTGTCTGCAGATACAGATGGAGTTATTTCTGAAATCATGCTTCTTTGAATATTTTCAGTCCTGCTGCCATGTTGTAGACCACAATGCAAGAAATTATGTGGAAAATTGTTGGTTGGAAAATTGTCACCATTGTAAAGTTGTTTGAATGTCAAAGGATAGGACAGCGTCTGTTTATTGCTGTCCTCCTGAGTCTTTGTGTTTCCACCCAGCCACACACATGGATGTGCTCCACAGTGAAGTGATGGATATGAGGCTGAAAAGGTTGAGAGGCAAACTATCTGCCTCTTATTTAGACGTGTGGAGAACAGAGCCTTCCACATCCAACCGCACAAGTACACACACACACACAGTCGCCATAATGAGCTTCCACATCAGCTGTTTTCCACCAGCTAGTTTATTGTGTGCGACCTTCCATTTCTGCTTCCAGCAGCAGCAGGCCTGTTCAGCACCAGTAAACAGGAACTTTGTTGTCTCCCTTCTCCCCCCTACCAAAATCTTCTAAACAAAGCATCTTGTTGTTTACTTGCCTTTTGCTTGGGGATAAATAAAGGGCAAGAAGACTAACCTCTGATGTCTGGTGTCGTCTGTCTGGTGTGTGTGTGTGTGTGCGCGTGTGTGTTGCTCTGTCCTGTCCTGCAGCTGCTGCACATCTGCATCGAGGGATGGGGGAACTGGCGCTGGTCAGAGGCCTTCAGCGTGGACAATGTCGGGACTCTGCTGAGGACTATTCAGTACAAAGGACGCACCGCCTCACTCATCATCAAGGTGGTGCAACTCAACGGTGTCCAGAAACAGGTACAGTCAGTTTTAGCTGATTTTCTATTTTTTTATTTGTTTGTTTGGGGTTTACAGTTTTTTTCTGATCATGTTTTCATCGCATTAAAAAGCACACAAAAGCTTTTAAAACCTTGAGAAAATATATAAATTCCTGTAGCTGCATAAAGTTGAATCAGAATCATTGTAACAAGAGCTTTGTAGTTAGCTTAAGCGCTTATAGGAGAGATAATGGAGAGTGTTAACACTTTCTAACTGAAGATTAAGTGAAGTGAAGATTTGTGGTGCAAATATATCACAGCAGTAAACAAGGACCAAAGTTTTCAGCAAAACCAAGAATACAGGGATCCTGCAGATTATCTTCCTGCTAATATTTTAAAAGACTGAAGTGGTTCAGAACTCCACAGAAAGCAGGAACTTGTTAGCTGCATTATGCCTGTTGACCACTGCTATGTGTCACTTTGCCTGGCCACTTTCCCAGCACTCATTTTGGGATGAGCACTTTTTAATCTCTCACTTTTTTTCCACTCGTATGTTGTGATTTAGTTGTTGCTCGGCTCACAACAGACCATATTCTGTATGTGTAATCTGTTTTACAGCAATAAAGCAAGATCTTATGAGCCTGAAGCCATCCAAAAACACAATGAGCCCCATCAATCTACAGTGGAGATCACAGGAAATCATAAACCAGCCCTGTTCCCCTTTTTACACCAAGACTGGTGGTGGATCATGTTTGGATTTTTCCACAAATACGAGGCAAAGTCGTTGTATTCCTGAAAATGCAGCGATGCCATCAGATTATAGTGGTGACACTTTGTTATGTAAACAGTGTCAAGTGTCGCACACGTCTCCCTCTCGTCCTCCAGACAAAACAGACTCGGCCTCTCACATTCCTTCCTCCGTCTGTCCCAGACTTTGCTTACATCTTGTTCCCATTGGATGCAATGATAGGGTATGAGCACTGGTCACATCCAATTCACAACACAAAGCCTCAGAGTGGGACAGCGGCTGCCACTACAGAGGAAGTTGGCTCCCGCCTGCGTGAGCATACCTCATCTTGTGTTTTTTTTGGGGCGGGGGGGTTCATCCTCAAAGTGTCACACACTGCTGTACTCTCCCTCCCTGTCTGGCTACCCTACACTCTTTTATTATGACAGCCTCTTTATCATTCATATTGGCACCTCATGTTGACTGCTGTTAAAAAATCCCCCTTGTATAACTCTCCCTCTTATAAATGCCATATACACACACATCTGCACACTCATGCATTCTCTAATTACAGACACACACACACACACACACACACTGGGCACACTTTGATGCCTGTGGTAAACACATGTGAAGGCATGGGTATTACGGCTGCTGCGGACAATTACTTGTCATGATCAGTTAAACTATTCTGTGATCACTGAATCATCATTTCATCTGTAAAATGGAAATAGTGAACAGAGCATTATATTGCTTGCATTACCCAAAAGGGACACAGTGTACAATAATATTCAAAAATAGAAAAGCAGCAAATCACGATCTTGTCCTTTGGACATTGTTGGTCAGTGAGGGAGTAATCAGGCTGCAGAGAGCAGCCTTTGATAAACACATTTTTAGTAAGCATGAAAGTTGAATTTAAAGTTTGAATGAAGTCTTACTGATTCACAGTGCTTGAAGGTGTGATGCTTGTCTGAGCACCAGTGACCTGTCAGTGGTACAGATGTGACAGATGATGATTTTCCTCATCATAGCTCAAAATATGTCACGTATCCCCATTTCTTAACTTTTTTTTCACTTAGATTTCAATGTGAAGGAGAACGTTGTTTGTTCCATAACACGTTCCTAATGACATCAATTCACTCTCCAGGTCATAATCTGTGGGCGACAGGTGATGTGCAGCTACCTGACTCAGGACATTGAGCTGCGGGTGGTGCAGCACTACGTAGGGCCTGACAGTCAGACGGTGGTCAGGGAACACTGTGACTGCCTGGAAGCTGGGGCAAAGTTGCCTTCCTATGTGCTGGAGGACGCTGAGATGACAGAGCTGTGTTTAAGGGCCAGAGGAGATGAAGACTGGTCCCAGGACGTTCAACTGGAGAGGAGGGACAAGGGCAGCAGCAGCTCTGTTGTACAGGTATGTTCACTCAAATAGACTTGGGTTGACACTGTGTAGTCACTACATGACCTTTAAGATAACATTAGCCAGGAAAGACCTGTCTGGAAGCTCCTCTTGTTATAGGTTAGGTTAATTATTTTAAATTTCATTTCTAAAAAGACATGCTTAATATGATATCAGATAGGGGCAGATGTAAGTACAGACTGCGTATCTCCATTGTGCATTGAATTGTCCAAATGCCAGCTGCTGAATATGCTATCCAGACAAACACAGATAGACGCCCACATTGTACACACCACTGCTTCCAACTGGCTCTCCATCCACACACATGTTTGGAGCTGGTGACTGGACCACCAACTGTGACCGGATCCTCTTCTCCTGGGTGGCCACAGTGGCAGAGCTTCCACGCTGCTACTCACAGTTAGGGAACAGATTAAGATCTTCCCCTCAGATAGGCTTACAAAGGCCCTCTAACCCATAACCCAACCATGTTGAGAGGCAGAAAATACAGTTTATGCTCTCTCATAACAACACTAACCATAGGCAGGAAACACTAGCTGATATGTGGGCACATGGAGAGGCTTTGAAGCCACTTTCACACTGCTGGATTAGTGCCAGACAATAACTCCTTCACTCTATCCCTGCTGCTCTTGTTCTGTATTTGTCTTGTTCCCTGTCTTTGTCTGTCCCTCTGTCTTTGTTTTCTCACTTTATGCTGTAAGCCCCATGCTGTTAACAGCTCGCCTCTCTCAGCTTCTGTGTGTGGGTCTGAACATCTCTGACTCCACTCCAACCTCTGCTGTTATCTCTTCTCCTCAGATAAGTCATTCATTACACACATGGAGGGTTGGCTCCGAATGAGAGAGCTGCCTGGACTAGTAGCTGGATCCTTGGATCTCTCTATCTTTGTCGGTCTCCTCTTATTTCACTCTCTCGCTTCCTCCCTTTCTTTTACTCTCTCGCCCACACACTTGCTCACTCATCTATCTTGCAGTTGTTAACTCCTCTTCTTTATTTACTTCATCCTCTGGTATTCAGCTTGTCCACCTGTTCCAGCCTCTAACTGTCTCCCCTGTGAACGTCTGTCTTTTCTCATCTGTCTCCTGATTATCTGTATCAGTAACTCCTCTTCCTCATATCTCACCTTCATCCTCCTTTACTCTGATATTCAACATCTTTTTTTTGCCCTTGTCCTTTGCTTTAGACGAAGTACAGGAGGTCGTCTTGACCTTATCCCAGCACTGAGTGTTTTCCGTGAATCAGGCCTTTAGAGTATCTGTTTACCAAAGTTTCACTCTCTCATCCTAACAGGGCTGTTATGCAAGGCCCAAGATATTAAAACTGAATGTTCGCTCTGTCTCTTTGCTTCACTCTGCTGTCCCCACCAGTAAATGAAGTCCCTAGTCTGTCATAAACTAGACCACTTGTAATGTGCCTTGGCATCCCAATACTTTAATGAGGAGTGAGGAGTAAATGGGACAAACACCAGTGACACATTAAGAGCGCTCAGCGTTCGGTGGGCATATTCTCAGCCTTTAAATCTTGCTAAGATTTAACTGCCTGTAATGGCCCATTATCTGGCACTAAGAGTTGTCAGTCGCCTCAGTCATGATATTGTGTCGCAGGGCTTAAGGGAGACTTAACTTTTAACTACTGGAAGAAGCCAAGAAACAAAGTTTTTAGGACAAAACATGATAATGTGTTACTGATGGAGGCAATAAACATTCTGTCAGTGAGCGAGAGGCAGCAAAGGCATTTAAGTCATCACATAACCATATTTTATATTATAACCACAAGCAAACACAAACAAGTTGCCCTTGAGTGTCCTTGATCAATCTTTTTCTGTTAACCCTTTGCAATAATGGAAAGATGGGATGTTCTGAAAACACCACATTCTCAGAAGTGCGGTATGACTTCTGTATTCAATTTCTAAGTAATGAGACTGTCAATAACAGCCAGTTTGTCTGCTTTCAGGTGCCTTGCTCCAGTGGTTCTTTGCTCTATGTGTGGTGTACTCTTATCACACTTGAACCTGATTCTCACATGCAGCAGAGGGTGGTGAGTACTTTGTGCACAAACACTCAGAGGCAAAGTGGAGTGAAGGTTTTTCTTGATATCTGTTCTTACTATGTGTATGGGTATCTCCAGCTCTTACCAGGTGATGAGAGCAATATGTTATTGATTATTAGAACACACCAAAGCACTATATATGCATAAAAACATAGTGGATGTGTTAAAGCAAATCTTACAATTTCTTTTCACTTAAAATGATCAAAGGCCAGCTGGTTTGGTTGTTTTCTGACGTGGTTGATCTGTGCTTTTCTTACATAAATTGTTGCTTTACATATTTTCAACCTGTTGTATCTTATTAGGATAGCTGAATTCACTGATAACACTATAACACTATAAAAGAGGATTCTTGGTAGTGGAATTACTGAACATCTAAGATCATTGTCACATTCATTTAGGTATCCTTGCCAGTTTAATTCTGCACAGTCCCTTAGTTTGTTTGGGCTGTATGTCTCATTGTTGATTGTTCTGAAATCCCCTGTTTCAGGTGGTTTTCAGTCCACTGTTTGTGATGAGGAGCCACTTGCCAGATCCAGTAATCCTGCACATAGAGAAAAGGAGTCTGGGACTGAGAGAGAGCCAGCTCATACATGGACAGGGCCACCAGGAGCCAGTGTTGAACACTGAGGCCGACCTCACCCACCACCTCACTTTCCAGGCCAGGTAAAGAAAAAAAAAGTCATGGAGCAACAACTATTTGAGCTTTGATACACTAAGACTGGGCACATTTGACTGCTTAAATGGAAAATTGGTTCCCACCTTAAAAGGCATTGTTGATTTATTGTTTATCAGCTGTTGATCAATTTGGTTAAAAAAAACACTATATCAACACAACAGTACACGTCTCATGATATATGAACGCAAACTCAGTGTCTGTCCTCATGACTGAGACAGAGCTTCATCTCTGGCAGGTCCTCTGTTTCCATCCTCACCATTTGCTCGTGGCCATAAGCAGGACAAATCCACTGGACCATTTATTTCTTTCAGTCCAGTGTTATATTATGTCATCAGCAACCAGCTCATACTGCTGCAAAGGACAGAGTCTGACTCTGGTCTTCTGTAATGGGCTTTTTATGCCTCAGTTTAGCAAAGATGGAGAGACACTTACTTAAGATTCTCTCACACCACATTCTGGTTTCTGTGAGCCAACATGAAGACATGATCCAGGGGAATCCAGGCACATTTCAAGGGAACAGGAAGCCAGCTTGGCAGCAGCTCCAATTCCAACATGTCAGGTCGGACCATAATTGCACCTCATTTAGATATGGGCCCTTAACAGAGAGCAGGTTTTTGGCCCCATATTGGCTCTGTATTCGCGGGTGTGTGTGGAGAGGATTGTATGTGTGCATGCACACATGTTTGTGTGGGTGGATGAGTAGTGTATGTGCACATGTGTCCTTGTATCTGTGTGTGGTCGGTGTCTGTCATTGTCTTGGTTAGCTATGTGCCAGTGTAAGTGTGACAGTCGCCACTTCATCATGGGCAGAGTCTGTCACATACATCACTACTGCGCCTGTTACTCTGTCCCAGTTTGTCAGTGTGTGTTCACACTTTCTCATATTGTCCATGTCCTCTTGTAAGAGACAGCTCTTCATACAGTTTATCATAGTAGGCTCCACTGAACTGAATCAATTGTCAGAATGTTTAGTTGCATCAAAATAGAAAAGAAACATAAAAGAGCGCCCATGTCTCTGTAATTCATCTGAAGGTTATATAGTCTAATAACATCACGTGTCATGTCACAGCGTATAAATGTCAGATGCTTTAGTCCAAAGTGTCTTTCAGTAACGTGAGTCTTTATTTTTCAGCATGGGTGGCCCCGAGGGAAATAACTACCATATGTACATACTGTATTGTTGTTGTTCCTACTGTATTTGTTATCTGTACATCTGTAATCTGTGTTGTTTTAAGCGAACCCATGGAAGAAAAATCACCCCTTTGGTAGCAACCAGTGCTGATCTGAATAAACAGAGTAAACGTTGAGTGTAATTGACTCCCCCTGAGAGAATTTTTTGCAGTAACCGTTGTGTGTTTAGATATCTGGTCACAAAGTTTGTTTTGATTTCAGCTGCCATAAAAGAACCACAGTGGCCATACAGTGACTGGGAATATTTTTGGCCCCTGTTGTTGTAGATAAATCCTTTTCATCTGCGCAAAAAGCAAGCTCAGAAACAACCAAGTGTCTTGTCTTTCTGTACTGCAACCACAATGCTCCTTGTGTTTACGATCCGTCCCCTGTCTAAACCGCCTCTCACTGCACAAACTTACATACCCACCTCCTGTGTCCCCCCCAACTCAATCCATCCCTCATCCTTCTCCATCCTCACAAACACAGACTACAAGCCACAATTGTAAATGTACCTTCAGACACATACACATATATAACACACACACACAGGCACACAAGCCCCCAACCCCAAACCTCTAGGAAGCATCCAATCTTGAATGTTCGCTGGTCAACAGCTCGTCTTTCCTTCCTGTAATTACACATAGTTGTGGGCTCTAATGGACGAGGTAGAGAGCAGAGCTGCGGTCTGCGACACAAGAGACACAGACAAGTCTTAACCAGAACTGTTATGTCCTGCTCTCCTCATATTGGCCACCACATTAGAAAGCTGAGGGTTACAATCAGAAGCCTCTTCCAGTTTCTCCCCTCAGGAACGGCTCTGGATGAAAAGCTTCCTGTCAACACCTTGTCCTTCTTCTCTGTCTTGCCCCAGATCCATAAGCAATAACCCCTGTGTTCCTTTTATAGCACAATGAGCTCTATTAATAATCTATTGCTCGGGGGTAAGGGGGCTGCTTGGCTTTAGCCAAGTGGAACTGGATGCTGCCCAGAGAAAGAGAAGAAGCTATTGCTGTGTTTGGATTTAGTTCTTTTTTTCTTCTTGTTGCAAAGCCATAATTGACCAGTGTCTGGGGCTGAGGTATCCAATAGGATTATTTACTGCTGTTTAGCTCTTTCTATGATCTTGTGAATTAGTGTTTGTAAGGCAAGACTGCATGTCAGGAAGAAAAATCCAGAACAATGGGCAGATTCAACCATCTTTGAGGTTTCAGGGTAAATGCAGAGTTTAGCTGGAGGTCATTTTAATTGTTCTGAACCGAACAATGGGAATAGTCAGCTGCTGTCAAGAGATGTCTTGTTCTATAGCGAAATAAAAATAAGTTTGAATTGTTTTTGGCATAGAATGAGTAAATATGCTTCCAAGCCAGATTTGCTGACAAACTATACAGCAGTGGTTCACAACCGTGTGCCTTTATGACCCTAAGAGTATGTAGGTTTCATTTCAGGCAATCACTTATCGCACCATTCACCACAGAGGAGGAGATAATCAAGATAAGTGAAATCAGCTGGTACAGTGCCTGCTTGGCAGGAGAAGCTACAGATTGTTGGGCAAAGATAACGAGATATGTTTGAGAATCACTAAGAATATACATGTCCTGTGAGGTATCTATTTCAAATGAGCATTGGCTACATTTTCCCACAAAGACAAATAAACACATGCATCGCGCTTTGTCTCGACTATGTTTTGTGTTGTTTTTTTTAGAAGTCAAAAACGATTTTGTGTTTGTGCTCCATCTTTCAGGGAGGATGAAGATGCCTCTCACTGTGCTGTCCCAATTTCCACAAGCCTAATCAAACAGATTGTGAACAAGAATGGAAATGAGGACAACCTGGAACACATCCTGGCTGACTTCTATGGTCCAAAGACCTCCGCTGAGTCACCATGGCCATACGTCACCAAAGATACAAACAGGTACTCCGCTCTGCCCTGCATTTGTCCAACACAGTGGATGCAGACTGTGGGTATAAGCCTGCCTGATTAGTCGCTCAGGCGGCCAGTGGTAGGCCTCTCCACTATCTTCACGTCACTGTTTTCAAAATCCCTGACTGCAAAAACAACAACTTCTGAGCTAGTAACCTACATATTGATCTATGCTGAAACTAACAGTACAAACATAAACAAGCTAGCAGCTGTTATCTTTTCAGTTGTGGGGATTTAGCCTCTTTAATGGCTGGACCCGCCTGTCCACATGCAAATGTTCCATCAAAACAAGTTCGCCCCAACACTGTTTTGCTGCATCCCGGACTCTGCGGCGCCAAAGACAATTGTGATTAGTTCAAAGAAATACAAGTCAGCTAGTGCATTTTTTTCCTGATATCAGAGTGACAATGGGTGTAGCCAGACTTTTCTCCAGTGCTGACACAGCGTTGTGGAGATCTGACTGTGAGTGTCTTTGTACGCAAAGCTGATGGAAAGGGGGGGTTACGAATGTTTATATACACTTTGGCATTTACTTTCATAATTAATGTTGATCACCTTTTTAAACACTTATAAGCACCTGGCTGGAATAAACATGATGAAGCAAGGCAGGACAGAGAAATGATGTCACACACTCACACATCATGAGCAGACGAGCCTCCGTCCCCTGAAGTCACCATGACACCTCATGATCCTTAAGTCAGCATGTGTCATTCTTTTCCATCTTTATTATAGCACATTATGGCAAACATTAAACCTGGCTTTTAGAATTTCATAACACAAATTTCATGGAGACCCACCAGAGTGGTTTTTCTAATAGTGAGCCTCATACAGCATCCCCCCTCAAAGCACAAAGTTTTGCAACCAAGCCCTTTAATGAGGGAAGCTTCTTTTTATTGCTGACTCTTTGTTCACATAATAAAACAGTTAACTGCAAAGACAATGCAGAGCTGTGCATCAGACGCTAGCCGGGGATACCGCTGCCTTCCCCACAGACCGGAGATTTAGGCTGTCACTCTGTCACAGTCCCACTTTTTCACACAAGTCACAGGGCCTTGCATCCAGTTAAAACTTGGCACAGCTTTGCAGAGCATACAGTGTGTATACTGCATATGTGTGTATGTGTGCAAATGTGTGTATACGTGGTCCATGCATGAGTTTACTTATACCGTTGGAGCAGCACACACACATATGAATCTGTCCACAAATGTCACTCTGGGAATCATCTTTTGTCACAAAGCAATCACATCTTGATAGCAGCGGTAAAAGACGTAGCCACATGCTCTCTGCTTTCCCAGTTACAAAGAGTCCCAGCGGATCTGCTGGACATGTGAGCCATATGTCTCCCTGTGGTTGCCTGGGTTTCTCTGCTCTCTATATATATGCAAACACACACACACACACACACACACACACACAAAAAAAATTGCTGCCCTGCACATGTGAACGCACTTATAACACTGTGTTACATACGCACACCACCAGTCAAATTGCTCACCTTTAAATGTCACACACACACTGTGACGCAGCTAACTGACGGGTTTGCCGTCGGGTCTCTCTGTCAGTCAGGCCTCTTTCCTCTCCGTGACACAAAAGCCCAAGGCAGAAACACACTGCCCATCATGGAGAGTGATAGTTCATCTGAAACCCAGAAATCTGCTCTTTTATGATCAGGAACGTGATGAAAAAAAAATGCTAAGAAATTAAAAAATGTGTTGTCAGAGGATTAATAGCACTGATTTCTATCTCTAAACACATTTGGGCATTGCAAGTGAAAACCACAGTTTCATTTGTATAGTTTTCCTTAATGTTGATAATAGTGATACAGTTTGCTGTTTGGAAAGAGGGTTCAGTCTCCCTGGCACAGCGGAGAAACCAAACCAACTGAACTCCTTGGCAGGGAGTGTGTAAATATTGTGTCTCAAAGGGGCAGAGGAAGTTGAGAGTGGTAAATGTTATTTTTCTTTCTCTGTTGGATTTTTAATGGCAGAGAGGCACCTCCACAATCATTAAACAAACATCTTGTAGTGGTTGGGGTTAGGGTATGCTGCAGGGTGTGTGTCTGTGTGTGTGTTCAGAGCAGTGTGCTTCTCAAAATACACACTTCTAAAACCCTCAGCTCCAGAGTTGGCGGGTTTTGACAGAAGCTGCTGAGCACATTTCTTTCAATTACCTTTTTGTGAGCTCTATAATGTGATTTATGAGCCCCGCACTTTACTGCCCTCAGCCTCAAGGTCAGTGTCCTACTTTACCACACACACAAACACCAGTAAATGATGAAGCAAAACTATCGTTGGTGCTTTTTCTTAGACGCATTTGACAGCAGGGAGTCTTTGGGTATGTGACAAGTTTGAGGAGGCAGGTTGGTGGGTTGAGCGGACTCGAGGCAGCCTTGGGAGAGAGGGAAGACTGGGTCGCCTTTGATGGCTTTGAACTTCAGAGTAAGTCTGAGAGAACTGTTTGTTTGGGTCTCTTCTGGCACTCAGCGCTGTTTAGGGCTCACAAGACCATGATTACCGTGAAATGAATGCTGTGTCAGTGGATTGGTGGAAAAATGGTTGTGTGTTTCTGTCTGTCTGCGTGTTTGTCTGTGTCTTCACATGCCCATGTGTGTTCCCAGATGCCCTGTCAACTGCTCTCTGTATCTGTTTGTATTGCATAACTTGTTTGCAGACCTTTTCTTTCTATGTATTTGTTTAGCCTGACTGACTGTCAGTGTGTTAATGGTCTGCATAGTATAACAGTATAAGAATTGTTTGTTTATATATGACACATTTGAATGCCTGTTTAAGGCGGCATGCTGCTCTGTATTTGGCATTGTGTAAAACATGTCCGTAGCCAAATTATGGGGGGGAATTCTATCCTTTATCTTAGTGATTGAGCATAAATGGGTTTTATTACCAAGCTGATCTGACAATATTGGTTGTTTATCAATACTGCATTACAGGTAGCAGTGTGTCTGTCTCACTGTCTATATATATGTCATTATAGCTATGTGTCTAGGGTTAGTGTTTACAATCCATGCAACCATAGCCTTACTGCAGTGGCTTAAATGAGAAATGAGAGAAATTTGTTCAGCATGTCTGCCCGCTTGTCCGTAGTCATGTCTAGGCCACTGGATAGAGTCGGGTTGAGCAAGGCATCAACACTGGCAGGATTACATGTTTAATTCCCAGAATTCCCAGTCCACTTGTGCTTGAAATCTTCAGAATTTTATGGCAAAGACCAAAGCTTCCACTGGCTCTGCCTGTGTGATCAGTGTCTATATGCTCATATACTGTATATCTGCCCATGAGTTGCTGTAGTAGGATATAATATTGCAGTGATTTCTATAATAGTATGTTTTCTCTCCACAGGTCAGTGCTGGAGCCCATTGCCCAGTGGGACAGTCCCATGCAGGTGAAGTTATCCTGCTGGAAGTCCGGCTTGAACACTCTGCTGGTTGAGCTGCTGCCCTGGGCCCTGCTGGCCAACCACTCCCAATGGGACCTCTGGCTTTTTGAGGGAGAGACCATTGTGCTGCAGATACCAGCTGGCAAAGTCATTGTACCACCCAACTTCAAGGTAGGGGGGAAACTAAAGTATATATACCCTGCAAGAGACAGATTATGAAAAGAACGGTCAAAGTCAATGCTGCAGAGGCCAAGATATCCTGACTCAAGCTCCAAAAAGGCAGAATCCTACATTAGGAAGAGGATTCAAATGAGTCATAATGTATAATTGTCAACTTTTAAATGTTTCCCATCAGGTCAAAAGTTTACCATTGATTCCTGATTGTAAAAGACATTATTGGACTCTACACTTTACTAATTTCCATCACTGTGTGATCTAAAATTAACTTCCTATTCCTCTGAAGATATAATTTGTCTTTAGATCAGGACCTGGAAGTCTGTCTTTTTGTGGCATGACAGCCCTCATTATGAAACAAGTTCTTTCTTTATTCAGTCTTGACAAATAAGCACAAAACCTGAGATCATTCACCAGAACTGCATTACAACAATATTCCCTGCTTAAGTCTATCTGCTGCCAAGATCTGTCATTGTATACTGTAGGCATGTCTTCACACTGGCTTGTGAGATCAGAAGAAGTGGTCTGCAGATGGTTTTCCCCCTGTGGTACATAACACACTCATACACAGACTTTTCTGCTGCTAACATGGGGCTAAGCGCTAAGGCAGCGTATCAGAGAACAAGTGCTGCCATGGTTCAGCACGAAAAAACAAAATAAGTTGTAAATATGTAATAGCCTGTGAAATAGAAACAAATAAAGAATTGTTTCCATAGCACCCTGCATTTTTTCATGGCACAACAAGAGAAGCTTTGGGGTCCGCTGAAGCTCTTTCAGACTTGATTGGTTTATGTGGGAAGGCTGGTGTTTGAACGGCATGTTTCATAATGCTGCTGAGCTGCACAGCCAGATGAACAATCAGTGTGTCACTCAAGCATCAGTGCGACAATTAAATTGTGTTCTCCTGATAAAGCCAAGGGTAATGGAAGTTATGTGCTCCTCACGTCCAGGACTATTTGAAATGCTTTGCAGGGACACTGTCAAGAACATTGCGTTGAGTTTTTGGTAATGAAGCCACAGTTGACTTAAGCATGTGACTGTTTCCAAAATGCAATCAAATACAGTCTATTTAAATAGTAACTTTTGTCTGACATGACTGATGATTTCATTTTCTTCCTAATTCTCCATCTGATTGCCTCCTTTCCTCACCCTCATTGTTCCTTCTCCCCACCCTCCATGCCCTCTTGTCCTCCATCATCCAGGAAGCCTTCCAGATTGGTATCTACTGGGCGCACACCAACACCCTCCACAAGTCTACAGCACTGAAACTGGTCCATGACCTGACTTCTCCTAGATGGAAGGAGGGATCTGACGAGGTGGTCACTCTGGATGAGGAGGGATATGTAGAGGCCGACATCACCCTGGGAGCCTTCCCCGGCAAACAGAAGGTAAGAGACACAAGAGTCAAACTTTAAAGCTTTTACAACATACAGTAAAGCTGCTCATCGAATGTCACTGAATTTAGAGAGATGTATTCCAGGCAAGGAAAGTAAAGTAATTTATTGAATTCTCAGGAGTCCAGACACATTTTTTAATGGTGTAGTAACATGTCAGAATGTGTTTGACAGTTTGTGGTTTATTTATTGAATTATATTACAAGCAGGGTTGTATATTAAAACCATAACAAAGATAGATTATTTATTACTCGGCAAAGGAAGGAACAAAAAAAAGGCATACCATACATAGATTATTCAATGATTCACAAAGGCAATGTAAAAAAAGAACTTCTAACAATAAGATTTCCAAACAAGAGTTTTTTATTCTCTCGCCAATAAGAAACTCAGTGAGAAACAGAAGTATACCCGAAAGTGTAACCCAGGAAAAACATGGCAGCACAATGAAAATGTGTTGTACTAAAGTGCAGTATAATGTCATTAATTTTCAAATTGGTTTAAATACATATATTTATACCCACATTTTTGAGTGTAACCTAATTAATTATTTCTGTATCTTTACGCATGAGGCCTATATATATATATATATATATACACACACACACACACACACACACACACACTCACATATTACTAGAGAAATCTGTATATATATATATATATATATATATATATATATATATATATAATTTATTTATTTTTTTTAATTTGTAGCCAGCATCTCAGTGTCTGTTCTTTCCTCTGTAGCTATGTCAGTTCTGCGTGTCGTCTGTGGTCAGACACGGCATCCAGATCCTACAGATAGAGGACAGAACCATTCTTATCAACAACACTCCTTACCTGATCCAGTACAGGCCTCTGCTCACTGACCATGCACTGGGAACTGATGACCAGGTACTGTGCATACTGTAAATGACACACTCTCTCCTCTCTGTACACTGAACAGAGGGTTTCTCTGAGTCACACTCTATTTTCAAGCTACCATGCACACAAATGCAGTAAGTAAACCTCAATAGTGTGACTCAAAGNTATATATATATATATATATATATGTGTGTGTGTGTGTGTGTGTGTGTGTGTGTGTGTGTGTGTGTGTGTGTGTGTGTGTGTGTGTGTATGTATATATGTATGTATGTATGTATGTATGTATGTATGTATGTATATATGTATTATTTATTTATTTTTTTTAATTTGTAGCCAGCATCTCAGTGTCTGTTCTTTCCTCTGTAGCTATGTCAGTTCTGCGTGTCGTCTGTGGTCAGACACGGCATCCAGATCCTACAGATAGAGGACAGAACCATTCTTATCAACAACACTCCTTACCTGATCCAGTACAGGCCTCTGCTCACTGACCATGCACTGGGAACTGATGACCAGGTACTGTGCATACTGTAAATGACACACTCTCTCCTCTCTGTACACTGAACAGAGGGTTTCTCTGAGTCACACTCTATTTTCAAGCTACCATGCACACAAATGCAGTAAGTAAACCTCAATAGTGTGACTCAAAGTAAAGTTCAGAGGATTTCTGTCATGTCAACTCTGGGTTATTTTTGTTTGTGGTAAAAAATGAAATGCAAAAATACAGAATCTTTTTCTATTTGTCTGCTTATGTTGGTGTAGTGCCAGAACATATGAGAAGTTTCAGGCTATACAAGGCTAACATTTCATACATCACAACACCTGCCCAGTCTCTAAGTCCCCATAAGCTTAACTGTTAGCTCCAGCTCGCCATAAAACTGTGAAATAGTGTAAATCCTGGGCCCATAGCTTCAGTTCCTCACTGCCGCTCATAACCATAAGGCCTGTGTGTATGTTTTCATGTATGTGTACGGCCCTGCATCATGTCTGTCTAGTCCTGCTAGACTCTCTGAAGCTTCACACATGCAGCATATTCCCTATGCACATTACTCACACACATCCACCCCAGCACTACCGCACATTGCCGCACACATTGCTCGGATGTAGTAAGCCGTTTTCCATCAGATCATGTTGCTCCCCCTCTCTCCCTCCACCGTTCTCACCATGTGGCAATGGCACTTCATAGGGACATTAGACAAACACCCAGAATTGGATGCAGGTTTCCCTCCTCGCTTTCATCTGTTGCTTGTTCCCAAAAGAGAGCAACAATGTAGTGATGTCATTTAACGAGCCTTCAGACCCTCTTAAAGAAGGATGGCAGGGCTTGCCAGTTGCCACTAATTGACTGAAGAAACTTTAAAAAAAAGAGAGAGAGCTTAAAAAACTAAATAGCGGGCGATGGGCTTAACAATAACACAGACCACAAACAAGGCTAGGAATGCCTTTCTAGTCGGTCTATTCATCATGCTTAGTGCCTAATCCCTGTAGTCCTCAACTACTCGCTGCTCACTGGCTGCTAAACCAGCGCAGCAGGGCTTCTCTGCTACCAATTTAGCGCTAAGCTGAGTGGAAGAAAGAATCGAGTACAATAACAACGTGGTTTTAACATGTATCTTTTGTTGTAATGACTTGCACCTTCTTTGCTCTCTGACGTTCTTTTCTTCTTTGCCTTCATGTCACGTCTTATATCCTTTTCTGATACGACTTTTGTCCACTTCCCCCCCTTATTCTCATTTTTTCTCTTCACCTCCATTTCTTTATTTTCTCCTCTCTTCCATCTTTTTTATGTTTTTTCCTTCCTCATCTGCTTCTTTCTTTAAAATGTATTTGTTTTCCCTCTTCCTTACCCTCTCCTCTCCTCTCCTCTCCTCTCCTCTCCTCTCCTCTCCTTTTTACCTCATGTCCTCTCCTCAGGCCTGTGAGATACCAGAGACAGCAGTGTTCAGCCTGGCTCCCCCTGAAGAATCGTCCCTGGCCAAACCCTGCTCTGTGCCATGCTGGGACCTCCTCCACAGCAGCGTCCAGGGAAACGTGGAGTTCCCTCTGCCGCTCAGACACATGCTCTTCAGCCTGTTTCCCAGGCCTGATGGTGGAGTTGGATCTGCAGCATGGAGCCTCCCCGCTCCCATCCGACCAGACTTCCCCAGGCACAGTTTATCTGTTCCTGGGGAAGTGGACTCTGGGGGTGGCCTGAGCAGCAGGTGGGTGAGGCAGAACATTTGTGGTGTGCTGGCTGTGACAGTCCATTTAGAGTGGGGTAGTGAACCCCGGCTGGCACAGGACATAAAGCGGGGAGGTACTGCTGGTCATAGCTTGTTAAATACTGCAGATGAAGCAAAAGGAGAAATGCCCTCAATATTTCCATTGTCAGCCTCTCTGCTTTTTCTTTTGCAAGTGATCCATCTCATGTCTTTCTTTCTTTCCTCCTGTCTTACTTTGTTTCTCTCTTTCGTTTCTTGTGTGTTTTTGGCTAAATGTTAGTAAAATGTCATATACTATAATGCAAAGCTGTTTCATGGTCTAATCACCACAAACACAGGGCACAGGATATGTACAGCACGTAGGCCAATGAGCATGCATTTTCCTTCCGTTACATCCTTGTGTTCTGCTGTTGGACTGGCCAGCTTGGCTCTCATTTACTGTGTGTAAATGCAGCATGTGCATCTAAACACAACTATGGACATACACACAGAGTGACAGTGTGTCAACACCTGGCTTCAGTTAGGGCTCTGCCCATGGATGCACCTCAGAGATTTGCAAATGGACATAGCAGTAATGTGACGTTCAACATGCTGGTGGGTGTGTGAGCGCTTATCTGTGTGTGGTTAGAAGGGGTTGGGATAAGAGCTGTCTGTGGACAGTTTATTTACGGGCTTGTTTATTTATGTTTTTATTTGTGTTTTGCAGATGCATAGTACTGACATATCAGGAGCACCTTGGGGTGACATACATCATTCTGAATGAGGACCCCTCTCCTCGCATGCTGATCCACAATAAGTGTCCTATCCCACTACTGCTAAAAGAAACTGTCAAAGGTATGACCTTCCTTCTCCTCTCTGCTCATCTTAAACCATTATCTTTGTACCACTAGTTTTTTACTATTTCCCCTTGTCTTCAATAGAAACTCCAAGGACTGAGGTGTACTGCCGTCCTCTGCCTGCTAACTGTTCCCTGTACCATGAGCTCTACCACCATTTTTCCAGTTTCCCCGAGTGCCGGCAGAAAGAGATGCTGCCCACTCTGCTGTTGAAAACCACCTCAGACCACAGCTCCACTGACTGGACTGACCCCATAGATATTAACTCCCCCGGCACTCAGGTAAGAGCATACATGTCAGTTGGGTGATGCATAAAGATTTTGTCTCAGGTGTGAGGGGATGTCACATCTCTCAACACTAAAAGACCAGTATATTTCCCTTTTGATTTTAGTGAGTTAGTGTATGGAAGTTCTAGGAAAGTGTGTTTTTCCCCATCAACCCATTTTCTCAAAATTGGACAAATCTCATCTGATTGAAACACAAACTGTTCTTTATGATATCTTGTTTTCTGAAGAAGTGCTGACTTAAAGATCCAGTGTGTAGGATTTAGTGACATCTAGTGGTGAGGGATCTGATTGCAACCAACTGAATACACCTTGCCTCATCCTCCCTTTCGATGGCCCCTAAACATTAAAAAAACACAAAAGGCCTTCTCTAGAGTCAGTGTGAGGTTTGTCCCTTCTGGGTTGCTGTTGAAACAACAGTGCAACACAGCAGACTCCAGGAAGACCCTGTCCCTCTGTAGCAATAAAGAGCTTTTCTAAAGTAGCGAAAACACAACATACAAAATGTACAATAGAAAATACCATGTTTAGCATGACCATACTGTTACCTGAATACCTTTTGGGAAATGTTTATAAAATGTGATTTTTGCTGCGCAATTTATACACATTCTTGTTTTGCACAAAGCTCATTCACACAGCTTTAGTACAACAGCTTGTGTTTTTGGTCAGTGTAGCAGTGTGGGGCTCGTGAGATGTTAAGGAGCAGTGTGTGTAATGTTTGGTGTTGTGTCTAGCCAGCTGCATGTTGGGGTTGAGGTTGAGGCTGTGTATCTCTGGTTACTGTGATGTCTGAGTCTGACCTCTGTGGTGGGGGCGAGAGGTCAAAGGTTGGACTTGTTTTGACTGCTCAGCGAAGCGTTCAGCGGGGATCTGCTTCCTTTCGTCACACAAGGAGCTGATCTCTCTGAACCTGGAGTGGTGGAGGTTAAAGTCAGACCCATGTATGCTCTGGAACACACAAATGCAAAGAACAGAGGAGAGAGCACTGAGCTATGACTCTGTAGTAAAGCAAAGTTACATCCTCAAAGTTTATTCAAGGTGAAAATGAGCACACGTAACGCTCTCTAACTATAGAGAGTATCCGAGTGTACTGATTTACCTCACCACAGTCTGTATTATGTTGTTCTGCAGGTGGTGTTCCTGCCAGGCTTTGGCTGTCTCTACATAGACGTGAAGTATGAGAAAGGCACCCTGGTTCTGTCTCTGGCACCAGAGGGCAGCATGGACGCTGTAATCAACCTGCACAGCAGGTATGTGTGCACAGCCAGCGGTTTTATTGATGTTATTTTATGCTCCCTACATATTTGAACCATAACAAATCGCCCATGCATGTTGTTCTTCCTAACCTCAAGGTATCTACCCAAGTGCCTTTTACTGTGTTCACTTCAAATTGCTTTATGATTATGGTTAACAGCAATGTTTTCATGCAGCAGTTGTTACAGGACTCCAAATGTGAAGAAACAGGCATCGTTTTCACCACAGGAGGGCAATAAAACCTCCGTGCTGTCATGAGTGAAATTAGTACAGTAGAACATGGTATTACAGCTTTATTCCATTACGTCAACACATAGCTGCCTTGTCATTTTGGCAAAACAGGAAATTAATATAATCAAATATTAGGTAAATGTAAACAAATGACATCATTCTAATGTGCTGTGGTGGTAGGGAATTCATGAAACATCACCAGCACAAGGTGAATGAGTTTGGTCTCTATTTGTCCTCTACAAATCATCTGAATCATAAGTTAAGATTTAAGTTCTGTGTAGAATGATGTTTTCTTGCTTATCGATAGTAACAAACGACAGTTAAACACATGACAGCCTAAAAGAGTGCTGGACATGCATCAGTGAACACCGTCACAGCCCTTTATTTATTTCACTACACGATACTTTCACATTAATAACCTCTGTTTGCTTTCAGGTCCTCCACACTGTCCTTTCGAGTTCTCCTGAGTGAAGCCAGTGTAGTCTTGAGTGATGACATCACCAATCCCTCTGGTCCTGTCGAGCTGCTGAGACTCACATTGACCAAGCTGCTCCTCAGCCTGGCTCCAGCTCCCACCTGCCTGCCCCCGGAACTGGCAGTTGACCCCGGCATGGACACAGCACCTACGTCCGCTCTGATGTCTGTTGCCTCTCTGATCGAGCTCTACTGCTCCAGTCTGCAAGTAGACAACCAGCTGTATAACCGCGCAAGTTTCCACTTCCCTGTGCTGCTGTGCCAGGACCAGAGAGGGGTAGCTGAGCCTGGGGGGTCGTGGAGCAGCGATGCCAACCCCACTCAGTCTCCTGAATCCCTGGAGGAGTTCAAACGCTCTTGTTTCCTGCAGTTGAGGATGGCGCTGGCTGGGGACATATGCACTGTGGAAGAGGTTGGATTCATTCTTCTGTCTTTGTATTTGCATTTTCCTTGATGAATTTTCTATTTTAGTTCACGCATAAGAGAGAGAAATAAAGAAAGGTGAAGAAATTAAATGAAATAAAAAAGTAGCGACCAGTGCTTCTACTAGTAACAATAATGATACAGTAATAAAGTCAGGGGAGCGCCGCCCCGTCCACTGGCACCAGAGCAGGATCAGGACACCTTCAGGGAGCTCCAGAGCAGGTCAGCAGGGTCAGTACGGTAGGATGTTGCAGTAGACTTCACAAATTTTATCAGTATGCTTCTACTGCTAAAAACACGATTAGAACAACCTCTGTGACTCCTGCAATCACATACTACACCATAGCAACCATGCACATAATCACATAGTAACCACCTTACCAGTCACATGCAACATGCTACCCTATGGGCATTAATGTTGGTCACAAAATGTTGTGTTTTTAATTCAACAGTCCAACACATTGATAACTCAACAGGAAATTGTTACATTTTTTGTCATGTCAAAAAAGACAAAAGCTTTGTGTGATTTCCCCTCAGGTCACCTTCCAGCTCCAACCTGCCAGAGTCTACCTTGAAGACACCTTTGTTTACTACATTAAGACCCTGTTCCACACCTACATCCCAGACAGTGCCATGACCTCAGCCTCTACCAAATCAGAGACCCAGAGGAGCAGAGAGCCCGGATCTGCCCCCATCCTCCCTGAACAGGTGCACCATTCAGAACGTGTTGTTTTTATTCAGGTAGTGATGAGGCTGAATGTTGTCATTACTCTCTTATGTCAATACTAAAACTAGTGCATGTCTTCCAGGTGCTTCAGTCGGTGCAGGCGTTAGTCCACCCTGTGCGGCTGCAGAGGCTGACCATCCAGCCAGTCAACCTGTTGGTCAGCGTCCACGCCTCCCTGAAGTTATACATCGCTTCAGACCACACTCCTCTCTCCTTCTCCCTGTTTGAGAGGGGGCCGCTGTGCACCACGGCCAGACAGCTGGTCCATGCTCTGGCCATGCACTATGCTGCCGGAGCCCTCTTCAGAGCCGGTAGGTGGTGGCTCTCTGTATTTTTCTATTCACACTACAGGGACACAGATTTACGGTCTGTATCAGGTAGGCTCCCACCTGTGTGCACTCAGTTTTGGCAAACATGGACAGAAGAATAACAGGATGTGTGCTCAGCTGAGAAATTCCACAATTTATACTTGCTGAGTCCAGAGTTGAGCTTTGAAATGATTGCACCCAAGGGCTCTCATTGCTTTGTGGTAAAAAGTGCAGTGAAACTGTTGAGTTCCAGGAAGCAGAATCAGAACCTCCAGAGGCTCAAAAATGATGTAGATCCTCTCTTTGTCATAATTTACTGTTTAATCGTAAGACTTGACTGATGTCTCGGATGTGTATGCAGTGCATTATAGATCAGGTCTAAGTCGGGCTTATCAGGCGCTATAAAGGCTCTGTACCTCCCTCCTGCGTTGTCCTCCTGTCTACTCAAAGCCTCCACACATGTTCTGATTTAACCCAGTCATTTCCACATCAGAAATCACCGTTCTGTACGGACACTTCCTTCCCGCTGTCTCTCGTTAGAGCCCTCGTTTCTGCTCGTATTTCAACACGTCACCTCACCGCGTTCTCCTCATCCTGAATCATCATGGAGTGAGGGGCACCAGGAAGCATTGCATTCTGGGACTGATTAGTACTAGGACGCACAGTACTGCGATCGCGCGTACACCCACAAGCGTAAATCCATGCGCACGCACATGCAAAGACTTAAGGACATATGGACATTAAAAGGCATACACTGTGCATAAACACTCCAGTATATGTGTGTGTGTTTCAAAGCATGACTCAGCCCTGTAAACATCAGCTCCTGTCAGGACTTTATGCTTTACCAAAACCACAACTAGGAGAGCATGTGCAGCAGAAACGACCACTAGGCCCCACTGGAGTTGGTTTCCGACCATTAGAGTCCATCACTCAAGTGCAAATTGACGGAGAATAAGAGCAGAGCGGGCTGTGGCGTCTCGAGAAATGACTGGTTGATTTTTGTGATGCAATTGTCAGTGCATAAATATCAATGAGCCGTGCCATCTGAAGGGGACTCTATGGTTGATTGAGAGAGGTGAGATAGTAGGAGGCAGTAAATCTTTCTGTGGCACATGTATGATTTCATGCTGGAGTGGGTATGTGTGCATGCAGCTGAGAAGAATTCTGATAGAATGAACACAATGCTGAACATATAATGATGATGTAAGAACATTTTCAAAGTTTTTCTGTAAAATGTTTAGATTGGGAGAGCCTCCCTCTCTAAACTGCTTCTGGATAGTGAAGGATAATGAAAGTGAGTTTACTCAAGGTGCCTGTATGAGGAATGTTCCTCCTAAGAGCAGGTGTTCCACATGGGTTTCTTCTGATTTCTTTGATTTCTTCTAAAAAAAGTAATCTGGCATTATATAGCATGTTCTGAAAATGGTTTGTTATAGCACCATTGTGGCTCCCTCCAAAAATAATACAGTACAGTTTATTTATTTAAATATTTGCTTCCAGTCCAAGTTTGTCTTGTAAAGCTAAACTGAAAGAGAAGTCTCTCCAGGAAGCAGAAAGAAGGCCGCAGCACAGAGGAAATAGTTTTTAAACCTTTGTTCTTAGTGGCCACTCAGCATGAAAAGAAAAACCGATATGTGAGTGCTGGTCAAATCTCCCAGCATTGCATTGATTAAACACAGTACATGATTGATGACAACAGTATAACAAGTATCATGTGACTCAGGTTGGGTGGTGGGGTCTTTGGAGATCCTGGGCAGTCCTGCCAGCCTGGTGCGGAGCATCGGGAACGGCGTGTCCGACTTCTTCCGGCTGCCGTATGAGGGTCTGACCCGCGGGCCTGGAGCCTTCGTCAGCGGGGTGTCCAGAGGGACCTCCTCCTTCGTCAAACATATCTCAAAAGGTACCACAGATGTTCATCATGTTATTGTTCATTTTACTGCGCATTTCACAGGCACATTTGCACATTTGCGTAATATCCAACTTCTCCCAGACGGATACAGCAAATACATTCTTTTTACACAGTCTCCCTGTTTTAGTCTTGAAATGATTCATTCATTTAAGGCACCATAACGACCTTCACCTCCACTCTGCGCTCACTGACGGTGTTCACTGCAAACGATGAACTTTGGGTTTGAACATGTCACCTTTGTGTTTAGGCACGCTGACGTCCATCACTAACTTGGCGACAAGCCTGGCCAGGAACATGGACCGTCTGTCCTTGGATGAAGAGCACTACACCAGGCAGGAGGAGTGGAGACGCCAGCTGCCAGAGAGCCTGGGGGACGGGCTGAGGCAGGGGCTGTCACGACTCGGCATTAGCTTGTTAGGTATGTGGGGATGCACTCACACACAGACTCAAATACCTCATGTGGAATCATTCATTTTACATTGAGGTTTTTGCAACAGTCCAGACCAATCCCAAGAAATGCTGTTGTGTTTGATATTTGCTTGAAATATGCACTATATGGGAGCGGCACGGTGGTGCAGCAGGTAGTGCGCGTGCCTCACAGCAAGAAGGTCACCGGTTCGATCCCCGGGTCAGGCGTGGGCTCTCTCTGGGCACTCCGTCTTCCTCCCACAGACCAAAAACATGCTCATTAGGTTAATTGGTTACTCTAAGATTGCCCTTAGGTGTGAGTGTGAGAGTGAATGTTTGTATGTCTATATATGTTGCCCACAGTGTACCCCGCCTCCTGCCCGTTGACAGCCGGGATAGGCCCCCGCAACCCTGAAAGGGATAAGGCGGGTATAGAAGATGAATGAATACACTATGTATTCTTCTTTTGTTTCATTACTTTTCATCATCAAGCCCGACATAGGGCCTTCTCTACTTATCACTCTATGTATGGAAACCTGCTCGGCCACACACATTTCATCTGATGTCCACCTAAAAGGAGCGCACACACGCTGCACACAGCCATGAGACCGAGCAGTGGAGACAGCACAGCAGGGACTCAATAAACACCCAGAGGGCAGTAAAACTCAAGTCTGTCTCAAATCAGACTCGAAGACACACAGAAAATATTGTCACTGAAACCAAACAGCTGCTCACATCGCTCTGGGTTACACAGGATTAGAATTCCTGAGACGCACTGTCGATCACATCATCTGTGTCGTACGTAAAGTCAGTGGACTGATGGTGTTTGTAGGGCAAATGCATGGCTGAAACCTGTGAATCCCATTTATGACACTTTGGACTCTGCATGTCTAACTCTGTGTCCCGTGTCTCAATAAAGTGAAATCACTGGCAGGGCTGGCATTGTGAGTTCAGTGCACATCTTGTGTTTCTAAGTCTCTCATTTCTTTAACAAAGCACAACAATAAAGAACGATGACCTTTTCATTGTTCTTTCAGGAGCAATCGCAGGCATCGTGGACCAGCCCATGCAGAATTTCCAAAGGAACTGGGAGCTGCAGAGCTCTGCTGGTAGCAAGGCCAAAGGAGTCATCTCTGGAGTTGGGAAAGGCATTGTGGGGGTTTTCACTAAACCCATTGGGGGAGCAGCTGAACTGGTGTCCCAGACTGGATACGGTGAGTTCAGGATGGTCAAAGATAATAGAGGGTTTTTCCTTTGGTTCCTTTCCTTTCCTCTGGTTTAGAAGCTGTGTTGCAGGGTTTTTTTAGGAAGCAGTTTCAGTGAATTAAGTGTCTGATAGTTTTGTTCAGTGTAATAGCCTTACTTCTCCTGCGGTTCTCGAGCACTCAGAACACAGAGAAATTAAAGCATGATTAGAGCAGAATTCTTGGGAACAGCTCAGACATGAGAAGCCCATCTTGGACTCCATTTTTGGATTTCTGGTAGTTTAAGAACGTCCAGCTCCATAGAAAGCTGATAGCTTTTTGTGTTGTCATGTTTGGCAATGAGCTCCATCATTTTGTGAGGAAACATTTAGCACAGAATCTGTGCTTGAGATGTTAATTAAACCTGACATCATTTAAATTACATTTGCAAAAGAATGAAAAATGTCCGTCTTCCACACACGAGCACATTATCGCTGCCACACAGCAGTAAACCGAAGTGTAAAGAAAGATTTGGCCATTCAGCAAGGTCTCAAGTTTAGCACAACTCAACAAATAGGTCTTATGTACAACTTTCCAAGGAGCCTTAGGCAACAATATTCTCATAAACACATATAGAGTTAGAGTTGGTGTGTCAGGAAAATCATAAATCCATCAGTGAGTGGACGGTCTCTCCCCTTCCCTTTACTTGGCTGCAGCCAGAAGCGAAGTGTTTATTAGGTCAGACCTTCAGTAGTGCAGGACCCCCAGTGACACACGCACACACAGCGAGGGTGAGGGGGGTGAGAAGTAGGTCAGAGGGTGATGTGTGTTGGCGCTAACAGGTCATCTTGGCCGCAGCACATAAACTACCAACAAGGATAAGAGTGCTGTGTAAGAGCAGTGACTCCCCGGGGTCTGGCTGGGATCTACCTGACCTTTTGAGCTCAGCAAAACACACACACACACACACACACACACACACACACACACACACACACTTGTGAATTTGCATGTGGATCCACATGGATGCTCATGAGTACACAAGCTGCAGGACACACTGACCAGCGTACACATCAACATTCACTCTGACAGAAGCCTCAGTCTGCTGCTAATATACTCAGATCAACCGTATTGATCTGTGTCACAATTTTGTCACACTCCATCCTACCTTATGAAACACGTGGTCATACCCACACACACACACAAACACACACACATACACATGCAAACACCCGCTCACAGCTGAGCAGCATTGCAGAGGACCACTGCAGTGACATCATTAATGGATCTCGCTGTGTTCTTTATGGCTCCAGTTTAACTACTTGATGACTTCACTGGCCCGTGGCTGCTGCTGCTCTGCTGACAGCTAGAGTGGGACGAAGGAGAACTGACCACATGCACATGGGTTATGACCTCACTGTGACATGTACACACAGAGCCACCCCAGTCATGCGGGGCTATGAAATGTACATTCGTAATAATGCACGCTCACACGCTAAGAGAAACTGTATTTTTCCATCAAACGTCGAATGGATTCGATTTAAGTGAGACTGGCACCAGTCTGTCAATGCATATTGGATTTCAATACATGTGTGTAATCCACGGCACTCTCTCCTAACAGGGATCCTTCATGGAGCAGGACTGTGGCAGCTTCCTAAACAACTGTACCTGCCCACAGAGGGGAAGTCAGCTCAGGCCCCGAACAGCCACCTTAAATATGTCTGGTATGACCTGAAGCCGTTCATTCTTCCTGCAGACTCCTCCTTTGCTTTTCCTTAGAAGTGGGACATGTGTTCTCGCCTTTGCTTTTCTTGGACTCTCTAAAGGATCTGCTGTTCTTTCTCTCCCTCTTACCTCTCATCATTTTTGCTGTCTTGTTTAAAAAAAAAAAAAAAACCTTGGAGGGTTCATTACCCACTTTCAAGAAAAAAAAAAAAAAGAGTCTGGAAAGATGTTTGACCTTGATCCCACACATGGTAGCCAGCCTGCCCTCCGTAGTTCTCATCAAGCCTTGTTAAAAGGTTTTTATAAGCACTCTGCCAAAGCCGCCAGCTAGAAATTGTTCTTGTTTTTCAACTATGAGTCTATCCAGAGATGTTTCCCAGTGCCATCAGATGGAGGAGGAACACCTTCCTTTGTGTGCTGGAATGGTTTAGAGGCTGGGAGCAACTCAGTTTACAAAGGTCGCATGTTGCGCCAAGCAGAAGGTTACCTTTGGGTCCTGCGTTGTAAAAGTATGGCCGTATCGACAGCACTGCATCACATCTGAGAGTTTCAGAGGTTCCAGTATGCTGTCTCAGTGGAACACTTAATATTATCATAAAAATTTATAAGAGGTCTCTGTCTCCAGAAGGTTATCAGGAGCTGTAGAAAAAGCATTTATGACATTGCATAATGAATTTTCCACAATTTAGTTTGGTTTCCATAGCTATCAAACATTTACTTCTAATAGCAGTCAGTGTCTGCTGTCAACTGCCATGAGGGAAAAGGCCAAATTTTACATACCATATTTCTTTAGGACATTCCACTTGAGTTGTCATCACCCGAGGGGTTAGCAGTATGCTGTGCTAATGTTCGAGGAAGATGAAAATATATGAACGCTGAGATAATGCTCCCTATGGTTTTATTCATGCTGCATTGCAGTCAAACTGCTTTCCATCAGGCATCCATCAATTATTTTTACTACTGCAGGTAGCCCAGACACTTCAGGGGTCAGACTGTTTGAGCAGAGTAACACTGAACAGAACCAAAGGGTCCCTACTGTGGCTGCTTCAACATCTGCTCCGCAATTTGAACACCTGCCTTCCAAAGTAAACACACTGTCGGAGAAACAAGACCGAAGACTTCAGTTGCCGCACACATATTCCTCTATTGAACATGTGTGTAATCGGAACCACACAGAGAACATGTCGAAATGTAAATTACAGGATGTGTGGAGACACGTATGCGTGCTTGTTTGTGTGTGTTAGGTTAGTTGGGCACTTTGTGTGGTCTTGTGTTTATAGGGAGGGTGTTTATCTGACGTTCAGAGGCCTGCCCTTATGTGTGTTTTTAAGATGTCAGCGTATGTAATGCTAGAATGTTCCAAACATGTCCTTCTAAATAAGCAGTACAATTTGTGTGTGTCATAACTTGTTTATAACATCGCCCTGCTCTCTGACCACAGGAAGATGCTCCAGTCCCTGGGGCGGCCGGAGCTCCACATGGCCCTGGAGGTGACCATCGTGAGCGGGTCAGGTCAGGAGCATGCTGGCTGTCTGCTCCTCACCTCTGAGGTGCTGTTTGTGGTCAGCCTCAGTGAGGACACCCAGCAGCAGGCCTTCCCCATCACAGAGGTAACTGACAGTAGTCAGGGAGAACAGAATGTGTTCCATATAAGTGTGTGACAGTCACACGAGCCTTTCTGTAGCAGTGACGCAGCACAGTGAACGTGAAACCTTGTGTCCTCTGCAGGTGGAGTGTCAGCAGGAGCCGGGACAGCAGGGCCAGCTCACCCTCACCTTACAGCAGCAGACGGTAGCCAGCGACACAGAGGTGAGACTGGAGGGATGGAGCCGCACAGGAGTCACATGGTGTAAAATAATACTGATGTGGAAATCAATCAGGGGAATGATGCAATGTTGAATACGTACACTGCTTACACAGGCTCTTATGAATATATAAGTGCCACATCTAAAGTTGAAAAGGGAGAGATGTTATAGTAGCTTCAGTATATTCCTGATACAAATCATCACATGTAGATTATTTACAAAAACTTTTTCAATCTCAATCATTTTTATTCTGAAGGCCAGGCAGCATCTGTAGTCTAATTGTTTCCAGAGGAATGCACACTGACTGAGAACACCTTGCTGTATTCAGGTTTATATAAAGGACTGAACCTTGATTTTGTCATGTCTTTGCACACGTCCACATTAATGGTTACATGTTGTAACTGTCACCTAGAAAGGGCCAGACTGGCACTATTGGTCATTTAGACATCTTGTAAATATTTCCTACGCCAGTTGTTGCTTCAATATTAAGCTTGCTCAGCAGCATATGTCCTCAACCATGAAGCAACAGGGACCTTTGACCTCAACTCATCAGTTTCTGAGCAGGGATTGAAACAGAAAACTTGTCTTTCATGACTGGTTCAGTTCTTTTCACTAATTCCTTTCTGTCAGGTTGAAGATGAATTAAGCTAAGCTGCTGTAGTGTTTGGTTGGTATGACAACATACTTTGATAAAAACCCCCCATCATGCGTCACTGATGGCACATGATCAGACACCACCTGCAGCAGATTTAACTTCATTAGGATCAGTGTAATGGTAATCATCTGTCATCCTTCAGAGTGATGGCGTTCGAGAGCGTCTGTCAGAGCAGCAGTATCGTCGGCTGGTGGATTACGTGATGCGAGCCTCCCAGTTTCTCTCCCCCTCCGCTGCCTCGCTCCAGCTGCAGCCCCCAGTGACGCTCGCCGAGCCACCGCCCTCCGTCACCAAGTCTTACCGCTACCTGGTGGATCCCGCCTTCGCCGCAGTGTTTGTCAGCAAGTTCACCATGGTAAAGAATAAAGCCTTACGCATCGGATTCCACTGATACACAATAACACACACAAAAAAAACATCACACCTTTTGTTCCACTTTAAATTAAGCCTTAAAAAACCTTGGGGAAACTTTATTTTAACTCTGGAATGATAACTGCTCATTTATGCAAAACAAATCTTTAGAGGTACAAAATGAAATAAATATTTTATTAGAGTAAGTCCATCTGGTCATCCATGCCTTAGGGATGTGGGGAATTCCTGGGAACAGCCTTTGAAAGACATATTTTCTTACTTATACAACAAACTCATGCAGCCACAGAGAAAATCTGAGGGTTTAGAATCAGTTTTAATGACAGAAACGCGTCACTTCAGACATTTCATCAAGTACACACTGTAACACTAAAACAAATAGCTGTGTCAACCTAAACCTTCTTGGACCAAAGGTGTGCTCTTTGGACTTGAAATCAGAGCTTATGCACACTGACTGAATGAAACAGAAACACACAGAACACAACTAACAGGAGTCACTCACATCTGTTCCATTTCTATCACAGCAGTCTGTAATGTTTCACTCTGCAGAGAAAGCTCTTGGTGTTTACATTGTCCATGCAGTGACTGTGTCTCATGCCAATGTTAAGTGCAATATTATATAGGTGTTGATGGATGCTAGAGATACCAGCTGTCAACCAAAATGTTTTTATAGATGATGTAATATACTTGTTTGACAATAACATTGATCTTTGTAACCTTACGTTGATGCCAACCCCTCATGATGCAACCATGTGGTTATTGTTGCCTTTTATATTGTTGTACCACTGAGTTCTATGTAGGATTTACATCTAATGCCTTCAATGTATGGAAATGGATAATATATTAATAGAGAAACATTTTAATAAAAACATTAAAAATTATCATGTGTTATTTCATCATTGTGTTTTATGTAAGAAAAAATAAAGAGGAAGAAATATGAAAGAGAGACATGATGAAGAAGAAGAGATTTACACATGTGCAGTAACATAGAGTAGATGTAAGAGTGAGGTGTTTGTCGTACAGGGTTTAAGAAAATATTCTTACATCACAGGTAAACCCAGCCTCAAACTTCATCATCATCATGCAGATATCAGTAGCAGCTCAGCTCTCAGTTTTCACTCATCGTGCTCCGATAACGGCGTCAGTCACCCTCATCTGTCTGTGTCAACATTCACTGCATGAAGTCACTTCATACACGTTTGGTTTCACTTCATGCTGCAGACTCGTACACCCCCTGCAGTAACACATGAGAGCCATCTATGTTTGAGAGGCAAGGTAACTGCTTTGTGTGTGTGTTTCCAGCTTATTTCACTTACTGTTATATCTGTTGCACTGTTTGCTCTCTGGTCTGGAGGAGCGTCGTGAGGGCAGCTGGCGGCTCAGTTTACTGCCTGCTGACTTGACAGTGCAGTCAGAGGAGGAGTCTGGGCAGAGACAGTTGAGTGTCAGTGTAAAACATCTGCCCCCAGGCTCTCAACATATTGATGACTGCTGTTTGTACACAGAATAAGGAGCAGGCACATTCATGTTTATACATTACAAACACCTCTCAGCTCGACTGTGTGGACCTCATCCCTGTACCTGACGTGAACACCCAGTCCCTCATGCTGAGCTCGTCTCTCCCGTGCAGGGATAGTGATGATCTCCATCTGTGCTCCTAACTGTACTCAATACCATCTCATTAAAGCAGAATTTACACTATGCTTCATTTCTGTTCATCCCCATTCACTATGGGCTGTAACTAACTCCTGCGTTAGCATCACACGTCATTTACACATCCACACAGTGTGGGCTTGGACTAACTCCTGCACAGAACATTGATGCTTAATGGATAGGCTGAAGTGGCTGTTTTGGCTGCAGTTCTACATAATGAGACAGTTCTGATCTGTGGAGGGGGTCCGTTTGACAATGCTTTTGCTTTCACTGCCAGGTAATATCAGAGCCTTGGAAAATTAGCTTGGATTTTACCGTGGGAACAGCTAAATGTCATTTCAATGTTATGGTTTCCTGCATTTAGTCTGTCTAGTAGCAGCGAGTCGTCAGAAGTGCTGCATATGGGAGTTTTACTGAGCCCTGGGATACAAAGGGAGGTGTGTGTGTGTGTGTGTGTGTGTGTGTGTGTGTGTGTGTGTGTGTGTGTGTGTGTGTGTGTGTGTGTGTGTACCTGAGGCTGTGGAGAACGAGGCTTCCAGCTGACTCTGTCTCCTCAGCATCACCTCCTCTCTCTTCAGAGCTGCCATGTACTTGGAGTAGGACCACGACAACTGAGGGAACATTTCCAGAAATCCAGTCAAATGTAACGTGATTAGAAAAACGGTTCAATTAGAGGATCCAGTTTCTCCTTCAGTCTGTGGTTGGAGCTGATGAGGCTTAGTTTGGACTTCATGCTGTAATTGAGTTTATCTTCATCACTGCAGTTTTTCTTTTAATATGCTGGGCTCTCAGATAGTTATCAAAGGAAATCATTTAATTTGGTCTGGCTCCATTCATACATTTTATATATGAAGGGAACCGCGTACATGAAATTTCCGACATTTGACACAAACATATTTTCAGCTCTACATTGATAATGTTTCTCTGTTAGGAACAAGAGGCTGCTCGTACCGGCTGTGATGGAGTCAGCAGCCCTCTGCTCTGTGTCCTTGACTGCTTTTTTTCACTTGTCCCCTCTTGTTCATGTTCTTCTACCTCATCTTCGTCATCTGTCTCGTCCTCCTGTCCAAAACCGGCCTCTGGCCTCTCCTGCTCTTCCTGTACAAAAGAGGTCAACCTGAACACAGTTAGTTTTTACCGCTCACTCATTGTCCTTTATCCCCTCAGTATCAGCTGTTTCCTCACCTTAGCTCTCCTCCTCTTGTCCTCTTCTTCCTCCTCCTCCTTTCTCCTCTGTCTCCTCACTCTGGCTCGGTGTTTGACTCGTTTGTCCTGCAGTAGTGGAAGGAGTTGCTCCTCTTGGACACTGCTGCTCAGCTCTTGAAACTCAGGCCAGAACTTCAGCAGTTCACTGAACACTGACATCTACAAACACAAAGAACACGTGTGCACTCCAGAAGAAATACAATACAGACCATACTCTGAGACACACGCACATGCACACGCACACGCGCGCACACACACACACACACACACACACACACACACACTCTACCTGTGCCTCTCTGAAGATGTAAGGGCCCAGCTCGTGGCGCTTCTCCAGAATGTGCTGGGCCTGGTCAGGAGGGATGTCTATCTGCAGGGTGGGGGGCATGGAGGAGTTGATAAAGCAGTTAATGATGGTGGAGACCTTCTGCTGGATGGTGGCCTCATCACTGTGAGAATGGCAGAGGTCCTGCATACAGGAAGAGAGGGGACAGATGAGAAACGATGTGTGTGGTAGGAACTAAAGCTAAGATTCCACTGCTCCTGAAACGTCTGGAATATCACTGGAGAGATGTATTCCAGATATGAGCAGTTCATTTCTGCCTTGAGACCTGCCTCACTACTTAACTTACTGTTCAGTCTTTTGTCCTTGTTGAGCTGCATGTCCTTTTTTTCCTATGCAAGTACATTGAGTGCAATGTTTGAACCAGTTAAATTCCTTGTATGTGCACACATACTTGGCCAATAAAGCCGATTCTGATTCTGAGATAAGACAGCTACAGAGGTTAAAGACCCTGAAACAATTTCTCAATCAGGTCTAGATATCATCAGTGAACAGCAGATTTTAATACTTTCACAATATGTCTCACCCCTAAAAACCCCTACATCTACTCATCCCTCACTGAAAAATCCATGATCTACAGTGTTCTCTATTTAGGTGTTTTGTTTTCCATCTCATGATTTCACTTACTCTATTTTCATCCTTATTTCAATCTTATGGTTTTACTCTCCATCTTATTTTACATTAAAGTTCATTGGATATCTTTTTAACATGAAGCACTCAGTACATACAATGTCTTTGTTGTAAAGCACTTTGAGCTGCATTTTGTCTTGTTATTTTACCTTGTATCTCTGCACCTCCAGCCAGAAGAGCACATCATTTTCTAGGAAGTCTCCTTTCAGAGAGACAAAGTGCTGGAACTGCATACAAGTGACGGGGTTGAGTAGGATCCGTCGAAACAGCAGGATCTCTTTGGAGGAACTCATCCACAAGCCCTCGGCCTGCAGGGGAATGTTGGATTTTTAAGGACACTATAAGCTGTTAGTGTAACTCTTTCAGGAGAGAAAATCCCCTCAGGGATAAATAAAATACACATAATCACCCACTCGAGTGTAAATGTAACAAACCTCGCACAAAACATCAAACACCTGTAGAGCTGCAGAAGGCACAGTGTACTCCTGAACAACAGCAGTAAAGATGATCTATGACCAATGAGCTACAGTCTAAGATCACTTAAAACTGAGATAGTGATACTCCTTTATCCAGAAAACCTGCTCTTTGCCAGTGATCAGATAATGATCAGAAAGACGAGAGTCACAGTATGGAAAGTCCTTCCTGTAATCATCCTCCTTAAAATGTGAAATGTTTTCTATCTGTGTTCTGCTGTGGAGCAGAGACGAGAGGACGGGAACAGAGCTGCGTGGAAAACACTCCAAACACTATTAAAGGAAGGTTAGTAATGCTGATGCTTTAATCTTATTTATCCTGGATCCAATTTGGGAAAACTAACCACAAGGCCAAAATGGTGTTTGACAAAGCCAGAGCTCGAAGCCAAGTCATGAACTAAATCACACATGCTTTCAGGCCAGGAAATGCCTTATTTCTCTCCATTCAAAATATCCAGCTTCCCCAGAGGATTTCTCCTTACCTTCCAGGCTTCTCTCCTTGTTCTGCGTCGACGGTAGACGTGCTGTGAGAGCCTGTCTGCTGCTTGGGGCTACCACACACACACACACACACACGCACACACGCACACACGCACACACACACGCACACACACACACAGAGGTGAAAAGTCAGAAACTGAGTAAACCAGGTTAAACAGAGACACTGAACACCTCTCAAACCTCTCCGCTGCTCTGTCACTGCCAGTCACTGAAGCTCTCTCTCCTCTTTTACCTTAACCTTCCTTCAGTCTTTATTTCCTCTGATCTTACTCCTCCAACCTCCTCTTAGAGAGATCTTTACCTCTCTGATAAAAGGTCACCCCTGACTCCCACCCTCGGCCTCCTCCGTCCTCCTCTTCACTGTCTTTTCCACCCTTCCACTCATCTCCTCCAGCCCGTAACACTAAACTGCTTCTACATCTCATTGCTTAATGAGAGGATCCGTGTGACCAAACATCGTAAACTTGATAACATAATGAGGCAGAGCAGAGGAATCTGCGGTTTGTTTTACCACCTGATGAGGCAACCTGAGAGAGCGACTGCACAGTGACAGCGTTTAGTGGTTTCTCACGTAGCACCGTCACTAACGTGTGTCTGACTCCTCGTCTCTGTCCTCTGTTATGGCCATAATACAGCAGGAATCAAATGCTATTACAATTTAAGTAAAAGCCAGGGTTGGTAATGGGCCCATATTTCTTCCACTTTCCGAATTCCATGATGATATATGATTCTATCGGTGTGAGAAATAATGAATGCATTTCAACCAACATAACCAACATAATTATTTCTGCACATGTTAGATGTCCTGCTTGATAAATGGCTATGTGTTATGTGTAGAAAGGCTGAGAATAGTTACAAACTAGCAAAAGCTGGTATTTATGGAAACAAGTTGGAGCACATCCAGACCTCACGGTCATTGCCTTTAATCATCAAATTATTTGAATGCTTTTCCAAATCGATGTGACGGCAGCATAAATCCTCCATGAAAAACAATGCTCACAAGCTCTTGGTGGTGTCTGACCTCTAAAGACTTATTCACTGATGACTGATTAACCACCGTCACAGAGGTCTCCCAGCATTCACTGCTGACACCATCATGGAAGCCTATTAGTTAACTGGCTATGTGTTAATATTGACTCAACAGCCCAACCAAACACAACAGACAGATACCGTCTGCTGGACATGGCGTCTCTTAAACTTCATTCAGTAAAGTGTGTTTGTTAAGCAGTTCTGTCTTTAGCCTTTACCTGATCTACACATGTATTCACTAACCACACATGCTTGAACTTAGATGAGTTTAAAAAAATGTGCACATCTGGAAACAGTGCTTTCATGTTTAGTTGTGTACAAACAAAGTCTCCATAATGTAATTTAAGAACCTGAGAACTATCTAAAGGAAGTTTGACATTTTGGGAAATACTCTTTCTTGCCATCTTACTGAGACTCAGATGAAGAGACTGATACCACGCTCATAGAGGAGATATTATGTGTTTCCGGTCTTTATGCTAAGCTAAAGTAAGCTAATCAGTGGCTGGCTGTGGCCTCATGTTTATTGGACAGACTTGAGAGTGGTTTCAATCTCCTCATCTAACTCTCAGCAGGAAGGTGAATGAGCCCAGCTCCTAAAATGTCAAACTATTTATTAAAGTGCTTCCAGCCATTTCTTTTCTGACACTACCAATTAGTAGTGTTAGTGTTCAGAATCAGGACGTCCACCTTTGGCTGGTGCTTCTGTTGCTCTGTGAACTCTGCTGTGGACAGGAACAGAGGAAGCCATTTTTTCTCAATGTGACTCTTGACGATGTCCTGGATCTCCACAATGACTGGGTTAGAGAGACATTCCAGTTTCAGACGCTCCAGTCCACCCACTAGACGCAATATCTACACACACACACACACACACACACACACACACACACACACACACACACACACACACACACACAAGAAAGAGACGAAGACAGCGTAGAGGCAGATGACTGCATGTTGTTCATGTGTTTGATTTGAATGATTAGGATTATAAGTGTACATGTCAGTAGATTTGAAGAACATATGAGGAGGACAAATTCAGAAGAAAACTTCCCACAGTGGAAAACCCGACGGAAGATTCCTCTCCTTCCTGACTCCTGCTGTGCTCTTCATCATTCCCACAATCCCTCTGTTCTCTTCATCTCCCCTGTCTGCTTTCTGTCTTCATACATTGATCTGGCCGTGTCTCCCTATTTATATCTCCTTTATATTTTCTCTCATCTCTTTTTGCACGCACACAGCCATGCATGCACACTTACACTCACACATACGCTTCAGAAATGAGAACCAGTCGTGGCATTGGAGTGGGAGTCAGTAGATGAAAGGAGGCCAATCTGTGACTGGATGACTGAGTGATTGAAAGAGTGAAGGGCCAAAGCAGTAAAGCTGTCATTCTCTCTACATCGCTCACGCAGACGGGAACCAACGCTGAGATGCAAGAGCGGCAGCCAGACCCAATCCTACAGACATAGAAGTACTAGATTTGGCATCCTCGTTCAAATGCACAGTTCTAATCATTATTTTGATGCTTTTTATGAGATGAGGATGACAAATGGCAAAGGTCATGCACCAGACTTAAAGGCATGTCGACAAGAACACTGCACGTCTCTCTCTCTTAGCCCAGTGTGCCTCAAGAAAGCCGAGGGTTCACCAGTGGCCTTTACGATAATACGTCCGATAACAGTGATCACAAAACAGGGGTACTTGTTTCCCAGGGAGTACTTGTGCAGCTTCCAGTGGGTATGAAGAAAAACTGTAGAGTAGCTCAACTCAAAAGCTGAACACAGTCTGTGTGTGAATACTAATTAGTCAGCTCAGTTCAAGTGTAAAACTGTTCAAATGAAGAGTTCAAATGGAATGAAATCGCTAAGTATCAGATAAACAGTCGAAACAGTTAATGCTAGCTAGCAGCAACAGATGAACAGCTGAAATAGCAACCCTGGAATGAACTGGATTAAAGTACTACGTAATATAACACCTTTGAAATAGTTCTCTCGTTATTGCTTATAATATAATCAATAATGTTTGGAACATGCAATGACGTCAGTGAAGGGGTGTTTGAGTTTATCTGACGGAGCTGTGTGGGAACCACCATCCCATAACACACATAAAATAAGACTTTTTTCTGTGACAGTGTAATTTTACAACCTAACAACCATCTCAGTGTCTAAAAAGAGAAAATCAAGCACAATGCTCAGTGTCCCATCTACTCATCCTAACTCTACTCATCATGCCCTCCTGCAGTAATCCTAGAATCCAGAAACCTAATCTGAGACTGTAAATGTCAGGAGAGATTTCATCCTACTGTCATTGTTACTGGGGCTGATCTTTGTCTTTCTGGACCCAAGGGCTTCTCTTCTCCTCTTCTTGTTTTAATTCTAACCATGTCCTCTCATCCCCGTTTCCCACCGACACCCTGCTGTCAGAGCTGTCAGCACGAAGGCTGCAGGATGCCAAAAAAGGGAGATGGGAAATTGTGAGAGAGCCACAGCATCCTCTGTTTATCAAATCTGGATGTTGAGCCTCAGATGGATCTTACATCCCATCTTGGGTTTGTCATGTCATGGGCACCATGTTTCTGGCCCTGTCTTTCTAATGCTTTCCCAGGAAGTTGACAATAATGTATGCCAGGAATGTTTTTTAAACCATGTGACGTACATCATTCTGTTGTTCTGTTGAGGCGGGGCTGTCAGAGCCAAAGAAGTACTTCCTGTTGAGGTATTTGGTTGCAATATGAGATGACCTCTGCTGTCTGAGAGCTTTGTCCTTCTGAGGAGTCCTCCTGTACCGCTCCAGATCCAACCAGCATGTCAGATGAATACTGAGAAGAAACACACATGCTCAGAGCAGCCATGTTATTCTCCTATAAACTTCAGCGTCTTGTAAACATCCTTCAAACAATACACATTCTGCACATTTTCATGCTGTAAATCTATCTGTGTGGTTATATAGCTCACCTGGCATCCTGATTCTGCAGGAAGGACATAAAGTGCCCGATCTCATGGCGGTGACGAAGCAAGGAACCTAGACGGTAACCTTGGTAATTTTGAGACACTCTGGACCAAGAGTCAGGCGCCCGGGGGCCCTTTGAGAGTGGAGTAGAAGGTGCACCAGACGAGGCAAATAACATTGACCGGCACTGCTCCACCTGTAGAGGAGATAAAGCAGCAGAAAGGAAAGAATAAGTGACGGAGGAAGAAAGATGGAGCAGGAAGGAGAAAAAGAAGGTGTGGTGTAAAACTCCTAATGATTTTTCCACATCACATCATGCCTAAGACTGCCTCTTAGATGTACTAAAGTCATGGTAAAGCACAGAGTTACATGGATCATTTCTTCTATATAACAGCAGTATGACACCATAGTAAAAGGCACGTTCATGCCAAGTAATATAGTCTTGGAACAGTAGGTAATGTCATTGTTACTAAGCAATACATAAACACTGGAAAGAAGTCATTTTGACATTAATGTTTACATAAGCTGTTTTATGCTTACAGGTGTGTGTTTATTGGCTACTAACTGAGCACCAACATTTTATAAATCAGTGGAACTGGGTGCTGGCCTGACCTGTTGCAGATGGCGCTCTGATTCCTCATACAGACTTTGGAGTTCCCTGTACTCCTGATTGTCGATGCAGCGCACCTCCTCGTGCACACACACCTGGACACATACACATAAAGCCAACTAGAGCTGTAATGATGAGTTAGGTAATCCATTATTTCATTTCTTGAATCAATCAATGAATTATTCGAGCAGAAATGCCAGACAATTCCCAGGTTCTCAAATCTGAGGATTTGCTGCTTTTGCGTTACATTAAACTGAATATTTGGGGGTCTCAGGCTGTTGGGGGAACAAGACCTAATGACTTCAACTTGTATTCTAGGACACTGTGATTTTTATAGACCCAACCGTTGATTCAGAAAATAATCATTCGCTGCAGCCCTAAAGCCAGTCATGCACAGAACCAGACTTGACCTCAGACTCAAACTAATAACTCAAATCAACTTGATCTTTATAATATTCACACATGCATGTTACCTTCTGGAAGGACTCTTTGTCCCTGCTGACCAGCAGTGTCCACGGCTCCAGCAGGATGTTGAGTGTGTGTTCCTCAACCCTGTCAAACAGCTCCTCAAAAGCAGGCCTCATTCGGTCGTACACCTCCTTTCTGATCTCCTCATCAACACCAATGCTCCTCCTGGCAGAGCTGAAGACATAGGTGGAGTAAAGGAGCTGAGAGAAGAGAAGGAAAAAGAAGAGATCATAAAAATGTCATCACTTCAGAAACATTTCTCCCCAAAACCACCATCACTTCCATCATCACCATTGTTCAGTACTCTCATACACAATATTCACTATCTCTCATCACTCCTGCCATCACACCACATAAATGTCACTCATTTAACCCTCTTGGCCACGACGCTATGGAAAGCTCATCTAAATGTCATTCCTCTGGTGAACCAAAGGTTAACTAAAGGAAAATTGATTTCACTGTGAGGTTTTCTGGACCAGACCGCTCAGCTTTCCTCCCTGGTCCAGCTGAAGTCAGACAGGGTGGTTCTGGGTGACTGGACTGGCGCACAGCTGGGGGGGTCTGACTCATTTGCTTTTATGGCCATTTAAATCTCTCCACTTAGTGAGGGGTAAGGAGGGCAGAGAGGAGAAGAGGAGGGCCAGGAGTGCACGCAAACAGCAGCAGGTGTGTGTGTGCGTGCATGAAAGAGTAGAGCATAGGTAATAGAAATGTTATACTCAGTCTCTCACTATTTTATTGTCATTTGATTGATAGTGTGTCATGATTTTAATGAGAGATCCTTTCTCAAGGAGGTCTCTTTATCTCACTGGATATTGCGGTGGATTTTTTTCAATAATGATTTTTGGGGTGTTTTTTCCTTGATTTGAAAGATGACAGATGGAGAGGCAGTCAGGGGAGGGAGGGAGGGAGAGAGAGAGAGAGAGAGAGAGAGAGAGAGAGAGAGAGAGAGAG
>JBBMOE010000005.1:11231414-11490207 GCA_037975065.1 Chaetodon trifasciatus
CTTCTTAATCTAAGCTTTAAATCAGCTGTAACTTATTTTTTCCACAGAAAACATGAGCTACACAAGTTACTATTTTTTATTACTTGAAATTAGTTTGTTGTTGAACAGTTGACCTTGGCAGCAAAATTTAACTTAAAAAAAAAAAAGTTGAACACAATAAACAATTAATTGTCTGGAATAGTGTGTTGCTGTTTTTTGGTAAAAGGAAAATGAAGTAGTCTTAAAAGGAGTGTTTTGTGAGAGGAAAAATCCAACAGATGCAAATAAATGAATAAATAAATAAATAAATCTGCTGAGCCAACCAGGACACATTATGAACACGCTTCAAAAAGAAAACACAAAAAGACACATGCTTTCCAAAGCACGTACCGACTGAAACATTTTCACAACATACCAAGCATTTCATTTTTCTGGGAAATAGAGAAAATATTTTGCCTTCATGGGTTATTACTTCGAAGACAAAAATGCTTCCTACCCCTCTATTCGGATTTTCTTGCTATTATTGATTTGTTTATGCTTCCAAATATCAGGATTGGTGACATCAATTTCAGTTAATATCACCTTAGGTCTCTGTCACCTTAACTGGACATATGTGGGATGTAAGTACTGTGTTTAAACCAGATGGACAGTACTTAACAGCCTCTTAGTGGTTAGTAGTGATCATCTGGCAGAGCAGCTCTGGTCTTGACCTTGTATGTGTGTGTGTGCTGACCTGTGCCTCTCTCTGTACTCTGTAGGCGTCCAGGCCGTCCTGGTAGAACAGCTCACGGTAGTGCTGCAGGTCGGTCCAAAAGTTAACTGCATTCTCCCACAGCTGAAACAAAAGAACCCCAGTAACTGTCATCAAGGACTGGGTTTATCACATCAAATTCAAAAGAAATAACACTTCAGATGTTATTGCACCATGAACCTTACATTTAAACCTGCAATCATGATTACATGTGCTGAACTATACAGAATAAAAATGAAAACAAGCCGCCTGTACCTGGTTTCCAGATTGTTCACAGAAGCTGGTTAAGTAGAAGCCAGCACAGGAGTCAACACAAAGAGCCTGTAACATTGTCTCTATTCTTCTGCTGCCCAGTAACTGACTTCTGCTGGAATATAACTAATGGATACATACACAGAAAACGTTTCATACAATCAACACCACAATTTATAAAAAAAACTTAAATGTAATGATATAAAAATACAAATGTAGTAAATCCTCATAGAAGTTGGAAACAAATGTTTGTTTTTTGATGAATGATAGCTTCTGATTTTCCTGATTAATCCACCAATTGTTTCAGCTTTCCTTCAAAATGAAACAATCAACGTGTTTCAGTGGAAAAGACAATTAACTGCACCATTTCTCTCTCTGATGTTGCTTCAGGGGATTCTCTTGACCACCTTAAAACCTTTATGCACCAAGTAGCTTCATATCCTAATACTCCTACCTGTGCATGGACAGTCTGGGGGGACTGGGGCAGGCCAATGTCGGGGCAAAGGACAGGCAGGGTCGTAGAGCCATGGTGGGGCTGTACGCCTGATAGAGGGCTAACACAGCACTCTGTCCACAGCCCAGGATGAGGAGTGTCATCATGGTCTTCCTTAACACACCGGGATGTCCAGAACCGAGGAGCCCTGTGGGGGAAAGGAAGATGTGACTATAAAGATAAAAAATTATTGAACAGCATATCATGGTGGGCTAATTTGTGTATCCATATCACACACTAAAATATATTAGACATTCCACAAACAAATACAGTCTCGATGATTAACACGAGGGACCCTGAATACTGTGAATTGTGCATCTCACCAGTAGTAGAGCAGTGACTCAGTGAGAAAGAGCTGAACCGAGAGCAGTTTTTCCTCTGTCCAGCAGGGAGAGGTATTCAGCTCTAGTCTGGAGAGCAGCTCCACATTTAGGCTTCTCTGGCTGCTGCTCAGCAGGTACCAGCTCCTCATCAGGACCAAATACCTGATCAAAACACCACATGATAACTGATTCTCCTGTCACTACATGTTAAAAAGACAAGTGCTTTTCATAGCATCATCCAAAGTATTATGAGTTCAATGTCAAACCATGACCGTTAAATAGAGACTGTACCATACTGTATCAACAGTAAAAAGGCTGAGTTTAGCAGAATAATAAAAGTGTTTCATCTTGCTGTAATGTTTACCTGTTCTTCCTCTCTCTGTCCCGTATAGCTTTCAATCTCTCTATATCCATCCAGAGATTAAACAGCTTCTCTCCTGACGTTCCTCGCAAAAACTCCTTGAACTCATCCAAGCCCAGTCTATTGCCATGGCAGCAAGTACCATGGCGACAAATATCAAGGAAGTTTTCTTGGCCTGTGCGCCTGCGCCCCACCTCCCAATCCTTCTTAAACCATTCTGTCTTTTCTCCCTCTCTGCTCTGCTTCTTGCCTTCTTGAACTTTCTTCCCCTTCATTCTTTGTCTGCCCCCATCAGCTGAATGCTGGCGAGCCTTACGTTCACAGGATCTGTCTGTGCTGGCACAGTTTGTCTGCTGTCTTGACCTGCTGGAGCAGTCAGAAGTGTTTGCCTGGCTCTGACCATCCATCATGTTCAGTGCATTGCGAAGCACCTGTTTAACTACTTTGGCAGCCAGATACTCCAGCTCAAGTTCAGCAGACTCTCTGGATTCTTTGAGATGTTCGTCCTCTGTGTTGCCAGCTGATGGCACTGTTTGAGAGCTCTGAAGCTGTTGGGCTTTCTCACATTTAAGTTTAGAGGAGGAGGACAAAGAGGAAAAGGTACATGTGTGCTCTGACTCAGACAAGCTGGAGAAACATCTGGGTGATTCACTACATCTCGTGTTGATATGTTCCTTCTTGCCAGATGTAACATGTATCCTCATAGGCCCTGAACAGTAAGGAAAGATAAGAATCCTCATCTTCAGAACTTGACTTCAGCAGGCACACGTACAACAATACACATTATGGTAAATACACCAGTTTATACCTTGTTTTGCTGAAATGTTCTCTTGAGAATGAGAGTATGCTCGGACCTTCACTGCATTATTTTCCTTGTCAAATTGGGAGGAAAAACGCAGCTGTGGGGCTGACAGCGTGGCTCGACCTGAGCAGCCTTTCCTCTTCTTGAGGTCCCATTGAAACAACAGCTTGGCTAATCTGACAATGACCAGAAAAAATACTGAGTCCCAGAATACACAAACATGTTTTTCTAGAAGCATTCATTTGATGATAAATGAAATTTACAAACTTGGCTATTGTTAATTTTTCTATCACTGCTTGTATGTGTGGGTTGCAAGTTAGTATGAGTCACTCAGTCATCTGATCTGCACACACATGAAGACCTAAGGCTTCTCACAAGGAATTAGACTAAGACAGAGGACAAAGCAGAGCAACAGACCTTAAAACAAACACCATGATTCCTCAAAGCTATGCAGTAACCACAGTGTATTGCATTGTACTGCTAGAGTTTAACACTCATAAAAGTGTTCTTAGGAAATGATGAATGTCATAATACATGTTAAAGTTGCAGCTGATTGAGGCAAATCATCTTTAATATCTAGGCTAGTAAGAAGTTTTTTTAAGTTTTAGCAGAGCTGAAGTAATGACAGCAAAGTTAGCAAATGCAAACAGAAAGGTATGAACACAGCAAAAACTGATAATCAGACAACTGAATGAGGATAGTATAGTAGGTAAGAACAAATCACCCAGCACTTGTAGTACCTGTATTCACTGTAGCAGTCGCTTTGAAGGAAAAGGGGCAATCTTTCTCGCATGATCCACTGAATTCCTTGCTCTCTGTCCAGGCACTGCAAAGGTCAGTCAGGAGACACATTCTTCAAGTCAACCCCTAAAACTACAGTACAGACCTCTGTTCATCTTCACAACCAGATTATTCACCACATACACAGACAGTGTAGCGATTGTCTACTGGAGGGTTTCTGGCGAGTGCTGTGGGGTCATCTGTTAGGAGTTGTGATTTGCTGCAGTGCAGGACTGATCGGATTCTTCTGGAGACAAACTCAGCTGCCCCACTCACCACCTCAAACAGACCAGTGTCCTGGTTATACAGCAGAGACTCTGGGAAAGACTGGACAAAAGATGTGAGGGTATAAGAAGTGTGTGTTGTCAAAAATATGCCACATATATACATTAGGACTACTTTACCGGCAGACTTAAGAAATGATTGAAGAAGTGAGCCAATACATCATCAGAGGCCAGAGAGGTCTCCTGCATGGAGATAAGCAAAAAAACAAAAAAAACAAAAAAAACAAAAAAACAAAAACAAAACAACAATTGAAAGAGCACCCACTGACCGAGGTAAGGCTTGGAAACCCAAAGCACTGTTAGTTTGAAAAGAATCTGCCAACAATCAAAACTTGTACTCACAAAATTGCGAGCTGTCAGATGGGGAAACTCTTCATAGAGAGAAAAGCACAAGTTACCAAACAAGCATTAGTTCCAAAAAAGTAAAGTTTCTGAAAAGTACCGCTCTGACCTGTTGAAATGGCTCCACACATTGTTCACTTCAAACTGGCTCCCCAGAAAGACGAGCCAGCCTCAAACCTTTCAGTGTAATTACAGACACACTGCAGGTTGCTATGGAAGTGGAGTCATTTTCAAAACACAGGGGGTGTAAAAGTTTAACTAGAGACAGACAGAGAGAACAAACACAAAGTTGTTTCTTCTGGCAATTTGATACCTAAAAGTAACTTAATTTGAAATTATTCCCTTAATTTACACTCCCGTTAGTCTAAGATTACTTACTTCTACATACTAAAAAGGTTACATGAGAGAATGACGTTGTTGCAGTTAAGACAAGGTAAGGTAAGCTCATACCACTAGATGGCACCAAGCACCTACAAATTACTGTACATATTACAAGGAATAAATAACCAGCTATTTTGCAAGTGAGAGACCAGTGACACATATAAAAATAAATAAATAAAAGCATTCAAATTTATTTTAAAACTGCTCTGAAAACATGGTAAAAGTTGAAAATCTCAGAATTCCAAAAAACATTACAATTGATCGATGTGTGGAAAAATACATCAAGTGCAAAGTGTACTGCTGGCGAGACTTCCTTCACATTCATAATTAAAAAGTAAGGTTTGCATTGAAACAGGGAGGAAAACAGCACACATACAGGCACAAAGACACACTGATAAGTACTGAAATTGCTCTCATGTACTGGCTAGAAATCAGTTTCCTTGTTGCTAAGCCTCGTCGTCACCATTAGGCAAAAAAAAAAAAAAAAAAAAAGCTTAAGTGACTTAGGCCTAGCAAAGAGGAATATAGTTCACTTTCTGCTCATAGTCTCCTAACGTTTCGCTTGCTTTGAGCGCTTCCTGGAAGAAGCGGGTCCTTCTTGCGACGGCCTACAGACTGGCTGCCACACTCTCTGGAGCCGTGGAAAGCACACAGACAAGCTGTGCAAAACTGGAAGGCACAGTCAGCTCTGCTGCACACCCCCTCCCCTTTCACTGAGTGACATCTTGCAGGATGCTGACAGCGAGGGCAAGGCTTGAGGCACTCATCGTTGAAGAGGGTTTTGGCAACCTGAAAGAAAAGTGATTTGAAATGACTCAAAGTAAATGCTTTACATGAACATCTCTGGGCAGTTGCTTCAGTAAGGTAAGTTAGAAACTTCATTCACCCTCCACTGAATAGCAATTAGTACAACATTTTAAACTAATATTTAATAGATGCTAATATTTCACACAGTCATGCAGAAGTTTGGGCCCTGTGGGTCAAAATGTCTGTTACTATGAACAGCTGAATGGAAGATGAACGGATCTCCAAAAGGATGAAACATTCTTAAACATTTTAAGCAAGACTAGTGTAGTATTTTTGTTCTGTCTGATTTTATAGTGAAAAAAGGAAAGAAGAGCCACGCAATAACTTCTGCCAAGGTCTCAGACACTTATCAGCTTGATGGCTATGGCTTGTTCACAGTGACTGTTAGCAAAGGTCAGGTGATGCAAATCTCAAAGCTTTAAAAATACTGACTCCTCAAACCTTGTCCCAACAATCGGCAGCCATCAGCCATAGGCTCCGCTAGACAGCTGCATAGCACTCTGAAAATTACAGTAACTGATGACCACAAAGCAGGAGAAGACAATAAGACAGTCAAGGACTTTCAGGTGGTTCTTTCCTCAATTTGTTCTGTAATTAGAAAATGACAGAAAATGGTTTGGCTAACCCAGAAAACTTTCAGAGAATTGCTTGTAGGATTGACAGAGCCGTACATGACCTTTAGGAAGATTTAGCAGACTCTGGAGTAGAGATGTATTTTGTTCTCAAATTCCATAAAAAAGCTGAAGATGAAGACAATAGCTTCTACAACAGGATCTCTCCTCAAAATGGACTACCTCGAAAGGCACAAACTGAAGGTTTTGCAGCAGCTCTCACAGTCCCTGGTCCTAAACATCATTGAAAATCCGTGGACAGACCTCAAAAGAGCAGTGCATCCAAGACGGCCCAAGAATCTCACAGAAGAATCTCACTGGGTCATCTTTTGCTTGCTTAGTTATTCACAGTAACAGAATGTTTGATCAGGGTGACACAAACTTTGCATGTCACTGTGTCATCTCTCAAAGGAAATCTAGCGTAGTAGTTTTAAAACTCACTTCTAGAAATTTCTCCCGTTTGCTGCTACTGCCTGAATGTAAGACGCTGTGCTCTAATGGGGTTAAAGTTCTGTTTCCTGACTGTGGGGTGCAGTAGCTGGAGGTCCTAGACTGGGCCTGAATTGTCTTGAGTGCCGACCTCTTGGCCAGAGTGAGTCTGGTCTCTGCGTCAGGGACATGGGCAGCACCACTGAGCTACAAGAAAAGAGCAGAAAGGTAGACGCGCTTTGCAGCTATTAGTCATATCCACATTGACAAGTTAGATAACTGTAACAATCTCTCAAATGTTATCTTTCACCAAATCACCTGGGACAGTAAAATGCTGTGAGGTATGCTTTTTCTTTTTCTTTTTTTTATAAACCCTGCTAACCACTCATCCATCAACGTGATAACATAAGTTTTTCCTTCAACACAAAATACCTGCTGGAGGCAGACGGCAAAAGCCACAGTACCCTTTGTATCCCCTGCATACCGATATGAACTGTCCAGCCATTCACAACAGTAGCTTATATGGTAAATCACCTACCTCAAGTGCAGCCTCCACTTCATTCAGGTGGTTTCTGCTCTTAAAACTAGCTTGCTTGTCTTGCTGGATTATTTCATTCCAGCTCTTGCACACCTCACCACAACTGCCAAACACAAACAAATGCATGCATGAGAACAACAATTTCAGTCCTCATTGTACCTTTAATACTGACTGTGTTCTTGACTGTTCAATAAACAAAAGTCTACAAATGTAATTGTTCTGCTGGCCAATATTAAAAACCGCATTGGTTACATTTTTTGATTTGGATAGTTTAGTTGCATATATACAATTTAGACTGGTACTAATACTTTCATTTGAGCTAAGTAAATGAATTCTACAGGATTCTGCACAGTTTATGATTCTATTCACAATTATAGCTTAACGGTGCCATCACAAGTCATTATTTTCAGAACAATGAACCACAAAATAAATTGGGAATCGAGCTACTTGACCTTTGAGAAGGAAGGTCATACAATTATGCAGAGCTGTACAGTACATGTAACAAAAATATGACAGTAAATTAGATTTTACTCTGTATATATTGACAGCTAAGTGTGTTGAAAACATCAACTCTTCACCTGTAGATGCTCTCAGAGGTCAGATGGCTGAGGATGACAGCCAGGATGTGTCTGAGGTTCCTCTTCTTCAGCTCTGTGAATATATCCACCTTGCCCAGGCCCATCTTCCTGCCGATCAGCCCTGCCAATGGCATAGTGGTCCTGAACATCTCTGGGGTTTCAGTCAGTGCTGCTGTGCACTTCAGCTGCTCCTTCAGGCTTGGACTTTGGCCAACAAGCATCTGAGCTTTCTGCTGGCACATAGCATGAACAAGCTGCAAAGCTGGAGTCAGAGAGAGATTGACCGGGGTTGTCCGGAGAGGAGTTACATCGGGGTTGACAGGAGTTGTGCTAAAAGGTGTCATGTTTTCTAGCTTGGTTGTAGTCACTCTTAGTGGTGTGGCATAGTCTTGTTTTGAAGACGCCAAATTATCAGAGGTCATGCTATGACCACATTTAACAGAAAGGACACTGTGAGGTGTGGCACTGTCAGCAAAAACCGAGTCTTCCTTAGAATGACTGTGGCACTGGTGAAGATGTTCATGCTTTCTTTCTGTTGGGTCTTCCTCAGACTGAGAGCCCCCTTCTTTAAGTGTAGAAAGCCTGTGCTGACGCTGCAAACGGGAGCGCCGCTTTGCCTCTGCCAGATTTGGGGTTTCATTGTTTCCTCTGGAGACAGAGAGGAGCAGCTCATGGAATGAGCCATCGTGATCAACCGAGGAGTCTTGTGATTTATCAAGGGTCAGGGAACTGAAACCACTGTCTTCACACACAGACCTGTTTCAGGGTTACAAGAGGGTTAATACAGGGAAGCTTTCTGATTAATGAAGGGAATAATCCTTTATTAATTGCTTCTCCAAGTATTCAACTGAGTAAATGAAAGATAGAGTTTAAAAAGCCATTTGGTCATTTAGAAAGTGTCAAAAAGCACATACCTGGTGTATTTTGGTTTACGTGTCGACGATGGCGTGAACAAGACACTTGAGCTGTCATTTAGGTTATTTGTCACACCACTGATTGGTGATTGAGAATTTTCCTTAGATGATGTAGGCATGGCTTGGCTAAAGCAAGGAGTTTCAATATTAATTTGATCAGAGGCAGAAAAGTTCTCACTAAAATCTGCATCCGAGAGTGAAACTCTTCTCCCAAAAGTGGAAAGGCAACCAGAGTGGAGTTTACCATCTTCACGAGTGGAGGTCCTCACCTGCGTGTAGAGGAGACGACGTTTCCCACCAGACAGTGGCAGATCCTGCTCCAATTTTAAAGTGCTTGATGCAAAAGCCCCCATCACACTGTCTAGAGAGTCAAACGATGCACTGAGCAAGTGTTCGGATCTGACACTGGTGGAGAATTCAGTCCTTCTGGTGCATGGTGATTTTGCGTTGTCAGTTTTGACATCTGTGGCAGTCCTGCACAGTAAAAGTCTGTGTCGCAGCGAGGAATCTCTTTTAGGAGTTTCACACCAGCTAACTGCTGATCGCTGCTGTATTCCCCCAAAGTCCTTGCCCAAAAATCCTGCTGATTCTCTGGTCCTCTCCTTGGGTGTGGCAGACAGCCTGAGGTTCTCTTTAGGGGTTTCAGTGAATTCTACTGGAGACAAAGACCTACAGGGGTCAACCCCGCTGCTGCTCAGTGGGCTGTGGAACAAACCTGAGTATCCACTGTCAGAGCAGTCATCATAACAGTGCTGGCCTTTGCAGCTCCCAAGGTAGATGTTTGACTGAGGTGTGCACTGCATTTTCTTCCCTCTGTATGCTTGCTTTGTCCTAAACACAGGATTCACTGAGGGCCGATGATGTCAACTGACCTGAAGATAACAACAAGGGGTATATGAGATTACTCAAGGACAGATGAACAGCATGCACTGTGCCAGTCTGGGAACGAATTTATTCAAACTAATAAAAAGTGATACAGGTCTAACAAAAAATTATCACTTTAGTAGGGACAACTTACACGAAAATAAAGATAAACTACCTTAAATGCTGCCTGTGTTTGGAGTTATTTCTAGGTAGGTGGTGACATGCTGGACTCACACTCGGAACCTCTAGAGTTTGTCGTGAGAGATGAGCCAAGTGACAAAAAGATGTCGTTCTTCAGTGGTTCTCATATATACGCTGACTACCAGTTTGTCGAAGACAGTTGTCAAAGAAAGTCAGCTGCCTTAACACCACACAGTCTCAGCTGGTTCATCAGCGTTGCTATGACAGCGCGTGTTGTCGATTTAAATCCCCCGTCGCGTGCCTTCGATGCCGCTATAAAGTGAACGATAGCCGCCAAAACGAACAACCTCGGGGAGTCATACCAGGGTCAACAAGGGGGTGTGCCACATTCATTTCATTTCCAGTTACTTAACACCGGCTAGGAGCACAGTCGGCTCATTATGGTCTGAGTTCCCGAGGCCAAAAATGACGCTGCTGTGCACACATTAAGCAAAATTGTTCAAAGACTCATAAAACTTGATACAGTTTATCGTAGTTAATTACATTTAAGACTAAAGTTAAGATAAAAGCCTTAATTAAACAGAAAAAACAAACGCAGTAAGGCTCCCTTAGGTCCCAAAGACATCCTTATTAGAGCAATTAGCGTGACGTGAGAACACCTGTGTCAATTACCGAGTTACATTTTGTATAGGGCACTGATATCTAACGTTACCTAAAAATCTGACTGCGCATCGCTCCACAATGCAACGCCAGACACTGTTAAATATCAAAATGTCATTAGGTTTGTACTAAGGATTAATTAATTCATTAGCTAAATCCTCCTATTCTTTGGGATTGCAGGATGGCTGGAGTCAAATTAACGTTACACCCAGTAATGTGAGCAATACAGACCACATTGTGTGATAAACTAATGAGTTATCACCGTAACTATGCCTCCGAAAACCACAACCACTGCTAGGTAACGTTAGCGGGTTGCCAGACATTCAATTAGCTGTGTCGTAAATGGCAAAAAAAACAATAAAAAAATAGTATTAAACACAGAGTTATTAAACAAACACTCACATTTGGATAAACTGGGCAAAGAAACGTTGTCTCCTCAGGCTCAGCTCTAGGCCTCAGCTCGCACCCCTCGTCGTTGTTTCTGTTTGCTGAGGTTACATGTTCGGCAGCCCCCAGCCACGTTTTCAAATTTGGAGCCCAGTGTTGACTGTGTCACGTGTTTCCGCTTTGGCATGTACCTTCTTCCGCGTGTGGTTGCCATAGTAGCAGACCACTCTTTGCCGATGAGAGTTTAGCCAAACAGCAGCAGGTAAAGTTACTTCGTTTAACTTTAAGTGCGTTGAGTTAAGTTAAGAGGAACACTGAAATTTACTGAAGAAAATTCTGTCTCGCCTTAAAGTTACTTCCTCATGTATGAACATGAAACTCATTTCAACACAAGTGCTTAAGTTAACGCTATCTAGCTAAATTAACAATAACGTTGGGTTAGCTAACTTTATTGATCTGGCAAAAGTTATATAGCTATCATTCAGAGCCACTGTATCAACCGCATTTACACAACATTGCTTGACATGATAATTGAGCAAACTGACATTCTTCTCAGCTATGAGCGCAGATGCAGTTTTCTCTCTTCAAAACCAGTCCACCGCCATTGACCATAGCGGGAAGGTCCCTGTGGAGCACCTGGACTATGATTACATTGAAAAATGCAAAGATGTAAAATACCTGGAGAAGATCTTGAGAGTGCTGAGGTAAAAGCCACATAACCGAGCTTGAGATGTGAGGAGGCAGACTCATTTTTGTGTTAATCCAATCATCCTAATATATAATAATATTGCTTTATATTGTTGGTGAGCTTTTCTTCATTAAGCTAACTCTGTCATCATGGGAAAATGTATATGCTATATAGAAAATAGATCACATGCCACTGGTTGCAAAAGGATATTCGAGCACAACATAATACCATCTGATAAACATGACTGAAAATATTGCTAGGAATTTGGGCTTTCGGAAAGTAATGTTTTACTTTGTGTAAAGGTCTGGCGACGAGGGCATTTATCCTCATCTGATCAAGTTCTGTGAGAGTCACTTGGAGAAATTGGATCCGAGGAGCCGAGCTCTCAGGAAGGAGAACCCAGTGGCCACAGCAGCAAGCCTCTCTAAAGATGAATGGAGCCGAATTGTTGATGAGCTGAAGGTATGGTACACAATGCAGTGTCGTTTTTATCAATCCTGCTCACTGCCTGCTCTCTCATTATATGGTCATTTCTCTTAAAATGAGTCAAACATTTTCGTATTAAATACTTAACAGACATGGCAAGAAGAAACGAAAAAGACTGAGATTTCACTAAAACAGCAGTCAATGTTTGATGAGCCAGTTGAAGAAAATATGCCACCCATAAGAGGTTCCAACTGCCCCATTCCACTTAGTCAGGTAAAAATTGTCTCCAGCTGTCTATGTAACGTGTATGCAAGAAAACTACTGCCACTATAATAAGGTCTTATGTCATCACAGACTTCAGTTCCAGAAGAAAAGAGGAATTCTTCAACACACATTCTCCCACGTGATTATCGAGAATGGGACAAGTGAGTCATTTTGTGTCTACATTTGTCTATTATATTCAGAAGAACGAGCACACTGTTACAGCAGCTGCAGGCACTGTTCATAAAAGGTTCTTTGCATTTAGCTTTGTAAAAGGCCTTAGCTACACTTCATTTATTTCAGTGATCCACAGTATAACACTTGATGCTATTCTAGAGCGTCATTTTGTAAAATGTTCCCTTGTCCAAATGTATTTAACTCTATTTCCAGGTTTGATGTGGAAAAAGAATGTGAAAGAATCGATGGAAATGTGGTCAAAAATGATCCACCTGCCATTATAAACACAAGATACCCCAAGATCAAGACTGCAGTGGATGCTTCATGTAATGTATTATGTATTATGCATCTCAGATTTTTTTGGCATCTTTGCAAAGCATTGTGTATACTTCAGTTGTGTGGGTATGTGTCTGAAATGTGCACTCTCCACAATATATCCAGTGCTGACACAACAGGAAAAGCTCCTTCTGGCAAATCGTGAAAAAGACAAAGGCAATGAAGCTTTCAGAGCGAGCGATTATGAGGAGGCAGTGGCATACTATTCCAGGTCAGACTCTTAAAGCAACTCCTTTACTACAGGAAAAAATTAACATCTCTGAAGGGGATTATATTATGTTGCCTGGCATTTTATTAGACTGCTGTTCATTGAGGTCTGATTTCATTCCCGTTTACTGTACTTCTTAAGTGTTTGTCCATTAGCCTCATTATAAATAAAGATCTATTTTATTTCCTTCCATTACAGGAGCCTCTCCATTGTACCAACTGTGGCTGCATACAACAACAGAGCCCAGACAGAGATCAACCTCAAGCACTGGCACAATGCCATGAGAGACTGCCAGTTGGTACTTACACTGGAACCAGGCAATATGAAAGGTGCTTTCCTTTTTTCCATAGTAGCACTGTAATGAAATTACAACAATGCATGCAAACAGAACCATGCTTATAGTGTTGGCATCATTTTATGTCGCCGCTGCCTCAAAAAACAGTTACTTTTGGGGATTTTCTTAATGTTTATACATGCTACATTAGCAACTTTATCACACTTATCACACTTTTCATCATCAGCCCTGCTACGTCGTGCCACTGTTTATTATAACATGAGTAACTTCCAAATGGCTGCTGAGGACCTGAGGATGGTGCTTCGGACAGAGCCACGGAATGCTGCAGCCACTGTAGGTGATTTAAGCAGAGGCATTTTGATTACGTGTCAGCAGCCTTTTTTCCACTAGGTGTCACTGTATTTGTGTGAGATCAGGCACTTGAAAGCAGATTGCAGCTGCTCCGAGGTATTAATAAAATCATATGTAGTCTGTAATTCCTGTAAACAAGGAATGATGTAGCTTTTCAGTTGTTCTGTGTAAGATGGTGAGCCCAAGGTGTTTTTTATTTAGTCGTAATCTCTGTATTACAACAGTCGACATTGTTTCGAAGTCCTTGTTATACATTATGCATTAGGGATTTTAATGCACTATAAATCCCACAATGGGGGAAAAATGTTCTTTTTACATTGGTTCATAAGCTATTCATTATAGCTTAGTAGAAAATGTATGATTCGAGTACCAGTAGGTGTGTGACCTTTGCTGACTTACTTAAGACACTTACTGTTGACAAATTCTAATGTGTGAATGATATATGGTTTAGCAACTTCTGTCTGAAACTGAGAAGAAGATGAAGGAATGGCAACCGGAGCAGCAACGCAAAGGCAAAAAAATCTTTATCAAAGAAGTAGAAGAGGAAGATGACAGTGAAGGTGAGACAAAAGCAGAACTGACTGGTGAGATTGTTTGAATGCCTCCATAATCAATATTTATATCTGTGATTTACAGACACAGAGACTATGAACAAGCCAGTGACCATTTGTAATTCCCTGAGTCCATCTAGCAATCTATAGATGATCAATTTAAATTGTTCTCTTAGCTATATTCAAAACAGCATGAATCTTTTAATTCAGTTGTCTTTTTAAGGAAAAGTTTGGGCTTTTTAAAATAGCATCAGTTATGTGCATGTCTAAAGCAGCATTCTGCAGTTCTTTAAAATAGTTGTATCAAGACCTTGCATTGATTTTCAGCAATTATGATTACTGATCTGAAATTAAAAACAACCAAATAAAGAATCCAGTGTAGTAGGTATATCTGATGTATTGCCATGGTTGATACTATCTACAAATCCTAACTTATCACAGACTTACTGGTGTTCATATACAATGTATTTCAACCAATCAGTAACATATGATTGTGGTGTAGAATGCAAAAGATATGTTTGGGATAGTTTGGAAACTGTGTCATCATTACATAGACTTTACATCAAAGAGAACTGTGGTTCCTACTGTAAAATGCCCAGCTCAAAACATGTCTTATTCTTTCTGGAAATATTTTTGGGTTATGATTTTTTGTTTTAAATGGATGTGGGCTGATTTTGATGATGTGAGCTGTTTTTAAACTCTCAGATATCAATAGTCAGCCTCAGTAATCCAGTAATGGTTGTCCTGATTTATGGAACTTAAAAGTCAGTATTGAAATTTAAATATATACTGTACAGACTTGCAGAATACTCTGTGTTGTGTAAATAGCCAATATTTTGAGAAGTCATGTATTTTTACACCACACTCTAGTATGTCTGTATATTTTTGCTTGATTTAGTCCCACTATAGCTGCCTGGCATAGGATTTACCCTCTAATCAGCTCATGATTTATACAAAACATCTGAGGGAGCTTCAGCAGTCCTGGTAATAGTAGGGCAGTCATTTTCATCACAAACCCTTCTGTCTGCCTGTGCTATAGATAGAGGAAACACCCCCTGTCCCTCTGGGTAACGTGACATACTATGTGTGCGTGTGTTAGCTGCCCTGCCCCCACCCAGCGCCTCTGTAATTCACTGTTGAGAGTGGCTGCTTCCTGGAACTCCCTCTTTGAAGTGGCTCTGTGTCATGTGTGTCCAACCCTCCCCCACTGTGATGTAACCGCTGACTCCTTCCTGTGGGTGTGTCTCCCCCTTCTCACTCTGTCTCTCCCTCTGCCTCTCCCTCCCTCCCTCTCCCTACCAGCTTGTCCGGTTGAACCTAGCCAGCCTGTGGGAGGGGAGGAGAGCTCAGCTGCTCCTGCCGAAAGGGGAGACATGGGTAACGCTCAAAAAAAGCCCCACGGCAGAGGAGACGGGGGTCCACACAGTGAGTTCAACAACTCCCACCATGGACACTGGAGGAGCAAAGGAGGAAGCTCTGACAAGTACAAAGTCACACAGGAGTCCAAGGAAAAGGTGACTAATGGAACAAGCAAGAGGGGGTCGACAGCCTCAGTCCAGGCTGATCAGAGCAGCAGTGGTAAGGAGACTTCAGTTGGAGGAAATGCTGGGGAAACTGTCAACCTTGATGCCCCATGTGGAGCCCTGCCCCCACCTCTGTCCCGGCTAAAGAATGAAGGAAACCTGCTGTTTAAAAACGGACAGTTTGCCGATGCACTGGAGAAATACTCACTCGCCATTCAAGGCTACAAAGATTCAGGTAAGGTGAAAGAGTCCTCATAGCTAATGCTGTTCTTGTTATTGTAGTCTGAGGTGGCTGGTAGTACTTCAGTCTCACATTATGTAAGGTTTTGGTTGATGCATGACATTGGAGAGAAGTTAACTATGCACTCTTCATGTCAGTAAACATAAAGCATTTCTACTGACATGAGTGTATTATAAACAGGCTGTGACTTATAACAAATGGCCGGTAGTTTGACTTATGTGTCATCACATATCTGAATAGATTTTACTTTATGAGGTTTAATGCGGTGGAGACTCTTTCCTGCAATGTGCCAATACATTTGTAAATCAAAGGTCATGACCTTGCAGTTATAATTCTAGTGCCTTGACTCACAGTGCAGGACGCAACAAAAATAAAACACCAAAAAGGATATTTTCCAAGAGAGAAATTATACCTCAACAACATAAATGATCTCTCCCAGAAGCAGCCCATATTAGTGTACATCAAGTCTTGAAACAGTAAAGAAGATTTCAATATCCAGGAGCCAACATGTTGGGCTGTTTGTGTGCGTATTTAGTGATTTTGTCCCTACAGCAATGCGTCACAATGTGGCTGTTGTGGTATATACGGACAGTGTTTCTGTTTTAGCCTCAGCCCGGCACTAAGCCTCTCAGCTCAGGTCTGTCCAGGTCACATGACCACTAACCACTCACTGTGAAATTGAATTTGTGGGACCTCAGCTATAATTCTCACAGAAGGAGAAAGTGAGCGATTGATGGAGGGAGAGAAACCACTGCGTGTCAGACCCTCCACCATCAAACATCCTCTCCCTGCCATAATGACCTCACTAGCAATTGTGCTACTGAATGAGAAAGTGACTGGACATCAACATAATCCAAGGTCCATCGTCTGACTGATGTAGGGAAGGCTACATTTATCCTGCAGCTGAGAGCATAGATGAGGATGCATTCACTGAACTCCTTTAAACCACTTGAACATGCTATGCATCAGTGGTCTGTCAAAATGGACATGTTCAAAACAAAACTCATAATATTGACATTCAGACTGTTTTTTACAGGGTCTCACGTTTGGGTCAGTATATGGATGCTCTAGTTCATACCTCTAACATAGTGTACGTGCTCTCCTGTCACAGTAACCTAACTAAGTGTGAGTAGTTGCTGAGACATCATCATCGCTGCCTCGCTGTGTCATCATCCATAATCTAATTTCATCTGATGAGGTGGCATGCTAAGCTGACTGTATTTAGTGATGCTCTGCCGGTAATATACAGTATAGGCCTAGCTGATCTGCCTGTGTCAGTAATAATGATGGTGGAGTGAAATACCTGTTAGGCAAGTGGAGAGAATCGCAAACACACTGTGCATTCTGTGTGAGCAAGTTGTTGAACCTCGGTTAGAAAATTGGTTTGATGAGCTTTTCCTTGGTTGTCATTCTTGTGTTTTTCACCTTACCAGCTCTGGACCTCATAGTGCTAATTTTGTACAATAGCAGGACATATTAGTGGAAGAACAGGCTGGCCAGCTGCTCTGTTTTAGGTCCTAACAAAGAGTTTAAGAAATTTTGGTTTAAGCTGTGTGGAGTCCAGACTGGTACCTCAGGTTACAAGTTCAGTTAAAAAATGCAAGTTACTCAAATTAGAAGATCAGCAATCACATGATTGTTGCATGTGTGATAGCCTGCACTCATCAGTATCAGACAGCATCTTACAATTAAGTGGTTTTGAAAGTCACACTTCCAATGCTGATGCAGCAAAAACAGTTCCCTTCACTGCAACATACGCATACAGCATCAAAGGTAGAGTGACGAGATATTGGCAATATAAAAGACACATTTTTCTTTTTGTGGTCCATGTCCTTCTTAATCAGTACTCCCATGTGTCTATAGTTACATAATACATTAAACCTTTGAACATTCAAAGTGATTCATGACACATACAGACTTGCTCTTGTTAAAGCTGCACTGAAGCCAGTCAAGAAGTTCTTTAAAGCCTATTTAAATTTTTGCCACTTCTGAACATTTTCTGTGTAACAGGTCCAAAGGTGTTGGCAAGCTACATGTGCAGTTTCTGAGTTGTATTTCCAAAGTATTTTATTTGTCATATTTGTGACATGTCTCTTTTTTCCACAGGGATTGATAGTCCGGAGGATCTATGTATTCTGTATTCTAACAGAGCAGCTTGCTACCTTAAAGATGGAAACAGTCAAGACTGCATACAGGACTGCACAAAGTGAGTGACTTTGGGTGGGTGTCAACCCAGAGTTCACAGTTCACAGTGGATCTTAACTCGAGAATTCCACACAGCTTCCCAGTTTTTGTAGACAGCCTGATAATTCAGCAGACCTCAGTAGCACATCGTTTTATGAGGGGATTTGCACTGGGGTGTGTCGTAAGGGATTTTCATTAATCTCTTTAGAGTGGTTTTATGCGCAGCAAACTCAGGGTAATTTGAGGGACACTCCCATGAGAAAACCTTTGAATGCTTGTTATGTTTGCTGCATATTCAACTTCTAGGGCAAACAAGAAAAGTAGGTTGTGTAACAGTTTATTCACACAAACACAACAGTACATGTAATACATACAGTACTATGTACTTACACAGCAACACAAGAACAGATCCACTTTAAAATCTGTCACATATATATAGATTCTCAATCAGGACGGACAGTACTCTCAGAGAGTAGCATCTATAGGAGAGGCAGCAGACTTGATCCTTTGCTCCTGTCTCATCACATCTATTTATACCGACCAGAGCCTTGGAGCTGCAGCCTTTCTCCCTCAAGCCCCTCCTGCGCCGGGCCATGGCTTATGAGTCCCTGGAGCGCTACCGTAAGGCCTACGTGGATTACAAGACTGTCCTGCAGATAGACATCAGTGTGCAGGCAGCCCACGACAGCGTCAACAGGTATTAATCTTCTGACCTCAGCTGAGAGACTGCAGAGGCCAGGGTGATGTCTGCATTGAACTGACTCAATGAGTTTAAGCATTCGCATTCACATTTATGAATGGTTTTACTGCCATGACAAAGGCAGCATTTGGCTAAATATTACAGAGCCTGTGACAGATCTTTGGGTGGCTTTGGGTAGCTACCCTTTCACTTGTACTGAAATGGACATCTATGATGACAGTGTTTTTGCTATCCATTTGAATTCTGGGTGACACATGATATCATTGGGTGTCTTAGATAAGCAAATGAAAAGAGGAATGAGAGAGGGAGAATCTTTTATTTCTAACATGTCTTACCTGTTTTACTATTGTTGTTGTTATCTGAAGATTTTATTTCATTCCATTTTGTATTATTTTAATTGCCTGACTTTATTGGCTTCAGTTCTGACATTACTTAATACTGCTTCAACCATGCAAAGTTCTTTGTAACTTTGTTTTGTTATTATTATTGTTGTTGTTGATGTTGTAGGGATATTTTATTGCTCTATCTAGTGTAAGAATATTTGTGTACTTTAAACTGCATTGTAACATAATCAGAAGACTAAATGAAAACAAATCAAATGAACAAGCAGACAGAGTCTAATTAGTGGCTAACAGATTTAGCTGGTGTTCAGAAGCTTCTCCAGCTACAGGCTAATTATGGCTGTCAGGGTGCATGCCCTCTCTCTGTTATGCAATCGGAAAACTCANGATTACACTCACTGGTGTGAAGCGGGCTTTGGATTATTCTTTGTGCAATAAAGTATTGACATGTCTGACAGTATTTTGATCCTCTCATGTAAATTCTTAAACTGTGGATGGATTAATGAATACAAGCGTGACATTAGGGAAAAATAGCCCCATGCTTTCCAAAGTCAATGTTTATTCTTGAGCTGGGAAATGCCAGTGTGAAAAGCCTTAATGATTTTAAAAGCAAGTGTCTTGTGACTCATTAGTGTTACAAATTGCATTTTTCATGCAAAGCATATGACAAGCTCCTAATGGACTACACAACTATATATGTATGTAATACTTCAAAAACGCTGAAAGGTTAGTTCCACCTCAGTCAACTATAACAGAAAAATGTCATGAACATTAATAATTTTCAATGCAGAACTCTTACTTAAGTATTTGAGTTTTTACATGTGGTATTGAATAGAAGAGAATAGACTCAGCTCGTCCTTGTTTCTCTGTTACTCTGCAGTGAGACAAGGCGAAGATGTTAAAGGCTTAATTTTTATATAAGTGGACGTGTCACCTCTGTTCACTGACCATGCAGGTTCTTCATTCCCTGGGCTGTGCTAAAGCTGTTATTTTTAAACTCTAATGAAAGACCAGACCTGCTGGCACAGTTTCTTTTCCCAAAAGACACTCTGCGGCAGATTGATTTGCCCTTAGTCCACATTGTGACTGATTGCTGACTTAACTCTCATGCCTCACGTCCAGCTACCACAGCATTAATTTCAAGGGTTTAAACCCTGAAGCTTTATAGCATGAAAGACTGGCCTATTTCCATGTGTTAGGTTTTCTTAGAAATAAAAGAGAGATAAGTTAAAATGTGGATTCATTACTTCAACAAAAGGGAGAGTTGAATTGCTCTTTGTGTGAATAAGTAATAATCACCACTTCAATTTGTCTTCCAGAAAGGAAAGCAGAAGTTCGTTTTACAAGTTTGAAGCAAGAAGGGAATGACTTTGTGAAGAAGGGCCAGTTCCAGGATGCACTGGGAAAGTACACTGAATGCCTTAAGATAAAGCCAGAAGAGTGTGCTATCTACACCAACAGGTTAGAGGCTCCGTCGCACCTCAGCATGAACAAACACACACTGAGCTATGGTCTCTTTCACTTTCTCTTCTTCGCTATTACTCTTTACTTCACATGGTTTCTTTCCTTATAAAGCTGGGATGACAGAAAACACACAGAAAATCTATTTGTTCCAGTGGATAAATTAAAACAGACTGATTCATTATCCACAGCTGTCATCTGTCAGGGGGTGCATTCAGCTCTGCAGCTAATCCCAATCAGTCATCAGTCTGTCGCTGGTAGTAAATTAGCATGTATTGTTGGTAAGTTGGAACAGAATGGCTGAGGCTCAGGATGCAGCTGCCTGCTTTCGTACTGTTTATCACAACTCAACATATAGCCACTCTCATTTTCTTTTATTGTACATCTAAAGAGAAATACAGCAAGCATAGCACATGCAGCGGACAGGTCTGACTTCATTCTGTTTCCATCTGCCACCCTACCTACTCCCTCCTTTCTTCTTCACAATAGTAGGCAGATTGTTGACCATGTCACAGAGGAAAAATGTCCTATTGTGCGTTCATGTTTGTGAGTGTAGGTTGAGCTGTGCTGTGGAAATGAGCTTGTATGTACAGCCAGAAAAGAGCAAACACAATCTTGTTGCTGCCATTCAGCTGCTGAGACCCTTTTGACTGAAAATACTGACAACAATTGCATGAAGAAGACAAAGATATTAGAGCAAACGTCAGAGACTTAATATCGCATCTCATCCATTTCAAATGCAAATGATCTGTTTCATGCCCTCAGCCTTTATTGTGAAGTCTGATTGACAGTTGATGAGTAAGAACGGATGATACCTTTTAGTCAAGCATCAACTACGATTAGCTGCTGGTTACAATAACAAAACCCACAAGTGACGTGTGTCTGTACTCGCAGAGCCCTGTGCTACTTGAAGATGGAAAGGTTTACTGAGGCCAAGCAGGACTGTGATGCAGCACTGAAACTGGAGCCAACCAATAAGAAGGCCTTCTATAGACGAGCAATGGCCAATAAAGGCCTCAAGGTGAGGAGAGCTGGACATTAATGACTAATGCCACCAGGGAATGTGTTCATTTCAAAGGAGGGCTGGAGGGAAGTCTTTAAATTCACCCTAAATTGTGTGTGAAAAGGGCATATAATTTAATTTCCCACATCTCCCTAAAATGTTTGTTTAAAATTACACTTAAGGCTTTATTTTGTCTGTCCCTCCACCAGGACTACCTGGCGTGCAGCTCTGACCTGCAGGAGGTACTGCAGCAGGATCCCAACGTGCAGGAGGCTGAGAAGGAGCTGGAGGAGGTCACAGTGCTGCTCAGACAGAGTCTGGCCAACACCAACGCTTCACCAGCCAAAGCCAGGAAGACCGTCCCCATCACAGAGGTAGTTCCACCTCTACACCTGTATTTCTTGATGAACTTGATGGCTTTGAGTCAGATCCTGTACTCAGCTCACCTGGAAAGTGTTTTGTCTTTTTCCACCAATTCTCAGAAAATAGACACATCCACTGTTTACATTATTTGTCAGTATATTGGATTTGTGCACATGTGAAAGTGTATGGAGGAAGGTGATATAATGATGGAGGGTGACTGACGGAGCCTGGTTCAGGCTGCCCATCAAGCCCCCTGGAGGAGCTGTGAGTAGTGTGGTGATGTTGGTTTAGTGGCCGTGGTGGGAACTCAGATGAAGCCTTGGTACCCAGACAGACTGTCTGGAGGCATTGTTAAAGCTTTGTGGTTAAGACACACACCATGTGACTACAACATCTTCGGTGTGATTCTGGCCAGGGCCTCGGCCTGTGCTGCATGTCATAGCCCCCTCTCTGCAAGCACTGCAGAGGGAGCACTGGAGAACTTCCTGCACATCACACACACACTCTTTTTAGTTGACATAATCTCAACCATCAGGTCAAATATACAAATTACATACAGATCATATAAAATATATATATACAGACCCATATAAAAGATAAGTGTTTTGGTTTTCCAGCCACACAAAGACTATATATATGAATCTAACTGCTCTCAACAAAAGCTCATGAGAAACGTAGCAGCCATTTCCACCAAACAAGCCCAGACAAGCCATTTATTATGTTATCCACCCAGTACCAAATGGCAAAGATCCTGAGTAAAGTGACTGGTGGAGAAAGTCCAGCATCTTGCAAGTTAGTGCTTATTTCTATGCAGTGCCTTATGTTTTGAACTGACTGGCAGTATGTACAAAGTAAGCATCTTTCCTCGCAGTTTAAAGCCTCTGCAACAAACCCTCTCTCATGTTTTTCCTCTGTAAACCTCGATCATCTGAGTTCATCTTCTTCCTCAGGTTGAGGGTGACGCGGAAACGACAGCCGGGTCTAACTCAGAGAGCAGCTGCACGGGAGAGGACATCACCATCAACCTCAAGCCAGCCAACGCCTACGAGTTCGGCCAGTCTCTAAATGTAGCTCGCTGCAGCGGAAACACAGCGGCCTGCGCTGACCTGCTGGCTTCCACAAACCCAGAGATGCTTCCCCAGCTCCTGAGCACCCAGCTGGATGGACACACCATCAGCTTCATCATGCAGGCGCTGGACTCCCACCTCCTGGAGAAAGACCCCAACCTGGTGTACCAACACCTCAACCATCTGCACACTGCCGACAGGTTCTCGGTGAGATATAGTTTATGTCTCGATCACAGAAGGCTTTGTTATTCACAAAAAGCTACAATCTGAGAAGACATGTCAAGCAAAAAAAGTTAATTTGTAAGTCACACATTTACTTCCAGAGCACACATTTAATCTGGTAACTACTCCATCGAAGAAATCATGAATTTGCTTGTGAGACATCAGTAACCCCTGCAGCTGAGGTTTGGGTGGTAAATGATGACGTGCTGTTTTTTCAGGTTGTACTGATGCTGCTGGAGAAGGACGAGCGTCGCTACATGACTCAGCTGTTTGAGCATCTGTCTGTTGTGGAGAGCACAGAGTTCACGAAGAATGATGTTCAGAATCTGGCCAACAAATACATCTGACCCTCCTGCCCCTGCTCTCTGCTGCATGAGCTGCTGCACCACTACAACTCTTGGATCTATGCAAAACACTGCACAAGAACTGAGTACACAAAAGCAGGAAGCTGCAGAATGTGCCCCAGAGCAATACAATGGAACTGAGTCACATTCACTCTACTGGTGTGTGCTGGAAAAGATCTGACCACTGTATGTTTGAGTGACAGTATAAGGAATATATTTTTCTCTCCAGAACATTTTGCTATGCAGATTTACTTTTGTACCACCACTAACCATTTGCAATGTACAACAGACAGGTAGTGGGATGCTATGGACCTTTCACTTGAACTTACTGATAAATAGCATCCAGTGTAGACCGTCATGTGAGGCTACAGGCAGGTGTTTCCCCTACAGGCAGTCGAGTGTGCTCAGGACAAGCTCATTTCCCCAGAACTGAGCTCCAGTTGTTCAGGTCCTTGAACCCTGCCAGTCTTTTGATATCAATCGTTTGATAAATGCACTTCTGACAGACACCAGTTAAGGTATTCGGTGCATGCTGAATGTTACCCAGCAAAGGAACATGTGAGGTCATGTGCTACTGAGCTAATTAAGATGTTCCTTGCTGTGGGCCACAGCCCTGACTTAAAGTAATAATAAAAGTTTTATTCTGACCATATTTACTGGATTATCTCTGTGGAAGCAAAAGGCCTGCATAATTTCTTCCTGCTGTTCTGTGTAGTATAATGACAGTATCTTATGAACTGATATCTACCAACTGTTTTAGGAGGAACTACAATTTGTAACCACACATGACTCAGACACTCTCATGTTTCTTCAGCTATGCAATTAGTAGACCTGAGTTGTAATGTAAACTCACTCACTGGTGTCTGTGTCTTTTGACATGTCACTCATCCTATTTGTTTACCAAATTAGCCTGCCAGCCAGCACCCGTCTGCACATTCATCCTCACAGCAGTTCAGCCATGCAGATGTGCGCACACTGGAGAGAAGCAGCATCTTTATGGGATGTGTGCCTTGGATTTCAGATTAGGGGTCGACTTACATTTTGGTGAGTGTACAGATACTCCTTAAGAGTTTATTTATGTCATTCAGTAGCTTTTCTCAGAATGTTAAATGGCTTGGATTTATGCATCAGAAACGATACATATATTCACTTAGCTACATGCACGTAATTGTTTCAAATGTCCTTTGCTATTTAAAGACATTTTGTCCTCTTTAAGTATTTAACTACTGAATATTCCAGTCATCCAAAACTGAAGACTGCCTGAATCCAAACCATTCTTTGTTTGCAAGTGTTTTATCAATGCTACATGAATGTACCAAATTTAGTTCAGGGTGGCAAGTTGGGGGACAAGAGGCAATAATTTCACATCACAGTTTCTCTTCACTGTGGTTTTAACATTATATTTCAGTAGAGATGTACAATATTCAGCTATTCAATAAACTGGAAAAGTTTTCTTCTCTGTGCTGATGAAATGAAATAGTTAAATAAAAATTGAATACTCTAATTATTTACAGTATTTGTATTAACCTGAACATGGGAGGATGGGACAACAACATTTCATAAATTTTTTATTTTTCTGATATGCATTTACACGCATATAGTAAAGCAAATTACCAAACACATATACAAATACCTTATGCCATTCTGCACAAATTACAAATTATATCTGGCACTAGTGTTCAAATTAGGATCAAGAAACTGGAGTTTTGGTGAAGAATGACAAACAGAACCCGGGAGGAAGAAGAAAAACAACATTTTGCTTTAATGCGGGGTAGACTGCAGCATGTAGCCTCCTCCACCGAACCAAACTGAGTGTTCATTCAGTAACAGACCTGTGTCAAAATACCATTCAAGATGCTTTACCGACCTGGTAGAGGTTCACCTGAGCCGGCTCAGTGGCCTCAAAAAAGCTGACCACTGAGCAGTAGAGACAGGCGTGAGCAAACACTCTGAAATAAAGTGTTGAAAAGAGAATTTGACTTCAAGTCTGCTCAGCAGCACCGATTGGCAACACAAACAGGAATCACAGGACAAATCAATCAGAAAGGAAACCCAGAACAAACCAATGTATCCCTATTCACCTTTGTGCATTGCAGAACGTCAATGTAGTAAGAAATACAGGTAACAGTGCAGGTGCCTCAGGCCGTTCAGGGGCCACAGTTATTTGCGTAGCATTTGTGAAGCATGTACAAAACAGCAGTCTGTGTGTCTGTATAATCCTGGGTTTTGTCTTCATTCAGCCCCATGGTGTAAAAAGGGTGCACCATACTGCGTCTACAGGTGACAAGTCAAAGGTATAAGATTTAACAAGAGCCTGAGTGCTGTCTTTGGTAGGCAACTGAAAAGTCTTCATTTACCATGTCTACCACAGTATGTCCTGTGTGTGAATGAGCATCCCTCCTACACAGACAGACATTCTGCAACCAATAATGAGTCGTTGTTTGGAGTCTTGAAGACACAGTGGAGAGAGACAAACAGAGAACACAAACAGCTTCTTAAAGGCACCATGAGTTAACAAAGAAAGATATCAAAGCTCTCTCTTACTCAGTGAGGTGAGACCATCAGCCTGAATAAATCACCTTTGAACAGGACAAAACATTTTCTTGATACAATTTCACAGAATTGACCAACCCATTGGTTAATGTTAACATAATGACTTTCAGCATTATCTCGACAACCGTGGCCTTCCAGAGACCTTTCTCAAATCAACCGCCCCCCTCCCTCCCCGCCAACATATCATCACAAGCTCTCCACAGAACTTAACCAGGCCTGGGACTTCCAAACTCATCGTAGCACTAAAAACACACACACACAAGAATTTTAAGCACTCAGCTACAGGGCGAAACTCAGTGGTTACCAAGCTGTTAAAAAGCAGCCACGCTTTTGCACATGTGTACATCCATCTAAAGAGCATCTCAGCTGTGTCGATTTCAGTGCTACAATAATTCAGGATGTTGAGGCCAGGCCTTAGAATTATACATTAGAGGGTTTATCTCAAACAAACATTGAGGGAAAATACAAAAAAAGGCTAATAATAAATACAGACAAGAACACAGAGGTTCCTCTGTTACTAATATATCTGGGGAAAAATCATAAGAGGAAATAGTGAATCATATTGCCTGGTCCCTGTTCGAGTTCACTTCTGGAAAGCTATAACATTAAGATTCCTGCGTGGTGTTGCATCCGCGTTGTCGAGCCAAAATCAAATATGAGCGAAACCGGCACAGTGGTTTTATTTGAACCTACACAGATCGACAGGACAGCGGGCTGTCTCTGTTACAAGTGGTGAGCGAGTGAACAGTCAAAAAAAGTGTCAGCAGTCCGCGGGTCACACAGGGAGGAAACACCAGCATTCACAACCTTAACATGTCTCACATGGCTGCACTTTGGAAACCTCTCAATAATCAACGAGCCCTCTGACAGTCATTGGACGCACAGATCTCCGATTTGCTCACATAAACCCCCAAAATAACACATCCCCATCACAAGGGAAGAACAGAAAATGCAGGTTAAACTGTAAGCTATGACTGTTAGTTGAAGGGAGGAAAAGATGTTAGCGTCTGTGCAGCACTTAAGGTATTGAGATTTCATATGTCAGTCTGTATACAGGAGTTCTTGGGCTGCTGCTGGGTTTGGGTTGGGTGCTGTGGTTGGTGGTGGTTGTTGTTGTTGTTGGTTTCTTTTAGCAGCTCTCTGGTGTTGTTGTGAGAGTCCAGCTCAGCGGGGCACACCAGGTTGACATTCTCCTCTGTGATGAAGCAGAGAGGGGAGAGCTCTGCACCGTGGCCCAGGGAGGAGGTGGTGGAGGTTGGGGAGTGGGGGGTGATCACAGCTCCTTGTCCCTGGGAGGAGGATGAAGAAGTGGGGCAGGTCTCCAGGCGGTCGTTCTCTACCTCGGGCAGGGGGCTGACGGTGGCGAAGCGGGTGTGGTAGTCGCCTCCACCAGAGCCGTGGCTACAGGACGTCTTCATGCTTTCCAGATCGGAGCAGCTGAACTCGGAGAAGTGGCTAGAATGGGAGTCGGCCACAGACGGCAGGCTGCCGCTCAGCGAGGGAGAGTCGAACTCTGAGGAGTTGGTGCTGCGCTGCTCCAGCAGCTGAGCGTCCATGTCCTCCCGCGTCTCGTTGATCTTGGTGCCTCCGCCGCCTTTCTTGCGCAGCTTGCCTTTGCTCTTCTTGCCCCCCGAGCTGGAGGAGGACGCCTCTTTGGCCCACTTAGTGGAGGTTCCTTTGCCCTCTGAGGAGGTGCAACCATTGGAAGGGCAGGTCCAGCCGCAGCGGCCAACATGGCTGCCATCATCTACACTGCTGCTGCCACTGTGGTGCCGTAGTTTGCCGGGTTTGGATTCAATGTCAACCTGGACCTCCATGCTGTTGGCATCTCTGGAACATGGGAGGAAGAGGAGAGAATGAGACAAATAAGTGAGACACTGAAGAAAAACACAGCATGTACTTGACTGTAGGAATGAATGTGCAAGTGTGTGAATGTTTGTGTGCAGCACGACTCAGCATGAAGCCTCAGAAGGCTGCTATTTATGCAGCATCATTAGGCTTGATGCACAGAATGGTGAAACACTTCATACAAGACCCTTCTAGAAAAATTCTCATCATCAATATAAAGAGAACTCACATGCTCCGTGGATTTCTTTACATGATTTCAAACAGAAGTCATTAAATGTTGGTTTTCTGCCAAGTAACAGAGTATCTGAACAGTGTTGATCATTTCTAACACACCAGTGCTGGTGCGAGCAGTGATATTCACTTCGTATTTACATTATGTGATCACACGTGTGCATTTGCTGGATACTTTGCTGCAATCTGTTTCATATTACAGATTTTTGGAAGGACACCAGCTACACAGAACCACGCAAATGCTGCCAATGCACACACCACACTCTTCCTGAGATGGATAAATAGAGTACTTGACTGTTCCCCTGAGGGAACTTGCAATGCTGCTGCAGCAATTCACATATCACAAAACACACATAACTTACACTAAGCTGACATGAGGTAGGCAAGAAAAACACCATTTTAACAATATATACACATGTGCATAGAAACTCCTGCGCTAGATGAAATATAAAATAGAATGAAAAATAGATTAGAATTGAAATAAGATAGAGCTGTCACAGTGCATATTAAAGTCTCCGCTCTTGCACAGAGGGGGGTCACTGTGCAGCATTACTGCAGTGGGTTGGTATGACTTTCTGTTGTAGTCCTTACTGCAGCAGAGCTGAAGAAGCCTCTAACTGAAAACACTCTGCTTACTGATTAGTAGGTCATGCAGGGGGTGTGAAGTGTTTCCCACTATGTTCATCATCCAGATAAGAAGTACATGATGCTCACCTGTCGAGGGGCATGTAGGCGTTAAGAATGGATCCAGCCATTGCTTTGGTGCTAGCGTTGTCGCTGATTGTACCCAGGCTGACCGTGCCAGACTCACCACTCAGACTGCAGCGCTCCTTCTGCACATCAGCCTGCACCTCCAGCCTGACAACATGCGAAGGGGGGGTTAGACAATGCAGCAAAGTACCGTGAAGTCCAAAACTGCACCAACAGTTTCCACAAGGAAATGACCATAGATATTACTGCACAAAGTTCCATTTGATCATTTTAGTTTCAAAACATGATTTGGGGCATCTGACATTAGATGCCCCCATTTGTGCAATGCAATTCTTAATGTTCTGTCATCAATTATTTCATATATGTCAGACACTGAACATGACTATCCGCTCTCTAAATATACATGCCAAGAGAATCACAACTTGCATTGAATTGCTATTTCATAGGATCAATAATTGATATCAAAGTACTCAGCTGGACTTAAATCGTTGGCTGTCTGTGTGGCAGCTGGCACTTACAGAAAGCTCTGCGCCAACATATAAATCCCATGGTGTGCTTTGCTGTCTCAGTACCTGTTTAAGTAATTGACCATGGCACTGCCTGAGAGGCTGCCGGTGATGCTGGCTCCGGCCAAGGCCATGGTGGACGCAGTCTCACTCAGGTTGTCCCTGATGGCCCCCAGACGGTCCATGTGGCTGCCGCTGGCACTCAGACTGCCCGTCAGCCCCCCAACACTGCCTTCACCTATACTGGGGTTGTTCCTGGTGTCTGCCACTGATGTAGTATCTGCACAGAAGATAGCACCATGAAATAACACCTCAAAATATAATAATAAGTCATAGAAAATGTAATCTCTTGCACGAATAACAGGCAGTGCTGTCTGGTGAGGGTATTTGTCCAAGAAGCAGTGTCACAGAAGAAGCACAAAAAAGACATTTTTCACAGAAAGAAAGAGTGTGACAGAAGACGCGGCATCTGTGGAAGCAGCCACAGATTTCATTTGAACAGCGACTCTAATGTATTAGTCAGCAAAAGGCAAATTCTGCTGTTCACTGACTTGGGCAAAAATACACAGGGTCACTTTGGGTGGGGGTGGGGGCACTGAAGCTTACCAGTTGCAGCTGCCCCACTCCCAACATTCATGTCATTCTCGTCGTCAAACTCTATGCGAACTCCTTTGCCATTCCCAGCTGAGACCCCACAACCTCCACTACGGCACAGCGAGATGGGCACCACACCATAGACGTAAGCCAGCATGATGGGAACTCCAATGCCTGGGGGGTGAAAGAGAGAGACACATAAAGACACCAAGGACATATTAGACCAAGGCACTGGGGAAAAAAACAGTGGAGGCCACTGTTGATGACGCACAGAAATCAAAAGCAGTCATCTCCTTCAACTTTCCCATCTTTGTGTACCAGCTCATGAGAAATCTAATTGACTTTGAAAACAAACTTTTGCATAACATGAACTCTAAGATTAAACAAAAGAAATTCCTGGAGCTAGCAAAGCCAAACAAGGATATGTCAATAATGATCACCAGACATGCAGAGAGCTGAAGCAGAGGTACAGAAACAGAGACAAAGAAAGGGGGGGGGGGGACAGACTGACCGACAGTGACTGCAGCCACCACTGGAGACACAATGACAGACAGAGTCACTCCCCCCGCGATCACCAGGTTCCTCTTGTGGTTGGAGATATCTTTGCCTTCATAGCGGTTATGAATCTGACAGAGAGAAGGAGCAATGTGAGTCAGAAAGAGGAAACTGTCGAGTCTACCTTACACAACTGCTATCAAAACCAGAAAACAACTGGCGCTCATGTTGTTCCTCCAGCAGTAACCAGCCATTATACGACAGCTGGCTCATTTTAGAGGACAGATCAAAGTGTGCGATGGATAGCTGCCAAAGTGACATGTGAACGAGTCTGCCAGCAACAGTAAAACAGTTTACAAGTCCATTAATACAATTAAAAAAGCAGAAAAAAGGAGATGTTTTTCACAATTGATTACAGAAACTGTCAATATGTATTCCCACTTACTTCCCCCAAAGACTGCTTGTCATTATTACATTCCTGAAACATATCTGCTTTATAGATCAGTGACAAAGTACAGCTGATAGTAAATGGCCATGGCCTTGGTGTAGCGAGTCCTCACGGTGGAGGTTTAACATCGAGACTGAACAGCGACATTCATGTGGAATGCAGGTGATTCATGCTCAGATGTTTCATGTGTCATGTGATCTGTTCTCAATGTGGACTGGTTTGTCAGGGAAGAAAAGTTTGTTGGCTCTGGCGTCTTCTTGGCAGCTTCGGGAGGGGAATTCTGGAGACTCAGAACACTTTCAATTCATTGGAATGTCAAACTCTTATTGGACCAGCTGAGACTCATGAGTGATACTGAACAACACAAGTGTATACACACACAGATACACAAACACACAGGGCAGGTTTTTGACAAATGACCTCAGCTGGCTTGAAAAGAGCCTGAGAACAATACATGACAGTATGTGTGCTAGTTTTACAGTGTACTGTAACTGGTTAGTTACTGATCGACTCAGGGCTTGGTTCTGGTCATGCAGTGTGTTTACTTCCATGACTGATAACTGTGATATGCACTGTGTAGTTATATAACACTGACTATGATTAGGACTGAACAGATAGTACTTTACAATTGTGCTTTGTGGGAAAGCAGAGCAGTTCTTCAAAACTATTACATGCAACAATGAGAATGAAAGTCTGAGCCTTCACAGTAATCCAGACAGCTCAATACAGTTGAGTGTCTGAACAGTAAACCTGAGCAGTGACAGATCCAATGAGTCAATGCTCTGCCTCATCCATGTAGTGAAAACTTTAAGCAGGACACCTTGATTATGTTCCAAACTAAAGCACGGGAACAAGTCTACAGGGCCTCACCTTCCTTCCCACATATACAGGGATGCCAATAATCATGGCGGGGATAGCTATGCCGGCGATGAGTGCGATGCCGACAGGGGCGCCCACAAGTGTTCCCAGTTGCCAAAGAATCTTCTTCTTCCTGCTCCATGGCTTCTTTCCCCAGAAAGTACAGCCTGATGGACTGAGAGTAGTAGAGGTGGAAATGTTACAAACATATGTTCACAAGTGAGGGAAAAGGTTTCTCCCCGTGTGGACAAAGATCTTCACTGTTCAAAACCATTTTAATTTAGGTCAGGCAGGCATGTTGACATACTGACCTCAGGTAGTGCAGGTCTGAGATCTCCTTCATGCAGAGCCAGCAGAACTCACAGCCGCAGACAGCGCAGGTCATGTGGTTACAGCTGCCATCATTCATCTTGATGATGTAAGCAGCACAGCGTGGACATGGCTTAATATCATCAGCTGCAAGGCAGAAAGATGGAAAGAGAATATGATTCATTGTGCATAATATAGTTTCACTGACTAGTTATACTACGAATCCTTCTCTCATTTAGACAACATGACTATACTTGTGGCAATGTGCTGCATATAATCTATGCTCATGAGCACATGAGCAGTCATGTTCAGTCAGCCAACCTGCAGCTCCGCTCTCTTGGCTGTAGCTGAGGGAGGATGAGCGGACTGTCCTCAGGCGGAGGCTCTGGGCTCTCTGCTGACGTGCTGCATCGCAGGTCTGGTTGGGATGCCACAGCTGCTTACAGTGGTAACAGAACTCTGTACCGCAGCCCTCCCTGCCGCACGTGATCTTAGGACAGCTGGCACACCCGAAGGCAATCACTGCGTACCTGGCAGAAGGCAAACATAACATATCAGGCTACAGTTAAGATTTAGCGCATTGTGGTGACTGCACAGAATGAGTTTTGTCTGAATGTACCAAGTTCACATGAAAAACAGATTGGTGTCTGCAACACGTCAAAACAACAAAGATGAATAAAGTCACAAAAATGCTGGTTACAAGCAAATGATGCATGTGCTGTAAAAGTAACGCACAGACAAAATAAAGTACCATTCACTGTGAATGCTACCTGACCCTGCTGAACTGGCTGCTCCCACTACTCTCACAAGAATCAATATATTTTTACTTAGAAACCACAAGTGGAGAAAAGGGCAGCAGTTTTGCACAGTAAAGGCCATATGTTTAATGTGAGACTGTTGTCCATGCCATCATCTAGTAAATAACACGTGACGTTGATCTGGACAGGTTTGGAGCAGAATCTGCAGTTTGTGTCAGTCTGCCTGGTTCTCCCAATAGCTGCGTCTTCTGCAGCTGCATGTTTATTTAAATGACACAGTAAAGCACAGCAAATCCAACCATTTCTGACAGAGTGACAGCTGAGGTGAGGCGAGGCGAAGCATGCTGCTTTCAGCCAACAAGAGACAAAAGCAGCGAGTGCATACAAAGAGACCGTGTTCAAAGTAAGACAGGTTCTTCTGTTCAAAAATGGCAGCTGAAGAATACTGGCTAACCAATTTCCTGAGGGAAACCCTGGAGTGTGTGACGTAGATGTATCTGACTGTAGCAGAAGTCTCCTAGCCCCTCTGTGACTGACCCCAAGATTAAGTTTCAGTCACAGAGCCATGGAGAGCCTGGGAGACTTCCTCTGCTGTGGATCAGTTTACTCTGCTGAGGACTGAGTCTAAAATGCAGACAAACAGTGAGGAATAGCAGAGACATGTCACTCTGATTTAAAATCAGTTTCGGTAAACCACCAGCACTAAACACCATGTAGATTGGGGACTGGAGAGGACTGGAGAGATACCAGGGAAAGAGAAGACCATTGCTTTAGTGCTGCTGTATGCATTTAAGACTTTTTAAAAACCCTAAATATATCACACCAATAACTGCAACTAACATCAGAGTCCTCTTTCCATAACAGGATAACACTGTAAACCCTTCCTGCCAGAGACTGTGGGGACAGAAGGACTCAAGCTCTGACCACTGCAGTGACAATACACCAAGTCAATAAACAACTATATAACCAATGAAGACACTGGATTTAATAATGTCAGGTTAAAACAGCTGCTGTGGGATGTTTCCCAAACTTCTCTGAAACAATGCACATAACAAACTGAGTGATAAACTGCTCCATGTTGGCCGAAGCTTCTGAGCTGCCGGAAAGAGGAACAAGTGAGAGGAAAGGACAGAGCCGAGGAAAGCTGCAAAGAAATACAAAAAAAAAAAAATTCAAACAGAATGATACAGTAGTTTCCTCTGAACCACTCTGGGGAACAAGAGTAAAATCTACTCTCTCAGCACGAGAGATAGGCATTTGCTGAAGGAAGGACTCTTAAAAAAGACAATTACAAAAGGCTGAAGGCAAAGAACTAGGCTCACAGCCAACAACCAGCTGACCGACGTGCAGAAATGGCCATTCAGTGATCTGTATACAGGCTGAGAATGTGTCTGGTAAGTTGAAACTGTGACTGTAAAGTTTCATTTAGCTTCCCTTTAGCATCGTCAGCCTGTGGTCTTTGGCTTGTGAGAAAAAAAACTGCTGCCGCCATTATTTCAACACACTCAGCTGGCAGTGTGACCACTGATAAGGGAGAACTAGAGGCAACAGTGGTGGAGACGCCACAGAGGCCTCAGCCAACAGTCAGCCAAAATGCTTAATGAAGGTCAAATGCTCTGATGTCCAACTGTTGGCTTGGTATCAAGTACCTAGAGACTGAAAGGACTGTTAGTTGAAGACAGTTCAACTTTTAATGGTGAAAAAGACACTGTGGCAAGACGAGAGAAGGCCAATTCATCGATGTAATGTCAATAGTTACATATGAATATGTCCTGGCTGTATTCTCATTTCTTAAAATTCACCCAGATTTCACAGTTATGCAAGCACTGTCCTTCCCTGTAGGATGGCCCTACTGCTTTCTCTCCAGCTCCAAGCAGAGCAGGAGAGCTGCTCTCAAAGCACAATAAAACATGTCATGCCTCACACGTTTTTTTATCCTCAAAATATATTTGCTACTATTCTGGTCAAGGTTACAAAACAGGACATCCAAAACCAAAACATCCAGCTGCCGAGTACTCAAGGTTACTCTGGCTTCAGAATGAGGTACAAACAGTCCTTCAAGATGGTATGATGGGATGAGGGACTTTATAGCCACCTGACCTCAAACAATTCCTGGAAGAAAAGGAAATGGCTGTGACAGCATAAGCAAAGAGAGGGAGAGTTTTTCAAAGTGATAGAGGCTGGTTCATTGAGGCAGCCTATCTACGGATACTGATCCTCCCAATGAAGTAAACCTTTTCAGACAGTGTGCTGTGTTCACGCACATTCAGCCCTGATTCAGGGATGTCACTACATCTCACTGGCTCATGCTTACATACTTTACGACACCCAAAAAATGTGTTTCCATATCACAGTCAGCCTGACAGAGAAAACAACAATTCGCTTTCAATGAATGCAAAACCTGGACGACTCCTGACTTTAGCGAGTAATGAAAAGCCAGCAGTTAAGGTGCTTCAGACAGACGTCCACTCAACTTCATAGAAATGAGGTGCTGATTTGATTTGTCAGAGTCTGAGTCACCATTTGATCCTGCAGGGCCTCTACAAAGACACACTGCAGTGACAGTGGGGCCTTGGCCACGCACGCAAACACACAAATATCCAGTGCAACTGGAAACTAATAGAAACCAAACTCAAAAGTTGTCATTAACTGTGAGTACATAAACCCTAAAAGGAGTGGGGGACTTCACTGTGAAACAGAGCGAATGAACTACGTCTGTGGAGTTCAGTTGAGCATATGTTGTAAAAAACAATCCAAATCCCTGCAGGGTCTCTGCTCTGCTCAGTACAGTGTCAATCGCTCGCTTTCTGGAGGCTACAAGGGAAGTTATTTCCTCTGCTGCTGTGGCACACTGTCCTTTATTGTCCTTTCATAATCTGAGACATTTTCATATTGGCTTACCATAGCAAATCACAGAACATGGAACAGGTCAATGATGCGGTGATGAGGTGCATGTTTAACCAATCAGAGACATAACTTTAAGTAACTCAGTAGCAACAACAACAAAAACGGCAGTAATATGTAACTATCAAGTGAAACAAGCTCTAGAAACAGTACATGTGTCAGACTATGGGCCTGTAATTATTTTATGACCTGGAGATAACTGCACCGAGGGGGAAAGATGACATCAACATGGACTGAAGCTCTTTGGCTACATGTCTGTAATTGGATACGACATATACATCATATCACACCCATGGCTAAGTTGTTAGACAAGGTCACTCTTTCGCTCTATAACTCCATTTTTTCACTGACTTGTTGAGTAATCACCTGCTGTATTCAACATTTTCTCTCCCAATGGGCCATACTTGACTTCATACTGGCCCTATCAAAGACAGTTCACTGGGGAAACACATACCACACTAGCTCACACACCACATTGTGAGATATTCCTTAACAAGTACACCTGAGACACCCTGGACATACAGGCACGCATCTGCTGGACAACACATTGTAGAGAAAACACTCTAAGTGTAATTCTTTTTCACGGCTTATGTGACAGCATCAGTGTGAGCCGCATCACAGTCTGTATCATTTTGGCTGTGTATTTAAAAGCAGTTCTTACCCACAGTCCGGTGCAGGGCACCAGCGGCAGTCAGGGTCAGCCACGAGCCACCTCCTCAACATGAACTCCTCGTATTTGTCCATGAGTGCCCGGTCACCCAGGATCATGCGGATGTCGTGTGGGTTAAAGCGCTCTGAGCACTCAGGGCAGCTGATGTTGACCCGCGACTCTGAGATCTCAATGCGTAGGTACTGGCGGAGGCAATCGATGCAGGAGCGGTGGTGACAGGTCATTATGTCAGGGAAGCTCTCCCTGGAGTGGCGCAGAAGGCACAGCGGGCACTCCAGTAGCTCGGTCCCCACCCCACCCACCACCTTGGAGGAGGAGGAGGAGGTAGAGGAAGAAGGCCCTGAGGCAGATGAGGTGGAGGCAGCAGCAGCAGCAGTAGAAGCAGAGACAGCTCCAGTCCCAGCCACGGAGAAGAAGGCAGAGTTCTTGTCATTACACATCTCAGAGTGGATGCTCTCGATGCTGGCAATGCCATCCACCCCTCCAAGCCCTCCAGGTCCAGGGTGCTGGAGCTCTCGAGACCTTTGTCGCCCCAATTTGGGCTCCCGACCTCGCCGTCTGAAAAGAGAGGCGAGGGAGAGGCGCCTCTTCTTGGGGGCCTTCTTCACAGAGGGCAGAGAGATGGAGGAAGCAGTGGACTGCAGGTCCCGATCAGAGCCCATCACCCCACCGCTACCACCACCCAACTGATGGTGCTTCTGCAGGCTCATCTCTCCGGAGGGAGGGGAGGGGTGTGCCAGCGGGGAGCCAGGGCTGGGTAGCCTGTCCCTCACATGTGCAGGGAGGTCTGGGAGTGGAATGGGGCTGGGAGAAGGGGTAAGGTGGTGAATGGGGGAGGGGGAGGGGGGTCCAGGGTGGGGGGACAGGGCTCCAGAGGGCCCGTCTGTGTTTAAGACATGGTGGCTTCTCCTGATCAACCTCGTGGTCACATCTAATAGCCGGATTTTGGCGAAGGGGTGGGGGTCACCTGCTGCAAAACTGCTGCAACAGAACCTAGAGACAGCAAAAGAGGAAAGATGCAGAAGAGGACAGGAGATGAAGAGATAGAAAAAAAGAGCAGACAGGAGAGAGAAGAAAGAAAATAAGATTATTTTAATATTTAATTTCAATAACCACATTGCACCCATGAGAATGCAATGAGACAAAAATGCAAAGTAATTTTTCATTCAGACAGAGTAAAAGTCACACCTCAAAGCATTAAAATAAAAAAAACAATAAAACAAAATCAAATCAAAGTTTTGGACAACAGCAACTTTAATATGTTTTTCATCAACGTCAACCTAAAACAATAAATCAAATGACATTCTGCCGTTCTGAAAGGGGAGGAACATTACTCATTGCGTTTGACAGTTTGGTTCGTGGTATCGCCTTCTCTAAACATGTAGAGGAGAGGAGGAGAGGAGGAGGAGGAGGAGGAAAGGAGAGGAGAGTTTTAAAATATTCTCAGCTGCAGGCAGACAGTAGGTACAGCACTCTGTCAAGATTACTGTATGTGTGTGTTTAGCTGAGTTAATAATGGCACATTACTCTTGAAGAGATACACGTGTCCAAAACCCCTTTGAATATGACAAGAGCATTCACTTAAGCACGCTCTCCTCTCCATGCTTTCAAGTCATCTTGTAGAGGGAAAGCCATTAAAAAGGTAAATCTGAACTTAAAATGGTGATAAGTCATCAATGCACTGAGACCTACAGTCACATAAAAACACTTCACAAAGACATTTTTGGATTCTCCCTAATTCCAGCCATGATTGCGCTGTTTCCACAGAGGTGCAGGACCTATGTACTGCAGTGAAAGAAAAAAAAAGGAAAAAAGCACCCCGACACCGCTTGGGGTTCAGATGGTTAAACAAACAATTTGCTGTTTCCAGTTATGTTGAATGCATAATATAGGATTAGAAAGCTTCATCTTTAATTGTGGTTGGATAAACAACTGTCTTCAGGAGCAGTGATCATACTGTGACAGGTTTACAAGATCAGATTGAAAATAATCATGATGGCACATTTATGTCAGTGCACTGCTAATTCCATCCATTTAATTTCCTGAGTGAGGCCTTCACAAACTCAACGCATAAGATGAAGACTGCAGTATTCCAATGTATTTGCTGGTTCTCCACGTTTTTGCTCAGTCAGCCACCTCCTCAACATGAACTCCTCGTATTTGTCCAGCAATGTTTTGCTCAGTCAGTATCACAGTTGGCAGGCTGCCTTTTTGCATTGCTGATCAGAGCATCAGTCACAGAGCTGAGAAGAGAGGACAGAAGGTTGACAACGTTGGACAGTACTGACGTAGAGAGACGGTGCTCTGATGTGTTTGTAAGATCAACAGTGACAAGGCCTGGGCCCAAACTGTCCTCTGCTGATAATGGCAAACGGGGAAGTGCCATATAATGCACAACAGAGTAAAGCAAGGGTTTGCCTGGTAGATCGGGTTCTGACTCAGCAGCAATTCAGACAGCGACTACTGTGAATCGCAATTGCCAAAGCTGTTGCACAAGAGGATAATACTGAATTAACGGCAATAAAGAGCATGTGTCACCTTTAATACCAGTCGGACAGACACATCTTTATTGTTGGTACATATATTCTCTCACAGTCTATCTTTTTCAGATAGGACAGTTTGGCAGGGATGAACATATTAGCCAATATGAAGATCATACCCACGACAAACTGTTACAGCTGAAGATTTAGGTGACAATAAATTCACAGTAATAAAGACCAAGATTAACATATTGTGTTCCTTAAAATCGTCTAAGAATGCATGCTCTTGCATCTGAATTTCAACAGAAGTTTGGTAGGTAGGTCTAGTAATTTCACAATATCCTGTATGACAAAACATAATCACTTCTCTGTAATCTCCATGTCTGAGTGTGTGTGTGTGTGTGTGTGTGTGTGTGTGTGTGTGTGTGTGTGTGTGTGTGTGTGTGTCTAGTCACTCTAAAATGATAATATCAGGACACATTGCTTCTGAGCAGATCCTGTCCACTTGAGAATTTTACACATTTGAGAGTGTGAGAGAAACAGAGCGAAAGAGGGGGAGACAGAGGTAAGCTGTGCAAACTACAACAGTGCTCAGCCGCAGAGGCAAAACAAGCTACAGTCCCACCATTTGGGGGTTTAACACTGTTGTTACAATTTAATGTGTACATGTTTTGCATCAACTGCTCACAATGTACCAAAGAGGAAAAGACACATCATGTACAGTAACAACAGCCGCCACACCATTTCCTCCTTTGTGATAAGTCAACTCACATGCTACATAGATATATAATTGACCAAAATGACTATCTATTGTATGTACTCTTGAAGCAGTTTCCTTTTTCTACATCAGCTGTAATTTGATATCAGCCAACAATATCAGCCATATTTTAAAAATGGTCAGGCTTTCAAAGAAACTATGTCAGACTAGTCCTTAAATGCATCATTGCTACAGGTCCATTGGTAGAGAGATAAAAGTCCAGATGTAAAATTACCATCTGAAGTGAGCAAGGCTCCATCTCCTGGGCAGCCCACTCCTTGAGATATGTACAGTTTCTGAGGAGATCAACCTGAGCCAATAAATACAGATTGTCTTCAGAGGCCACAACCTCAACAAACCAAAGCAATGCAAATCTGTGAAAATCATCTACACTCCGGCCAAAGACCTGGACTGAGACCCAGGATAAACTCCATGCTGTCCTGGGAATCATTAAGAAGGTTAAAACACAGGTTTATCCCACAGTTTGCTTCACCGCTGACTGTACTCTCTGTGATTCTACATCTGTGTTGTGCTTTGTGTTTCTGGGAGTGGTGATGAGGGAGGTGGAGAAAGAATGTCTGTTATTTTAGGAGAGGATTGCTACCGAGGTCCAGCTCGCTCGCTGGGTGTCCATCCCTCAATGTGTATGTGTGTGTTTATCCGTGTCTTTGGTTACACCTTGGCAATGAGACATGATGTGCAAAAACACACACAGAGTAGTGCCAAAGGGGACGCACACACACACACACACACACACACACACACACACACACACACACACACACACACACATACACCCATTCGAACACCCATAAACTACCCCCACACACACTGGAGGGGCCTACAGAGCATATTCTCTCACACATACTGTGCATATTTTATAAGCACTTACTGCAATTGCAGTAAAACAAAACCTCCGCAATCTGTCAATCTGCACCACCATACCAAAAGATCAAAAGTAGCACAGTGGCTCTCCAGCTGCAACCAAACCACTGACACTACCAGCACCACACTTTTCTGACATGCCAAATACACATGCGCTCACACGCACACACACAAACACAGATCCCCTCCCTGTCCCACAGCTCTGACTCCCCTTGCTTTGAGGCAGGACTAAAAACAGGAAACTCTGATGTGGTGGGCAGGGCAGGTCTTAGTATCTCCTGCACATATGGAAGGAGGCATGGGATTCAGGAGTGATTCTCTCACAGACACACACACAGGGCTGAATGTTTCGCACATTTCTTTAGAACTGAAAAGATTGAGGAAACCCAGTAGAAAACTCCTTCAGGGTGTTGTGTGTTCAGCCACATGCAAGGCTGCAGACCAATAGTGCCATAGTCAATAGTGAGATATCGGCGTGCAGCATGTAGTAAACAGAGTGTGAAAGGCTAATAGTTTTCATTCAACCATGAAAAGGTGATTGCAGGGCAGGCACTTTATCCTGACCTTGATGTCTGCCACAAGGCTACCACCGCATCTAAATCAGCTAAGGAGTGACTGTCTGGGCTTATCGCTGCTAAGCAGATAGCTGTGCGTACATGTGTGTGATGAGAGGACTGACGATGCAGGCAGACTAATACGGCTGTCTCATCTGAAGTCCCTGGCTAGGTCCCAATCACAAAATGAAACACCTATGTCAGCTCACTGGCTGCAGGCTGTGGTCAGCAGTAAAGGCTTTTCTCAGCGAGTGTGGCGATTTAAGTACATTAACACAATCCAAATCTGCCCAGCATGCCTGGAAGTGGAGTAGAGAGCTCAGACACACATAAGGAGCAAGGGTAGAGAGAGGGGGAAGAGATAGAGAAGCAAAGAAAAGAAAAAGAAGAGAAAGTACGCCATAAAATGAATGCAAATCTCGAATGGAGAGATGAATAATGACGGAGGGAGAGGAAAATGGGCAAAAGGTGCTGAAGGAACATGTGAAGAAAAAATCCTGCTCCATGATTTGGCAGCTTTCCACACAGCTACAGTACATTTCTCCTCGTGGATTAAAGGTCCAGTGCACAGGATTTAGAGGGATATATTGTCAGAAATGTAATGTAATATTCACACTTCCATTTCCATTTGCATACTAGCGATATTGTCAAAATAAGTTAAGGTTAGCCAGCGAGCTGTAATTTAGCTACACTGCATGGATGTGGTGTTGGTTGCTTGTAACATTAGCTGATAAAGTCATTTGCAATTTACCAGCCAGATCAGTCCAGGAAGTATGGATGAATTAGCTCCAGCTTTCCACTCAGGACAGTATTTTGCTACGTTAGCTAGCTGACAGTTCGCTTGCACAATGAATCCAGAAGCTACAACGTTAGCTAACATTAGGCAGCTAAAACCACAATATCACAATGTATTTGACCTATACTATCCTAGTATTAATTCGGACACTGAACTCTTCTTGAGCCCTGTCAACCAGACAAGCGAGGCTGCGGTTGCTGCACACAACAACTCACACAGAGGTTTGAGAGCTCATTCATCGCTGCTTGCAGCTTTAATTGTAAATGTAACACATATTTCTAGATATCACAGAAATTATTTTTCAAATAAGGCAGAAAAAAAGCTATTTGTCAACCCTGAAGAGCTACTTAAAGAGAACATACCAATGGTTTTCAAAACAGTGGAAGGCTGCCACTAGAAAACAGTGTAATGATGGCCCAAAGGGACAAAAATATGTCAAGAACACAGACATGGGAAGCCACTTGAATGCAAAAGCAAACATTTTCAATGGTTTAGACAGATTTCTCTATGTAAGTGTGAGCATGCACAAAAACAACAAACTGAGAAAGCAGATCGAAAGATGAGAGCTGGTAGACATGCCAGAACTTTCCTTTGGGACAGAGTTCATTCGGCATTCCGGTGAGAGAACAGATCCACTACAGACCTCAGCTGGCCTACTGCAAGCTGGGAGAGTACAACTCTCACTAAACACAAGCTGAGATCCACGATACACTCAGCTTTTAAATGCACCCAAATTCCCTGTAGCAGGAGACAGCTTTGCAATGCTTGTGTGTGTGTGTGTGTGCGTGCGTGTGTGTGTGTGCGTGTGTGTGTGCGCTAAAAAGCTCATATGGATGGAGATCCTTTTAGTCTTAAAACATTGTTTTAAAATGAAAACATCTTGTAGCTGGAGCTGTGTGAAGTGAGGGTTTGTGCACCTGTTTGTGCAACTGCTTTTCTGCTTGGTAGTTATAGTTTATCATGTGCTTAAAAATCATGTCCCTGCGGCGTAGGATCCATACATCTAACACCAATTCCCACAATTCCAAGGGAAGGGACACCTTCTTGGAGCATGGAAGCTGTGCCTCAGATTGCATGCAAGTTTATCAAGACAGGAGGTCTGTCAACAATTGAAATCATCATAACTAACTGAATTTTCTATCAAATTTTAAGCGGTATATAAGACACAGTGGAACAAGCATTTCCCTTGGCCAACTTTTGACGAGGAACTAGATATTGACTAACAGGGTTTATAATACATTCTCACTACATATACTGTGTTTATGAGTGTCATTATAAAGCATTACAAATGCATTATTCCTCACTAGGAATGCCTCTACAACGCACTGTAGATGCGGTCTTCAGAGAGTGTTACCCTTGAAATCTCTTAACAAAAAAATGTTTTGCATTCGAGTTTTTAGTTGATAAACCACTTCCCATGTTTGTTTGTGTAAATCACAATTAAGAGAACAAAAACACATTATTGATTTATACTGTACAATCAATGTGAATTTACGATGAATGATGTATGAATGATGACAGAAATATGCTGAGATTTCTACTGCTCATCTGAAGCATAATTTATGGACGTTTGTACAGAAAGAGGTGGTATGTCCCTGTAATTTACCATTATGTGGAAATAAAGACAATGTCTGTCTGAAAACATTCCTTGTTGATGTTTGGATGGTGCCCTGTATGCTATATGTTCTTTGCCAGTCACATGCCTGTTAAAGTGATGAACTGCAGTGCTTGTGGTTGCGTTTAGAGATGGTAACAGGCGTTTTTTACTTGTGCTACAATTTTGTGGTCTGTGCTACAGAACTTAAGTACAGACCACAAAATTGGTGCACCAGTAGCACCAGTTCTTTGTGCAAACAGAGCTCACATAGAGCACTGATCCATGGTTTCTCCCCGTCATAAATATCTCTCTATTCACCTATGTACCTAAGAAAAACATTCAGGAAAGGGGCAAATAAAAAAAGATATTTCCTCAACTAACATACAAGTGATGTGACATAATGAGAATATAAGATAGTTAAAAACTAAAGATTATTAAGGGAATTCATGGTGATAAGGGCAGTGATGAATTCTTAACAAATACAACAGAAATTCATCAACTTGCTTTCTCATCTTTTCCTTCGCGCCAACATGCACTTCTACAACAAAATTCAGAGCATCTGTTTGATTTTCTTCTGTCACTTTCACTGATGATGATATAACCACATCCACTCACACCAAGCTGTGAATGATTTTGTTGTCACGACATCTTTAGTTTTGCATAACATACTGTCTAAATCAATAACCTTTCGAAATAGTTCGTAAAGACAAGTACTTCAAAAGATAAACTACATATAGTACATCTGACATTGGTAAGCTATGCGCAGCATTTACTTGAGCAAGAAAACTACTATAGTAGGGCCAAGCAGTCATTTAACCACTGTCTTTTCTGACAGTTTCTGAACTAACAAGAGGGCACAAACACATTCTAACAAGCTATGTGGCAAAAGAGTGAACTGTTCCTCTCAAGGTGAAGAGAACATCTAACGCAATCATTTTGAAACACAGGTTCATACATATACAAACACTCCACATGAAACAAACTAAACAAACACTAAGCCGAAGGATCTTTGTAAGGTCTCTCTTCCTGCCGTATAGACACGCTGGTTAAACATAGGCCTGGTCCAACCAACTCTGAACTAAAGGGAAATTACAAAGGGCAAGCCTTTCCATTTTCCATATCCAAGACTCATCTTTTCCTAGACCAAGGAGAGTAAATCAGCACCTTGCTTTACTCTAACAGACAAGAGAGGACCACCCTGGGTGACTCAGCAGTGCAGAAGAATGCCCATCATTCCACTCAGTCGATGATTAGACCTGGGATTCTACTAGGTCTAAACTTAGCCTGCAGAGACTCAGTAGTGAGCTGTGTTTCTATAAGTGGTAAGCAGCATGTGTGTGGGGTACATATGAGTGGGGAGAGGGAGACCACCCACAAACAGACTGTGTCAGTTACCGCCTGACATGGTGTTCAAGTAGCAACACACTGTGAAATGAGTTTCCCTATTTCACCTAGTTGGAACACATCAAGAAGCACAAATAATACACCTTTGGTCAAACAGACAGGATAGGTTCAACGAAGGCTCGGTAGATGGATAGGTAAACAGACAGACAGATAACAGTGATGACGGGCTAAGAATGAGACAGGCACACATACAAATGTGGACAGTAAGACATGCAGCAGCTGAGCCAGTGTAGTCGGTCAGTCAGTATCACTCCAGCTGCATTCCTGGCCTGCCTGTCTCCTGTGTAATGCTGTCTCTATGCACATTCCTGGGCTTCTATGGGGCTGGGGACAGTCAATGCATTAGTGAGGCTTCCACTGCATCATGAACAGACACAGAATAACCTCCTGGCAGGCAAGCTGAACAGCTATTGACTGATGTGGGATGAAAAGTCAAACAATGTCCCTCCCTTTTCACCAAAGTGTGGAGCAAGCTGAAAACTGGAGGTGTGGTCAGTGGCTGTATTTAAATGACAGGTTTAACCTTGTACTAGTGTGTTCAGGGAAGACATTCAAATGATATCAGTAGGATTCAATGACTATCCTCCACTGCTGCAGGGAGCAACATTACACACAATATACAGTAGCTCAGAGAAGAGAAATATTGTTATGCATTGTGTTTTGAATATGACCCTACAAGATGCAAGGGATTAAAAATGGCGCAAACAATGTCCAGAACAGCAGAGTGAACAGGGAAGGCATTGTTGAATGTACAAAGAACGGCAAGGCAGGGCGACAGGGAGAAGAAAAGGAAAAGTTTCCAACCCCAACAAAGCCAGTACAGTCTCCAGCTGCCCTCCTCCTCCCAGACTCCCCCTCTTTCCTCTCTCTCTTCACTCAAGAGGGGAGGAAATGAGGTAAGCATCCTGGCATTTCTGCTCAGCTGAGAGAGCTAAGAGCTCAGGAAGAGGGTGTGAAATAGAAAGGAATGATCTGTTAAATTGGGAGAATACGATATATTTCCCCTGGTAATACTGCATGAAGAGCAGAAAATAAATAAATGTACAAATCTAAGACAATATACAGTATACCAAGAGTGGATCAGTTGGTAGAGATTTTGCCTGTCACAGTGACCATCCCTTCAATAAATCCTTTTTTTCCCAGAATGACTTACATAGCACTGATGCTACCTACTCTTCAGTCCTGCCTTTTACTTGCATAGGCCTGTTGAATAGGATGATTGTCTGGTACACACATTGAACATCCACTGGGACCATGTGAGTGAATGTCGTTCAGTTTACACTTGAGCCTAAAAACCATTTCTAATTTTTCACCAGGATAAGGAAAGAAGACCAGACATTAAGCATCTGAAAAAAATAAAAACCCTCTCTATGAACAGAGAGAGAGATAGGCACAAACAAGAAACATACAGCAACAGTAACAGCATCACTCATTATCCACTTTGGAGGGCGGTGTCATTTTTTTCCCTTTCCAAAACCAAAAACACATGAGCAGAGGTGTAAGGAATGAATTAAACACAGTGTTTATCTGTTCTAACATAAGCCACTAAGGTTTAGCATGCGTGTCTGATGATCTTTCTACCAACAGTAGTAAATCGTTGCATTTAGAGATGTCTCGAGTTGATCACAAGGATCGGTATTTGCTCAACTATGACACTAATTATCAGTGGTGTGTAGAACATTTTGGTAGTAGCTACTCTTTTTAGTTTGTGCTGACTGCTGACTAATGCGAGATTCAGAATTACATGATATTTTTGTCTGTTGAGGAGGTCACTGTGTCAGATTAAGAGATTAGACATGTATTGCCATGACTTGGCCCAGACAGACTAGAACATATTGGTCCCCGACCAACCATAGCTTGCCATCGTTCCTGACATCTGTGATGTCATCAAGAAGGAGGTGCTAGAGAGATGGGGGTAGCTTGCTCCACTATTTTGCAAGATTACAGATTAAATTACAAAAAGATGTAAGATTTTGTCTCTGCATGATTCTGAGTTGCAGCTATTTAGCTATGGAGCTATGAAATCCATATCTAAGACCCTTTTCAGACTTGTTTTCAAATGAATGACTTGAAATCTTTTAGGTCTACAAGAGCTTCAACCAACTCACAGAGATAGCATTTAATTGGCTAACTAGCTCCACCTGATTCAACCTGCTAGCCACTTCTGTCTGAAATCAAGTGTTCACTGTTTCACAGCTACTTTTATTATGAATTGCCGTTATCACTGTAAACTGGTTTAGTGCAGTGGCAAAATGGAAATTTTGACACACATAGCAGCATAACTAACGGTTTACTGCAAATTTAAATGTAGGATGGAAATCAAGAAAAGGAACCATTGAATACTAGGTCCAAATTATCAGATTCATCGGAATTGTATGCCTCCGAGTTAATCAGTCCTTTTATCAACAATGGCATGTTTTTCAGCTACATGTTGCAAAACAATGACGTCAAACTCAGGCGTCTAGACCGCTGAAAACTTACAACACAAAGAAGTCATGGCAGAGAGGACATTCCAAAATGTGGCTTCATTTCACAAAGACAGATGACGAGAGCTGTAGAGCAGCTGTAATGTCTCATTTCATCCACTTTAGATGATGACAGACAGACTGGTGTTACAGCTAGCTCTAAATCAATAATGGAAATGATAAGAATCTGACTGATAAGCAGAATCGATAACGGCACTGCTATCAATAAAAGTTTACCAATTCTCAATCGCTATTTAAATGAAAGCTCATGAAAGAGACTGCCTGTAGTGCAACGTGCTGGTGAAAGACATAAGACCTTTAGCACTGTACTGAGTTACTGAGTACTTCTGCATTGCAGTTCAGATGCCATCCTTTTTGGGAGATTACTTGCAGTTTGTAGCTTAACAAGATCTACGAATTTCTACGTGGCAAACTCCCAACCACCTCATGAGTTCAGGAAATCAATCAAACCGCCATCCTACTTACAATGAGACAGGTGCCTGATCACCCAAAATGCATACGTGCACTTCATAATCAATGGCAGCACCCTGGATATGTTGGCCAAGCCAACTACAGAGGAACAGAGGGAGGTCACACACATGTCCTTAACACAGTTCAGGTTGCCGCACTGGGCTAATGACCTTTTTTTGGAAGAACACACAGGTCTGGACAACACACTGCTAAGCCCAGGGAGGCCCCTGACACCTGAACACTGATGACTCTGGAGGGCTGCCTCTAGCTAGCATAAAAAGCATCAAGGCTGTGATCAGATACACCGCCGTTTTTGCACGTCTATGAGTGAGTGAGTGTCTCTGTGAGTGTGACACAAATGCACACACAAGTGATCACAAGTGCTCAAGGCGTGCTGGAGAAAAAGCCGCAGTACGTCATTGTGCAATTTCATCATCTTTCAAAGCAGATTACGCTGTTAATACAAATGGAGAAAGTTTGTGTTTGCTCTTCTTGCCCTTAAAGAGGAGGAGAAACCAGTTAAAAAACAGAGGATGATGGTACACGATATGCTCATTGGGAGACCTGACCATAGAGAGTTTTATCCCCTTGTCAGGATAGTGCCCGTTTCAAAGGCTATTTCTGCCTTACAGTTGACCAGTTTGACTAGCTTATGGATCTCATGAAACCAGTGATTTATAAACAGATGACAAACTTTAGGAGCCCATCAGTCCTGACAAACTTCTGTGCATTTGTCTGAGATACATTCAGTCAAATATCTGTAGTCCCTCCTCTCCAGTAATTTCATTGGTTGCTGACCACGGAATTACAGCTGACGTGGCACACTGCCTCAAAAGTAGTCACAATTTCAACTTGGTGCACCCTGTTGCGTTCTGGTGCCTCAGGGCAAATTATGATAAATAATTTTTTTTACCAAGCACATAGCAGAATCACAGTCTTTCTTCAAACAAAAAGCCAATCAAATACATTCAAACTTCGTCACCACAATTGGTTCATCCTTTTGTAAAAACCCAGATTCCAAAAAAGCTAGGACACTGTAAAACTTAGAAACAGAACTGTAAAATATCTGTGTTTTACAAAGTGTTCCTGAGTCCATGTATTAATATCCTTCATACATTCATGTGTTCACAAAGTGGTGAACCTCTCTCCATCCTCGCTTGTGAACGTCTGAGCCTTTCCAGGATGCTCCTTTCAGACCCAATCATGATACTCTCATCTGTTACCAATCAGCCTGTTTACCTGTGGAATGATCCAAACAGCTGTTTTTGGAGCATTCCACTACTTTGCCAGTCTCATTCTGTTTTATAAATGTTTTACACAGCATCTCAACTTTTTTGGAATCAAGGCTGTAATAAACAAATACACACCATGTAAGAGAGGGGAAGAAGATTGCAAAGTGACTGTGTGGGATGACAACTTAGTCAGAGAATGTGGAAAAAGCACATCAAACAAGTGCAAATTAAATTAAAGATGCTGACATTTCTGATAAGAAAAACTACATGAACATCAGTGGATTGGCATTATTGTAGTCGTACTCTGACCAAAAATAGATGACTGAAAAATTGCTACCTATATAGGCCTCCTAGGAGATCCCCTTAATGGATTAAGAACAAGAGAGTGCTCTAAGGTTGAGTTTCACTGCCCAATTCCATAAAATTTAAGGACCTAGCTGTTGCTATATCCAACTAATTTTTAAAAGTGAAAGAATCTTTCGAGGTGGACTGCAAATTAGCTGCTAAACTGTGGGCAATGCTGGGGAGTCAAACTGTCAAGACCAGAAAGAAACAAAAAACAAAAACCGTCACATTGGGCCAGGAAACTCAAAACAGAACACGTTTCACAGTCAACAATATATATTACAACAAACGGTATCAGATGACCAACTGCTTACTGAATTTTGCTTATGTATGACGTTCCAATTAATCATGTTGTTCAATATGGAAATATTACCATGGTAACACTATAAGCTATAAAGCCCGATACTAAAAATATATATATAGACACAGGAGTTTTCAAAAGACCCCATATCGTGAAAATAACAAAACTACTAATACACCCTTGACTAAATGACTATGAGACAAAGGCACTATGGCTTTGATGGGATTCAGGCTCATTTCTCAACATAGCCAAAAGCATCTGGACAGAGCTGTGGTCCCCACAACACAGAGAACCCAGAGGATGAAAGCTTGTGGCTGCATAACCCTTCCCAAGTTTTGATATTCTGTCTTGCCACCACCAAAAAAATGACAATGACCGAGCAAAAGCAGCGTGCACCAAAATATATTAACCAAGTGTTCAGTCTTTCTTTAGCCAAAAATGCGCCAAGCAGAACAGCTACACTGCAGGGCAGCTGGGGAAGTAAGACACAATTTCCACTCCACTGCACAGTGCATTCACTACAGTGACACAATTCACCTGCACATGGGACGTGCTCCTACCTTCTTTCAGATACAGGTAAGGGCCGATTACTGGCACAAGAGCTGCAATGTCATTTTGAATTGGTGAGACCCTCGCACACAACTATACAAGTTTATATATGATGATGCTCATTAAGTTGATGAAAGGGTCAACTGCTGCTAATGATCTATTGCTATTATGACTAATTAATTCATAGCTTTAGTGCAAGTAATGTGTCTAGTCTTCATCACCTCAAAGCTGCAAATCAATATTTGTATTTTGTATGATTTCTATCTAAATCAAGTGGTGCTCTGCTTTTTTACCTTGGAGAGGCAGTTCTTAATAGAAGCATCAATGGTTGCGTGCATGTCCTCTGACAAACCCCACAATGCAGAAGAATAAAATATGAAAAGTAGATTCTTACCAATTGCCAGATTATTCCCCCAAAAATAGGGAGAAGCGTGAAGCACCAAGCTACCCACCTGAGATATTTCCCACACCCATCACTGACACAGATCCCTGCTTTAGATTATGTTTACTGTCCGTGTGACGGACGCAACTTCTCAAACCCCTCTGAAAACACAACTTTTTCTCTTTCTGCTTGTAGTTTTTATCTGGTCATTACCAAATCAGTCCTGGAGTCCAAGTTCAACCCACTGCTGCAGTGCTGAACATTGGTTGAGGACAACTCAACATTTTTAATGGACTACAAATTGTAATCTAGTACTAATTTATTGGTAAGCAGCTGTTATTGAAGAAAAAAGAACTAATGGCAATAGTTAGCGTTACGTTTTGCACAGTTCTGTCTTCGACTTCCATTTAACGATAGACTGATAGCTAGGTTAGCTCTTTAGTTCACTGTTTAATGTCACTTTACGTCACCTCACAAATTACCAACATCTGGTACACGTGTCCAGATAGAAAATAGGACAAATGACGTTAGCAAAATGTAGCTATAAGCCCCTAAAAATGTTCCATGGACCTCAGCCTGCCTAACTGACGGTAACCAGAACGCCAGCCAGCTAACCACCAAACACAGCGAGCGTTAGCAGCTGGCTAGCAAGGTTAGCTAGAAACGATGAGAACATACCGTCTGTTGCTAGTGACACTTGTTCCGCAGACAGTAACGGTGACAAAGACGAAAGGAGACGTTCTGCTTTCCAACAACGATTACAAGTTAATCAATCAGTGGCCCCGGTGCGCTGCCGTGAATTTCTTCCCCACTGCTCTTAACACTTCTTTTCCTCTGTCTTCGGTCCCACCTATCCTTTCCGTTTCGAACGACAACAGCTTTACAGAGCTGGTTCTGTTGTTCAGTGTTCTCGTTCTGGCTCAGAAATTCAAATCTCATCGCGAGATTTTGACCAACGGTGGTCGAAGTTCAGCCCCACACTCGGGCCCGTCACATTTTCCAAGAGAGATGCTGTGTAATCTGTAAAGCAGATTTAATATTATTATTAACAATAACAACAACAATACTACTACCACGAATAATAGCAATAATATTTTTTTTTATTTCACAGTAGCCTATGTTACTTATATAAAATCTTTGGCATTTAGTACAATGAAGAAAAAAAAAAAAACGAGTAGAGCTCAAGGGCATATGAGGTTTAATGGCATCTTCAAGCTTCTCTGTCTATAGCAAGTGGTCAAAAAGACATATAGTTATCTATCAGGTTAAATAAACAGACCCTAATAAATTGTATTATTAAGCCTAGCATGAAGACATTTTATTCAAGATTTTTTTTAAATGAATTACAGCAAATATGGTGCACACTAGAGTGCAATATATACATTAAAATGTCACACTATGCTCACTCATGTCTCAGAAATGACCTCCCTTACTTCACATAAAAACATTATCTATAAAACCTTCTTTTCAGTTTGGTTTGGACCTTCAGCTCATGGGCAGCCATTCATTTAGTTCATGAAAGATGAACAGCTCCAGGCAGACAAACCTAATCCAAGCTAGAGAGGATTACACGATAGCTCTCTGTGCATTTATCATTATTTAAAGAGACACAAGGGGAAGTGATGAATGAGTTGGTGGAATTTTACAGCTCTGGTCATTACTACTCAGATATTCACAATCATGTTAGAAACACTGTTTACTTGCACTGAGGATTCCTTACAGCAAAGCCTAATTAGGGAGGAAAGCTGACCAAAACAAGGAACAGCCTGAACCAGACTGTGGAAATCATGTGATAGCAGGAATCCAGGGTAATCAGAGGGTTCTTTCACAAATAGGTGCAGGACAGAGTGTACACACAACACGCTCATACACACATCCTGTAGTGACTAAAGTGCGTATGTTCACAACTGCAAATCATACACTACACAGGACCTTACAGTCAGTTTACATCCACATCAACATTGTGCCTGAAATGAAAAGGCGTGAAAAACGGCACAAAGACTCCAATGAGAACAGAAGGCAAATGCAGCACCGATGGTGCGATCAAACTGTGGAGATGGAAGGTATTTACTCAGAATCCTCCCTCTGTGAACCATAAACAGATATGAACAAACATCATAAGAGTCAAAGCTGGATAATCCCATAAAATCCCTGTGGAAAGTTGCTTTGGGTCAGCAATGCACTGTAGGTTTTGAAATATGTTCACAGTCTGCTCCATCTTAAACAAGGGCTGATCTTGAGCTTGTGAATGTTTGTGCTGGAGTGTCAGGGGAGACATTGTGAGAGCCTGCAGTCGCTATAAAGTTGGACGCTGTGGTGATATATTAAATGTTTTTGGTCCAATAATAATAGGATGTCAGTAAAGTAAGCATTAGTGATGTGATAAAAGCACACATCCAGACTTAAACGGAATTTGTAATGATCAAAAGCGCAGTTGGAGAGGGTACAGGAGATGTTTCCAGAACCAACTTCCTGTTCTTCCACTATCTGAGTAAATAATAAAAATTTGGAGTGTTCCCTGTATAACTAAGTGGCAAAAGAAAAATAGATTGATTCGCTTTTAGTCCAGTATTCTCAGGTTCAAGAACAGGATTCTGCCAAAACACCAGAGATCATCTGTATCCCGGGGCAGGCACTTGATTGGGTCGACAGCATGTTAATGTTTCCCACAGATATAAAAAGAAACAGCAGGTAGTGTCAGCCTCTTCACATATTCATGCTCTGCCACTTCCAAGACATTGTACAAGGTCCCCACTGCTGTTTGAAGGAGGGAAGATGTGATGATGGCATTTTCATCTCTACTGAACATATAATATTGGTGCAGTAATAAAAACTGTAAAGATACAATAAAGAAACAACAGCCACAGAGAGCAGAGGACTCATTTCAGCTGAGAGGTGCAGTGCCATTCAGTCCCTGCTACACATGTGAACGACTGGTTTCCATTGCAAATGCCATTTTCTAATTCTTTGCTTGTGATTTAGAATACACTGAGACTGAGAAGTGAAAAGAAACCTGCATTACTCTCTGTGGAGATTTGGCTTCTGAAAAATTGGTTTATGTGAACTCCACATTTCTCTTTACATTTTCAAAACCCAACCCATAACAAAAAGAAATCATTTATCACTGTGAAACATTTGCTGCAGATTCCAGTCTATCTTGTCAAAGCAGCAATGTGTGCAGTACAAATCAGGCTTCAATGACTGAGCTGCTGCCACTCAGTCACTCCCTTATGCAAAGTAGTCCTATTTTCTGTGAATATTAAGTACCATCAATGTAGATAAGGCCTGCACACAATGTTACCATGATCCCGTACATCTATAGTGTGTATTCAGTCACACAAAATAGTGTACAAATGTTACTGCATACTGTATAGTATGCCACAGAACATGTGTGTATTCCAAGAAAACCTGTCTACAACCATGAACCAGTGATACTGTACAAATTACACACAGGATATTCAGAGAATCATTTCCACAATTCTAGTGAATAAGTGAATAACAGTGACACCTGGTGGAAGACAACAGTACTGTCCATCATACTCAGATTCGACCACTACATGAACACAGACAATGCCGTCTCAGAAAAACATCGCCCCATCACAACGCAACAAAGACTGTTCTGTTAAACATGTAATAATCAAACTGGTGTCAAATGTTTGTATGTTGCTGTTTACAGGTAAGAAATGATAACAGTGAAATATGAGAGAAGCATAAATTTTGAATGAATTTATTACAGCCAGCAGCTTACAATACAAATCACCTTTCAAAATGCTCAGCTACCACCTTTCTGAACACGGCTGATATTCTGAGCACTGACACAGTAAAATGACATAAAACAGAGGAATGCATTCAAATTTATAATCTCAATTTTCTCTATTTTTCTTTTTTTTTTCAACAAATTTTTGTTTATGATCAAGGTCTAGTCAAACCATTCCTAGACCTGGCAAAGTCAATTGTTTTCTTCTTTTTTTTAAGAAATGATTTATCATTTTGCGATGTTTTCAGAGTTTTAGGTTTTTCAATGTTTAATTTTTTTTTTCTCTTTTTCCATCGGTGAAGCAGGTTTCAAAATGCTCTGTAAGACAAAAGAAAAGGAAGATAAATGCTTATGCTTCAGTTTATTTACTTATTACATGTACTGTGTAATTTCTGTGTATCTGTGTTATCTCGAACTTGTCATGGAAAAAGAAATCCCTCCCTGCACATGGGCGCACACACACACACCTTTAGACGGTGGGAACACCAGCAGGGGTGGTGGACTTCTGAGCAGCCTCCTTGGCCTGATGGGCCTGAAGCACAGCAACAGCCTCATCCACCTGAAACAACAAAACACGTAATGACGCTTGCATATGAAGCCTAACCACTGAAATCATTCAAGTAGCATGACAGGCTAATCTGTGTTGTCCTGCCTTGAGAATATGCAGCCAGCAACCAAATACATTTAGAGGAACAAGAGTTTTTCAAATGGCAAAGACAAAGGAGAAAATAAGGCTTCCAGATATACAGCAACATGTCAGATTATCCATTAACTGACCTTTGAGCGCAGCGATTCAGGAGACTCAAGCATGTGGAGAAGCTCTGAGTTGTCAATCTCAAGCAGCATACCAGTAATCTTGCCTGCCAGGCTGGGATGCATGTTCTGGATCAGGGGGAACAGACGCTCACCTGAAGGAAGAGGAACAGTCATTAACAACTATTCTAAATGTGGCGACCAGGGAGAATTCTACTGCTTTCTAAGCGTATTTTAAAAATACATTTGCTCCTGCTCAAAGCAATTCAGTTTGTGTTACATCTGCATAAATCTGAGCAGGTGATGAACTAACCCAGCATCTGCTTCTGTTCCTGAGGAGGGGCAGCAGCCAGCATGGAGGCAGTCAGGGGCTCCTGTCCTTGGACGTGGACAGCCGGCTAAGGAAGGAAAAAAACATTTGAGTTCAACAACGCTGTCAGGCTCCAAAGCACAATGATTAACTCGGGACATTAAAAGCACTAATTTCCTATGCTGTGTCGTCTGCAGTCAACGCTTCTTCTGACAATACAACTCTGACACAGCCATTTGATGCACATGGTCATTTCACTTTCGTCAAGTCTACCAAATACTAATACTAGCACTGTAGACAAACTGGGGTCTAAATTTTTTTTCCAGGAACTTTGTGAAAGTTTTTTTTTTTTTTTTTTAACTGAATGGAAGTCTTACCTGCTGCATGGTGACCTGTGGCTGGGAGGCCATGTGCTGCTGGGGGTTGCGCACACCAGCAGCATATTTGTACTGGGGCATGGTGCGCACTGGAGCGGCAGTGGCCGAAGCACCGGCAGGGCGCTGGCCGAGGGCCTGGGTCGCTGAGGCGAGGAAGTCGAATAACGCACTTTATCAAAACTGCATCCAGTGATTAACAAGCAGCAGAACAACAGATGGACTATGTGTTGTGAAAGTTAAAATACTTACGCATACGCTGGGAAGCCATCATGCGTGGGACCTGGGTGTTTGTGGTGGTGGTGGGACGGATGGTGTTGAAGGTCTGGGGCCTGGGAGCTGATGGGCGCATTGCATTGGGCATGTTTTGGAAATCTGAGGGAAGAGGAAACAACATTTGAGATCCACAATGGAGGCATTAGAATTCAGCTCATTTACATCACTTTGCAGGAATGGCCAAATTGTTAATCAGTTATAAATCACATCATAGAAGTTTGATAGAAGTGTGTCTACTCACGCTGTGGACGCACTCCTTGAGTGGCCCAGCGGGGCCCGGGGCGGAGCTGGGGAAGCTGGTTGGCAGAGTAGTATGCAGCACGGTTTTGGGCCTGAGAAGAAGTAGACAAAGATTTAGCCATGATATTGAAACCTTATTCTCTCATCATTCATTTCCCTACAAGCAACAGAAGTGGCGTAAAGTAGATTCCAATTCCAAACACAGTACACATTTAACAATGTAGTGTGTTGGCAACGTACAATACAAAAATGCCACGTTGTACATCATCTACACGCAGCAAATTGGCGGGGAGGTATACCTTACCTGAGGTATAGCTGCCATGAAATAGCCTGATGGTGGGGCAGGTTGATATGGGTTGAGGACAGGGTTGGGCACAGCACGGACAGTGGCCATTCTCTGCATGTACTGGTTGGTTAGGTGGGCCTGGCGCTCCTCCTTGCGCTGGGCAAGGGCCACATACAGTGGCTTTGTAGCAACAATACGCCCATTCATCTCTGTTACAGCTTTAGTGGCTTCCTCTGGGGAAGAGAAACACACGAAGCCAAAGCCTTTGCTGCGGCCACCCTCCATCATCACCTATGGGAGAAGATGCAAATTAGCATTCACTGATTATCATCTTGCTAATCATCATAACATTACAATCTAAACTACTGAAGACAAACTCAACATGTAATCAAATCTTAAAACATTTCAACATGATGAATCAAGTGGATTCAAGTCTACTTGACTGAGTCTTTACCTTTGCACTTGTTATGGTTCCAAATGGAGAGAATTCTTTACGCAGACGCTCATCGTCAAGGCCATCATCCAGGTTTTTCACATACAGATTGACACCCTGGAAAATGGAAAAATGACTGATGAATGATGATGAATTTTACCTGACAGGGGCCTTTTTGGATTAATGAAGGGGTCATATTTAACAGAAAACTGTTAAATTGCTCTTTTTAAAAAAACTGCAACAACAGATTAGAAGGCCAACAAACCTGGTATCTGGTCATGCGATCCTGTTTCATCTGCTCAAATTTGCGCTTCAGCTCATTCTGGCGCTCCCCTTTCTTCTGTGCGCGGCCCACATACACCTGCCTGCCGTTCAGCTCTTTACCATTCATATCGTCCACAGCCTGCAACAAAACAAGAAACAGACCACTGAAACGAGTGAAACAGAAGCCATGTTTGTATTGATTCAAGGCCAACAGCAGAGGTACACTGACAAATAAGAGATGAGCTTCATTTTCCAATAATTTAGATAGATATGATGTCAATGTCCCAAGGAAAAGTGTTGACTCAAACCTTCTGTGCATCTTCGTGTCTCTCAAAGCTGACAAAGCCAAATCCCTTGGATTTGCCACTGTCATCGGTCATAACCCGGATACTGAGTGCTGGTCCTACAAAAAACAACAAGCACATGTAACAGGTGAACTCCCACTAGCAACATGCTTGAAAGTGAACACGCGGCATCTCTAAAAATTGTTTCATCTTACCATATTTGCCAAACAACTCCTTCAGCTTCTCGTCATCCATGTCCTCCCCAAAGTTTTTGATGTAAACGTTGGTAAACTCTCTGGCACGTGCCCCAAGCTCAGCCTCCCTCTCTTTACGTGATTTAAAGCGTCCAACAAACCTGTTGGTCAAATGATGCAACATGTTAGAAGAAATCACACATACCAAGACAAAAGCATGGCTAAACATAAGTCCCCAACGTCTGATTACCACGATATTACCATGACTTTTTCTGGAAAATAAGTGACAACCCTTAAGATGTTCAGGGAAATCATTCTACTGCATTTTTTTTATTTGCGTCCTCTAAATTATTCAGATGGACAAATGACGACCAAACGCTTTCTGTGGTGGTAGCATGAGCTTTGGCAACTTTGGGGAGCATTTTGGACTTTGAACAATGCAGGAAAGATGTGACCACAACCAATAGTGGTCTGAAGATTTGGAGTTCAGAAATCTTTCCGATGGAACCAACTTGCAACCGTGAACTGCACAACTTCAAACCATGCTTCCCAGTGAGCAGTGTTAAAATGAAACGCCTTTCAATTAACTCCAAAATACTATACTAATTGTGCATAAGATTCAAAACTAATCAGAGTTTAATCATTCTGATCATTACTGCACAAACACACTCTACTTGTAACGCTGTAAGATGTTAAAAAGGTGGTCCAGTTCTGATGTGTCTGACGTTGTTCTCAGTTGTGTGGAAACCAAAACTACACTTGGCATGACTGGCACAAGTTTGGTTTGGTGACAAGATGCAGTTAAATGCGAACTATGATTAGATGTAAAATTCCCATGTTAATCACACTCTACTAAAATATTTATTTATACTAGAGAGCAATTGCAGTCGCACTTACACTTTTCTGTCATTGAGCAACATGCCATTCATTTTCTCAATGGCCCGCTCAGCAGCCTCGTGGGTCTCAAAGTGCACAAAGCCGTAACCCTTTGAGCCATTTTCATCACAAACCACCTTCAGAAAAGGGAGATTTCAGCACGTCAAAAACACCATGCATTTAAAAAACACATTAGACACACAATCAGCAGCAAACTGGTGCAATATTTAGTCATGCAAAGTAATGGCCTTTACATATATCACACAAGCACAAAAATGGAGACTACCTACCTTGCAAGAAAGGATGTTTCCGAAAGCAGAGAAAGTGTCATAAAGGGCCTTGTTATCAATGGACTTGTCCAGGTTCTTGATGAAGATATTGCCCACTCCACTCTTCCTCAGGGAAGGGTCACGCTGGGACCACATGATGCGGAGAGGTCTGCCTTTGATCACATCAAAGTTCATGGTGTCCAGGGCTCGCTCAGCTAAAAACAAAGGACCCATGGACAAGGATTCTGGTGAAACTAGGTTCTTATGTTTGCCTATTGCAATCACATCAATACTTGTCAAAGTAAGCAAAATTGATTTAAATAAATATTATTTCATGATACATCAGTAATATGACAGATGTATGATGTGTCCAGTACCATTAAATTAACTAAAGCACCAATAGTGCTCATTGCAACAGAGATGCTGTAACATGGCATGTGTGCGGCATGTTCAAAATGGAGTCAGATGGTGCCACATCCCTCTGGTAAGCTGTCCTTGCTACATTACGGTAAACTTACCGTCAGCGGGCTGCTGGAAGTTAACATAGGCATAGCCGAGGGATCGGCGGGTGATCATGTCTCTGCATACTCTGATGGACAGGATGGGCCCTGCCGGGCTGAATTTCTCGTACAGCATGGCCTCGGTAACGTCTGGATGCAGGTCTCCCACATAGAGGGAAGCCATTGGGTAGCTAGGCGCGCTGGGGTTCATGTCAGACGACGCGTGTTCACAACCGATTGAACTGTATGGTTATATTAGCTCGATATTTTTTTGACAACCGTCAGACAATATCAGCCTCCTCTATGTTGAGGTTATTTTTCGGTCTTTTCGATAGCTTCGCCAAAATTACGAGCGCAGACGCATAGACTACCTCTCTTTAACAGTTAGCAACGTGGGCTAGTTAGCTGATTAGCAAAATGTCGGCGCGTGGCCTAACCGATGTGGCTCGGAGACTTCACTATTCTGAATCTGTATTATTCCACAGTCAGTAAGCTATACTGCCGACAGTATTCGAAACAAATGTCCTTGTTTACAATGATAACTGGAATGACAAAGCCCTTAAAGGGAGAAAAAAAAGTGGTTAACAATATAACTAGCTAACGTTGGTCACCCACGCTTTCAACAATGGCTTGCTAAGTTAGCGTTCTTCTCGTTCCGTCTTTCGTTCTTCTCTCGAAGGCAGCGTCTTCTTCGCGTAGCTTGGGTTGGCAAATGAAATCCTGCTTCACCGATTTTTATTTTTCTTATAAAAATATGTCTGCGTGTGCTCTCTAGCTTTTGGTTTGTTTCATAATAATAAAATGTGTGCCGAGACTAGCTCCGGAGCACACCCTACGCAGACGGATTACCGGAATGAAAGGAAGGTCGGTGGAGGTTGTTTCCCGATTCCAGTCGAAACCACGGCGCGTTCACCACTGAGGTTGACGTCATACATCTCGCGATACTTTATATTAGATTTGATGCCGATCACGACAGGTTAGATTTAATGTTAATCATTACAGACCATTCTCGTTACATGAACTTAAAATGTGTAATACTAATAATATTTGTCTTTTCAGCAGGTGAGGAAGGTGACGATGGTCTGAGTCTGAGCCAAACCCGCTGACCTGCGCTCTTGTCATACTGATACACTTCTACACTGCATCTGAACGTATTACCGCCGCACCTGTACTTTTAAACAGAATCTGCAGGCTACAAGATTGAGTACTTGAGTTTCAGTAAAGGTAAATCACGTTTCAATTGAAGTGTATAAGTTCAATCAAAAGCTCGCTTTCAAACGTGTGAACAGCCTCCTGTCATCAATCTAAACGTTACTCCAGCACACATTATAATTAATGTGAACAGATTGTCGAGTGGCATGACGACTCCGTCAATCTGTGTTGGCTGAAAACGTAGCCAAAAAAAAAAAGAAAAAACAAACATGAATAACTTTTGACTTTTTCTCAGTTTACAGATGATTTAAAACGTCTTGCGGTTATTATCTGTATGTTTGTCGTTTTGAGGCGACTCTCTTCAAATGCGCGGTCTAACAGGGACGGATGCGTCTGATGTTCGGGATGCTTATTATGGCAAGTCCGACTAATGTGTGTAAATAAGAGACTTTCCTTTTGTTGTTAGTCATCCCTCGGTGGATAATATTTAGGAAATGTCAGTTCTGCCAAATATCACACCCTCCCTTCGTGTTTATGGACACTTCAGTCAGCTGGTATTACCTACACATATTTCATCTAGAGTAGCTTTGAGTTCGTCTGCAGAAAGCTTCAGTCACTGAATGAACTCGATCGCTCTTAATTTCAAGACCAGATCATGTTGCCTTGATTAGACTGAGGGCCAACTCTGCACTCACAGCTCTACAGGTGTGCTCTTCACTGTATTATTCGCTCATACGCTGGCTTTAAGTGATGGCACTGCACACAACAATCCTGTATGGCATTTTTCATTCTTTTCTGAATGACATTTTGCAGTTTCGGCTCTTGTCTCCAAAGGCTCAGTGACAGTCAAGGGTGTGGCCTGTGCTGGTGGTGCAGTTGGTTTTTCCACCATGAACAAGTCTGTATGATGTATTTTGAGGATGCATTGCAAAGGCACAAAAGTCATCACTGACCATCCACAGGAGGGGGTTTGCACTGGAAACACGAAATCAAACTGGTGTGTAATGAAAGAGGACTTTCTGTGGGTGTCCTTGTCTGCTCCCAGCCTCCGCCTCAGGGTGACTCACTTATTCTTGCCCAGTGAGTCACAGAAAACAGAGCAGCTGAGTTATAAAGGTTGCTGCATTTACCATCCAAATACAGCAAAACTGACTGCTTTTTGAGGTAAGCTAACCAGTCTGGAGAGTCATTAAGGTGAGCTGTAGATGACTGAATACTATGAATGTTAAATCAAACTAGGGCTGTTACATGATTTCAAATGGACAAGATGAAACTTTTACATTATTATTTTTTTTTTATTCCACTTACATGAAATTACACATTTTCCCCCCAAATTACAGTTATGCTTGGGTATTCTGTATGAAATTCCAAAGACATGAACAAAGCTAGCCCGCCCAACAACACTCTTACATCTCCGCAAACTAGTTCTTACCAACATGCAGTTCAGGCAAGTATTGAAAGAAAAAAGGAGAATAAAAGACAAAACCAAAAAAAAATCTTAATTTGAAAAAGCAGTAACTAGATAAGCACGTGCATTTTTTTTAGTTTTTTTTTTTTTTTTACTGCTGTGCTCATAAAAACATCAACAAGCTTGTGTGCTTTTTTTGTTCTTCAAAGTTTTCTATACCTCGTAGTTGATAGATAGAAATACAAAAGCAGGTCATCTGAAAACCAAACAAATATAAAAAAACCCAATATAATAAAGAGTAGAAAGTTGAGCATCTGACAGTAAATGGAATGTAACCTTCGTGTTCCATCAAAACCTTGCCTCCTGTCTCCTGTACGCCCTGTTACACCTCCACTGTCTTTACCTCCTCCAAGCACAGACTAACTGCTGCTGCCTCCTAAGGTGTGAGGAGCCAACTCCTGACTTTGAAACCACAGATGTATCATCAAAAGATGGTGTTAATCGTGAACAGGACCGTTGACATGAACAGGACACACACACAGTATAACCGTTTTCTAACTCAACACTCAACCTGCAGCATGTTTCATGAGAACTGGCCCTCTGACCTGCCACCTTAATGCAACACCCCTGTTTGCTCCCACACAAAAAAGGTCAACAGACAAGCAACCAAGCCCAAATACCCATTACCCTTCCACATGGACCCTCCCACTACACAATTTAAAACTTACCCTCCCTCCCCATCCCCTTTCCCCACAGTTACTACAAAAGAAGGAATAGTAAACTGACAGGAGTGAGATGAGTGTTGAGAGAACAAAAAACGATGATGACAATGAGGTGGTGTCATTGTAGATGATCAAGATGAAGATGAGCCAGGACGATGGCAGGTAGACAGGGATGACTATGGGGGGGTGGGGGGGTCTGGCTCAATCTCTGGGCTCCTCTGTATCTTCCCCCTGGTTATCAGAGGTCCACAGCTGAGGAATAACAGGGAGATGACAAGCAGGAGAAAGAGAAGCAGTGAGAGAGGAGAGCAGGAGGGTAAAGAAAAGACAGGGAAACATTCATTAATACCTAATCTTAAGACTTTTTCCACAGTTTCCACTCCTTTGTAACCAGAGAAATACACCTTCCTGTTCAGTAACACATTTGGATTACTAAGTAACTGTTACACATTGAGTCAATGTGGCACCAATCTGCATGCTCATGTTAACGCTGACCATGCAGATATCAGTGCTTCACCCACTGGTCAAATACTGTCGTGCAGACTACAAAAAAACTGATTCACAACAACAGATAATCAATTTTAAATAATCAACTTTAAATCATTTGAATGCATAAATGGTAAAATACTCTCTGATTTTAGATCAGTTAGTTTGGATTTTCTTACTCTTGTATCATAATAAACTGAACATCTTTTGTTTGTTTTGGACTGAAAATAAGACATGAAAATATGACTGGCACTTCATGGACCAAACAATCATCCGAGAAAATAATCAGCTGACAAATTAAGTGAAACTTAGAAAAACTTACTGTCAAGTTGTCTCTCAGTAGCTGCATGATTAGTGTACTGTCTTTGTACGAATCTTCACTCAGTGAGTCGAGCTCTGCGATGGCATCATCAAAAGCCTAAAGGATTCAAAACACATTTGTAACTGCTGAAGAATGATGTGTGTAAAATATGTATATGTTTCAAGTCAGCTGTACACAGGTCTTATTGCTGTCTCACTGGGTGTTACCATTTAGTTTGACAAGTCCTCACAAAAAAAAGTCACATGTTAATAAATATGCATTACACTGAGTGGTTTCATATTCCCATGAGTATGAAAAGAGAGTCACGTGGTGTTATGAACGTACGTTCTTGGCCAGCCGGCAGGCTTCGTCGGGTGTGTTGAGAATCTCGTAGTAGAAAACGGAGAAATTCAGGGCGAGACCAAGACGGATTGGGTGCGTGGGCTGCATCTCATCTTTGCTGATGTCAAAGGCACTTTGGTAGGCATCCTTTGAGTCTGAAATGATGGCTGGGGTGAAAAAGAAAAGGGTGTGAGATCTGAGGAACTTGACAGTGGAAAAATAAAATTCTCATATAGTGTAGAAAAAGACTTGACACTGTACACTTTGCAGCCAGCTACCAAAAACACAATCTCATACAACAGCCCTGTGATAAATTCTACCTTCATAGAGGTTGTGTTCAGTTTTTGCTGAAACTTTTAGAGGTGCTGATTATACTTGAAGGTTCATTTCAGAAGCTGCAGTTTGTGGTGCTGTTGCACTGCATTGCATTCTACCCAGGTGCTTCTGATACTTTGCCCACTCTTTTTATGACCAATTGAAGTAAGAGAAATTTGAATCAGCACTTCACCAACACTACAAAAAACTATCTGACTTTCCCCAACACTCAACAGCAATTCAGTAATATCGTATAGATGAGACACAGTTCCCTCTGGTATTCACAGGGGCCCGTTTTTTCAGTTTCTGTTGGCATGGAGAGCACCAGGGAGGAGGTTTGTAGGAAGATTCAACACATAATTGTTTCTGATGGCCTAAATAAACTTTCTCAGTGCACAATGTTGAAAAAAAAAAAAAAAACACTTATTACTACTACTTTGAGTTTTTTTTATTGGCTGTATGTCTTATTATTGAAAGACAACCTACAGTTGAACAGCCCGAGACTTTCTAATTTCCCTTTTCTATGGCTAAAGACACTCATACTTAATTGCATAGACTACAAACTCTGCAAGTAATTTATGGAAATACTGATTAGGTATTTGAGGGAAAAAAAATCCCTAAATTGAGATTAAGATGCTTACAACTCTGAGCCTGTTGTTTCTATAATGTTCCCTAAATCTGAACTATAGCACACTCTTTGTATTGCTAAGTCAGTAGATGAATGAAAAGCAACCTCCGCAAATTCAACAGACGAGCTTTGAGTATGTCAGAAGTTCCTTTAGTTGTCTTCTGGCATTATATCAAGGTCTCAGGGCAAAGCCGAAACCCAGAAGGGAGCCTCTCCTCAGCCCAAGTCCAACATCCTGTGTCATTTTAGAAAACTGTTTGATTGTGGAACGAGGCAGAAAGCTGAAACCAGTCAGTCAGGAAACCCATTGCCTTTCAATTTGCTGTACAAATTCTCAATCTTAGTGAAGAGGTTTGGGCAGGGTCCTGATCCCACTGTCTTCTTAGGAGTGAAATCAGTCAAATAGAAATAACGGCAAGTAACAGAGACTTGCAAACCTGTACACTGAGTTTAGCAGCTTTAGAGAGAGGAGACCAGTGAATGATAATGCTTCGTTATAGTACCTATAGACACACGTCAGAGACATGTCACTTAACAGCCACTAGGGGGCAAATTCATTAAAAGAATGAGAATGAAACTGAAACAGAGGGAGAGACTCTGAACTCATGAGGTGCTCTGTGTCCAAAGAGATGGACATGCTCATCTAAAAAGGACTACAATGAAATGACCCAAACAGAATATTTCTATGGGTTTAAAATGGTCCAAATGGTTTCCTGCTGGAAAGCTGCAGGATTTTGTTGCTTATAGTTTAGGTTAAATGTATAAAAAGAAAGATGTCTATTCTACATTCACTTTTTAACTTCATACAGTCACCTCCTATAAGAACTAATTTACTAGTTGTGAACTGTTTAGTCAACAACGACAGAAACCATTAGCATTCAAGTACATTTATCCTTCCTTGTTGTAATCAGCACCGTTGAGCCAATGTCCTAAAGCTTACTCCAATACTTAAGTGTTCATTTAATAGGATCTTGTCTAACACGTCCTATTTGGCAAGGCAACTCCTGGCAACTCCTCCTGGGGAAGGAGTTGTGGATACCTGTTCTTACAATACAGCTTTCTAACTACAAAACATACACATACATAAAGAAAATTAAATAAACCAATGCACCACTCAGACAGTACAAAAAGGGACTTAACATAGAGCTTACATTTCTTCTTATCGCCTGTAGCCACCTCGGCTAAGTAGCGGTAGTAATCTCCCTTCATTTTCAAATAGAAGACTTTGCTCTCTGCTGCCCTAGCTTTGGGAATGAGACTATCCTCCAAGAGACCCTGTGACAGAGAACAAACAAAACAGACACAGCACACTGTTAGAAAAGAGCAGCTTTCTATAATTTTAAATACAATATGTCAAGTCTTCTTTACGACTGGAAAATCAGCACAAACAACACTTTATTTGTATCCTTCAACCATGGACATAAAATGTGCACACAATTCGTTTATCGATAAGGCAATTTTTACATGTCATGTATTACTGCAGGACTCAATTATCTCTTAAACTCATGACTTATCCACTGACCCCACAAGAGCAGTGGTTGTTATTTCAACCCATTCAAATAAACACCACAGGCAACATTTCAAAGCATAATTTCTCATCAGACTGAAATGAGGGTAGAAACAAGCTGGCTACCTCCAACAGCCTTGGGGCTTGAGCCTGAGACTTTGCCTGAGCTACATCACAGATGCTTCAGAGACCACTGAAGGGGGGTGGATCTGTGTGGATGGTGGATAACATGAAAGTATGGGGGAGGAGAACAGGATGAGCTGGACAGGAGAGTGGGGAGTGAAGAGGGTGGAGTATGGATGAAAGATGCTGGGGGTGGAGAATGAGAGTAGAGAGCCAGGCTGCTGAACTCTTGATGAGCTTTTGCTGAGGAAGTAGGTCACTCACAGAGCCCAGCTCTGTACAACACAAGCATGCACCAAGAGCTGCTGGGAAGTGTTGTTAATCTACTATGTTAAAACTCTATGGGACAAAGAGGGTTGATCACTGCCTTTACAGAAACCTGAATTAATACTTCATTCATTCAAGTGCTGATCTCTTCTATGCTTGATTTTAATGTAGTTTCCATGTGGACATTTTCATGCCGCTTGTCCCCAGCAGCCATGATATACACACACACGCACACACAAACTGAAAAACACATAGATACATTTAATAAGGTCACACCACTTAACTCCACCATATGATATTAATTGCTCCAACACAGGCCACTGTTCTAAACTGATTCAGAGACATATATTTTGTTTTGTAAGATCCTGTTCAGTACACAGGGCATTTGTATATTACCCAAAATATAATGGAATAAACTAGGCTGATGCAAGAACCTGCATTTGCCAAATGTTCTTAGACTGATATGAGGGCTCAAGGAGGCCCTCTGGGATCTGAATGTAGAACTGGGCCACTGGCAAGGGCATCGCTAAAATCAAACTACGTCCATGGCAGCAATGTTCAGATTAAATAAAATGCACATTTTCAGTATTAGCACACTCTCTTTCATTATATCTTCTTCTATATCCTTTTGCATTCAAAGAACAGAGAAGTATTCCCAGAAAGGGTGTAGATGTCTGGACACTTCAACAGGCTTGGTCATATTGTTTTTTGCAACAAATCTAATCAATAAATCTAATTAATGTCAGTCAAAGTGAGAATTGGAGGTGTGTGTGTGCTCACTGGCATGCCCAAGCAGCACTGTGCAGCAACAATATTAGCATTCGATTACACAAGTTCTGTTACCAATAAAACTTTACTTAGCTGACCTGAAAAGGGGCCATACAGTGCATAGTGCATAAATTTGTCTACTTCAACAAATCTGCCATCAAGCTAACCTCTAGAGTTAAACAGCTGTCTCTGGACATTGTTGATTACACAATGATAAAACAACTTTATAAAAAACATCCATTGGCACAGACAGCATTCAGTGTGAGGTGTTGATACAGATAATCTTTGCTTCAGCTAGACTTACCACTTTGATACCAAAGCATTAACCCGGAAAACCTGTCTGCTTCTGGTCTGAACAACAAACAAACACACACACGCGCTCTCACACACGCGCTCTCACACACTCTCTCTCTCTCTCTCTCTCTCTCTCACACACACACACACACACACACACACACACACACACACACACACACACACACACACNCACACACACACACACACACACACACACACACACACACACACACACACCTTCTTAATGCAGCGATTTGCCAGCTTTGCTAAGGTGAGAAGTAGGCATGGTTTCTTTTTTGGTATTCACATAACTATTTCCGTCACTTTTCATGTATATAACCAAGTGCAATAACATCAATACCATGGAGGAGAGACTGTCCAAAGGTTTATATATATATGTCATCCCCATGTGATTCACAGTGTTTGTCCCTCTACATGATGGAATGCTTTTCATCCAACTTTTTGAGTGTGGCCAGTCAGAACAGTAATTAAAACATCTTCCTGCCAACGACACCTTGTGCGAACTAGTTCACTGACAGCATACCTCAGCCTTATCCCTGTCCTACACCCCTCCTCCTCTGCCCTCCTTACTGTCATCCCTTTCTATTTCAGTCCTCATATGGCTTTTCGGCCGAAGTGGAGGTCAGCTAGCCAGAACACTGGTGCCTCAGCTGCTGTCATTATAGGATTAGGACCCGGTGAGTCAGATGCATTGGCTGAGAGAAGAACGGAATAGGTTTAACAAATGGTTACAGTATTTCAGGTAAGTGCAAAGGCAAATATGAAACTTGTCAGGATATGATCAGTAATAAAAACTAGTGATTAAACTAGTAAAACTACAAATCAATCTCCAAACTTCCAACATCCCTTTTCTTAGTAAAATGCTTGAAAAGGTTGTCTACAAACAGCTGTATAATTACCTGTCACTTCACATTCTGTATGATGTGCACCAATCTGGCACTGAAACAGCTCTCATAAAACTCATTCTTACTGTTCAGTTGATATATGATGCAACTTGGTTCCATCATACAGAAGCACAAAGCATCTTGCCATTCGTATGCTGATGATACACAATTGTGTATTTCACTTTCACACCATAACCTCAGCCCTATAAATGCCCTTGTCAACTGTATTAGTGACATTAGACACTGAATGACCCATAACTTTGTTTAGCTAAACACAAGACAATCAGATGCTGAAAAACTGGTTCATGCATTCATGTCCTCTAGGCTAGATTACTGCAATGCCCCTCTTTGCCATAAAGACTGTGGGAGGGCTCCAGCTCATTCAAAATTCTGAAGCAGAGTACTCACTAGGAAGAAAATAAAACATAGACCCATACTTACATCACTTCACTTGCTTCCATTAAAATACAGAATTGATTTCAAATATTGCTCACTGTCTACCAGTCACTTAATGGTCTAGCTCCCAAATACATCTCACTGCTTACAAGCCCCCAAGAGCTCTCAGATCATCAGACACTGGTCTCTTTATTTGTATTGCACCTTTTCATGCTCAAAGTGCTTTACAGCAAAGAAATCACATGCATAATGAACATAAAACAGGGAAAGAAAATGTATATAAAATAAGATAGAGAATAAAAAACACTTGATAATGAAAGTAAAATTAATAGAATAGGGTTGAAAATAAAGAGGATGCTCTTTCTTTGTGGATAAGATTAGAGAAGTCAGGGTGAGCATCACCCCCTCTTCTACTCCCCTTTATGATTATCCAACTCAGTACTCAATTCTGGATTGCTTCTGTCCCATTTCCCCGCAAGAGTGTGAAACCTTCCTCAAGACCTGTTGATATTTTACCAATGCCCATACTTAAAATGAACATGGCACTATTGGTTCATGCCTGGGCTCTATGATAAATAGCTCTCTGCACTCTGGTTGTGTCCTATAGGCCTATATCAAAGCTGGCTTTTATCTCAAGCATGTCAGACAAAGTTGTCGCCACTGATGTCTTGACTGCACACATTTTAGATAAATTCCAATCTGGCTATCCTCAGGAACATTCCACTGAAACAACTCTTCTCAGAGTCTCCAATGACATAATGATGTCTTCTGTCCTCTGTGGGGTTGACTGCTCTGTTGTAGTGCAGCTTTTGATCCTGGCTTAGGCAGTGGGCGGGTGTCTCTGGGACAGCACTGGAGTGATTCTCCTCCTATCTCTTGGGTAGACGTTTTCTTGTGTTGCTTGGTCCCTACATGCTGCCATTTCCTGAGGCGTGTGTCTCAGGATTATGTATTTGGTCCTATATTATTTTCTTTGTATTATCCGGTCATATTATCAGAAAATTAGAAAAAAATTGCAAATTAAAAAAGGTATCTTTTATCACTGCTACGCTGATGATATCCCACTGTATGTGACCGTTTTGCAAGAACTGAATGGCTATAACAACGTTTTACATTTAATTGCTGATGAGGTCCCTATCAATGCTTCAGATAGCATAGCTTCCAAGGCAAGGATGCTCAGTGTATCGGGTCCCTTTCTTCAGCTGTAATCTTAGAAACCTATTATATTTGATCAGGCTATGTACTACCAAATTCAATGACCTGTATAAGTTTCTTCATTTTTGAAACATTGGCAAACACAGGTCAATTATCACAACCTGAGCTGACGATCATTCATGTTTTTATATCATCCCATCTAGACTTCTGTAATGCCTCAGCAAATCATCTCTGGACCATCTACATATGGTCCAGAATGCAGCTGCAAGGCTGTTAGCCAGGTCCAGTAGAACTCACATCACACCCGTCTTCTCTTTGTTATACTGGATTCCCAACAAGTTTCTGGTTTCATTTTAAGGTTCTTGTTCTCACAAATAGAGACCTGCATGGTCAGGCACCTGTTTACATGTCTGACCTGCTCCATCCTTATATCACCAGTATGCCACTTTGGTCTTGTGGCCAGGGCTTTGTTCCTCACGCTCAACTGAAAACAAAAAAGTGATCGTGCCTGTGAAGCAGTGGTTCTGACCCTGTAGAATGCTCTTCCTATAGAATTACATAGAGCAGTATCTATTGATGCCTCTAAGAAGCAGCTAAAGACTCATTTATTCACACCGGCCATTGTCTCACCTTATGCTACGTAGTGTTTGAAATTCTGTGTCTTTTGTACCTTACATTTTGTTTGTTTCCCTTTACTGTTTTTAGTTCTCTCTTTTCTTATGAAGCAAGTATCCTTTTAGATACTCTCAACCCACTTAAAACACTTTTTTTCCCAATTCCAGGGGCATGTGTGAGGAAGAATGGCAGGATAAGATAAGATCATCACTGATGACAGAAAATTAAAGCCACAAAACTTTGGCTGGATCGCTGTGAGACAGCCAGGAATAGAAATGAAGTGGTCAAGGCGTGGCACTTCTCTACAAGGTCCACTCTGTCTTGTTGACAGAAAGGATACACCCAACAACATGAGTCGCTGAAGCAAGGTATGACTGGAGAGTTAGACTCAATTCTGAATCATCCAGCATTTCTTCACATTATTTGAAAGTCAAAAAGGAGATTACTGGCTAACATAATTTGCCTAAAGTGACCTTTCTATAAATTTTGCCTTAAAGAGGCATACTTTCCAACCTATTACCATACTTTCCATAACAGTTGTGTCTAAATCACAAAAATAGTTACTGTAACAGATAAAGCCAGCAATGTTTTCTAATAAAATGTTATCTCACCAGCACTTCCCTGCAGATGTTTTCAAGCTCAGACTCAATATTTTCCCGGTACTCTTTAGCCATTAGCTTCTTCTTTTCGCAGCCCTCAGCCTTCTGCTCAATGCTGGACACCACACGCCATGAGGAGCGGCGGGCACCAACCACATTCTTGTAGGCCACTGAGAGCAGATTACGCTCCTCATTCGACAGCTCCTCGCTGTCGCACGTCACAGCCTTCATTGCAGCAGCCATGTCATCATAGCGCTCAGCCTGCTCGGCCAGCTTGGCCCTTTGCACCAGTTCCTTCTGGGGTCCCTCGGTCATGACTCCTCACTGGAAAGCAAAGGGGAAAAGAGGACACCTGGAGGTCAGTTAAGTGTGTGACAACAGGACATATTCTATTTGGACTGGTAATCATTTACCTGAGGTACCCATTAATAAATGTGTAGCTATGTTACAATAAGTACAGCACGCAAAATTTGATTTCATGAGGCTAACGAGTGTTTGAACTATTAGGAAAAGTCATCTGTATTGGCTCTCAACTGAATCAATAGATGTGGGTCTCTACTCAGTCCACAGAAGCTGCCACACCACACTAAATAAATAGGTTAACGGAAGTTGTGGCACATGATGTAACTGCTGTTTTTTTAGGCTTGCTGCCCTCCTTAGGAAGTAGTTCTACAAGGAAACACTGATGCACACCATGGAAGCTCAAGGCTTTTAGAATGAAAATATTCATTTTTTGAGACGCATCTTTGTTGGCTACACTGAAAGGCTCAGTAAGCACAAATGCAGTGGCATTAAAAAATATATGCCTATAAGGCCTGTTAGCGTGGTGATTTGATAAAATCAGATACTTTGAAAAGTGGTGATACTATTATTACTGTAATAAAGCACTGTATTGTCTAATTATTAAGCAGTGTTGAGTGCTATAGGTTTGTAAGAGGAGAAAAGTAAGATACCAGCTGATACAATGTAAAAGCAGTCGGTGTGTAAACCTGACATACACACAAATCACAACATCAGTAGCCTACATCCGTGTGACCCATCTATAATAGCCAGCAGGCTTCCACAGAATCAATCACTTTGTTCCATGACATAGTGCATGTAGTGTGCCATGTTGTAAATATGCCCCGAGATGGAGAAAAAAAAAGAATTCTTAACACACGTCACACCTTCTCCAGAGTTTAGCAACCAAATGGAACTGAATAAATCAATTAAATATACCAAAATTCTCTTCAAAGGGATTTGTTATGTTTTACAGGTCAAGTGTGGTACTACACAAGCACACCTGGAGGAGCATGCGGACCATGTACTAAGGCTGCATCCCTACCACAGTGACCAGGGTGCAACGCATGTCATCTCTTTCCCCCCATTATTTATTTTTGTTACACTGAAGGATGTGTTTATACACATAAAAGTACTAAATGTGTATTACCCTACCCCCACATTACCACAACCCCAATTCCAACAAAGATGGGATGCTGTGTTAAAGGTAGGGTTAAATCGGTACATCATGATATGAAAATTGATGGCTAATATCCTGAGACTGTTATCGTACTGTGAAAAGCTCACATGCTGCAACCCTAGTAAAACGTCAGTAAAAACAAAATGCATTTTCAAATGTTTTTTTTTTTTTTTTTTTTGAATTGGACTTGTATCACCACTCCAAAACACTCACATAAACTACAAAATTGTTTTCATTTTCAGGTTTATTACATTCTAAAAACAGAGTGCAGATACATTGTAGGGCTTGTCACGGTGTAACATGAGCCAAATGGATAAGTTTAACCAGGGTGTGCACGCATTTGTAATGGGTATATATGCCCGAAAATGTAATTCATAATTACAGTTCAAGCCACGTGTGCATATAAGAGACTATTCACCGGAAGAATGCACGCTACAGTCATGGTATACATATATGCAAGAAGAACTTGTTCTTGTAACTTATACCTATCGATGCCAAGCATAGATGTGCCTCCCGAGTACGTACACACAAACCACACCCATCCCCGTACCTGTGGCTCGCCAACAAGACACATTCTATGAATGAAAAGTAACCGCTAACGTTACCGCTATATGCCACTATGTAGCCATTTATCGCTGCGGCCTCGTGACTAATTTCTAGTATGGCGCCGACTATTTCCTGAAACAGAGGCATTTCATAAATGGGCAAACCGTTAGGCGTTACAACTACGTTTATAGCTAGCGTTACTCTGTCACGCTCTTAATGTGTACACAGTTCTACAAATATTTGTCTTAACCTCGAACTGAACCATTATGAGCTTGATTGAGTGAGTTAGCGCAACTACAAGCGTTTAGAAGGTGTGCATCTTAGTTTGGCAGCACGTCTGGGGCTAATGTGGTAAGAATCGCACTTTTCTCCTCCTGTTAATTTTGATAATATGCTAACGTTACCTGACACCTTTAAATAGCAAATTAAACCAATACACTACAGTATTCTCAGTACCGCGAATGTTATACCTTGCTGTCACTGTCAGCGAATCTGTATTACAATGTTACAGACGCTGAAACTGAGATCGGAATAATACCTCAAAAATAATATTATTTACCAGCGATAGTTCTTCATAGCCGACAGCGACACTTAATCACTACGCATCACCTGACTAATTGCTTAAGGTCACAGAATTAACCAGTGTCACAGAGTATCAGAGGTTTTGCCTTCGACGAGACACGCCTTCGCCGTCTGATGTTGCGTTGGGAAACCAGCTCTTAGACATATCCCAAACTGTAGCTGAGCTAACCATTGTTCTTCCGTCTGACGACTGTCGCCGTTGGATGAAGCGCCATAACGGTAGTCGATTGTAGACAATGCGTTTCCATTACAGCTACACTTAAAGATAACTTAAAAAACACAGTAAATCTATTATAAACTATACAAACGTAAAAGTGCAATTTTAAAAGCTGTAAGTCCTTTCATACCTGAGTACTGGCAGATAGCAGCGATGTCGGTGCACCAAACTACAGCTGATTGTCTGGGCCGGTCAGTATGAATGTAGTCCACGGGGTTTCCCTCCAATCACACAAGTCCAAGGCACGGCCAGAGAAGGGCCGACTGACGTCAAACGTTACCAAGGTAACCGAACACAAGATATTGTGGGAGTTGTAGTTTCTCCCTCATTACTCCCATATCCTTTATTCAGACTTGTCAACGCTCCAACTGATAAGGAACAAATCTGTCAAGCATAAAGCGTCCTGTGCATCTCTGCCACCCATCATCCTCTGCTGTGATACTTTGAATCAAGTTGTTGCCTGTTGGTGATTTTAGGATGTGCCCCATTGTCTAAATGTAAGAGGCACGTGGACAGTGGTAAGGGTGGTGGGACAATGGAAAATGTCCCTTATTTTCAAATCACAGTGTTGACAGGTACAGTCTTCATGAGCAAACCCACAATGATTGCAAATAATGTAGTCAATGTAGCATTATTTGGATGTTTTACAGTGAATTATATTAAAACGGTGATCTTCGTCACACTCTTTAACGTAATCAGTTTACAACCCCAAATGCATTACAGGCAATTCTGTATAAATTCATTGCAGATCTATGAAAACGCCGCTTTGAAACATCACTGTAACTTTGATATGGAAGTCAGCATCACACACGGGTTTAAATACTGTCCTCTGTCTTACTGCAGATCACAATTATGTCTTAGTGCAGAGTTCAGGACAGTGCATTCACAGAGAACACAGGACACAGGGCTACAGTACATCTTGCCTAATAGAAGCGACTATTTCTGCATTCTGCTCTGTTTCCGAGGGGAGAGAGTGAAGCTATTTTTGCCTTGTCACGTTTTCTCCTCAGGCCAAGATTTTAAGTTCGTAACCTATTTAAGGGCAGATTAGATGGTGTCAGCTGTAGAAGTGCACAGGCACTAGCGCTAAATGTCTCCTCTGTGTGTGGTTCAGGAAGGGTGTAGCACCAAACCAGATGGATTTCCAGTAAAGAGCTGAGTGATAACCTGAAGATGCATAACTGGTTCAGGAGGTTCTCGGTCAGTCAATCACATCTTGAATTTGAACACATATTCACAGAGCTCTACTCCTGACTACCAGTATTTAAGTGTTTCCCAGTGAGATTTATCAGGTACGTGGACTGGCTTGACATGCTGTCAGTTTTAAAAATTCACTCTATGAGAACCACTCAGCTCCTGAATTCTATAACAATAGGCAAATCTCTAGAGGAAACGTTTATGTTCCACTAATGTCTGATCTTTACTAAGCGGTGGATTTAATCAACAAATAACAAACTAATGTACATCAATCTATTAATCTCTTCATATGTCATGGAAATCCACAGCATTGCCTAAGGCAGTACCTGGAATCACTTTACAAACTTGATTGTCTGGTTTAGGAACGTGTGACAGGAAGTGTTATTATTATCCATGTTATTATTATAGTACCACTTTGTTATTTTAGTACATGCATTTGCAGCAGCAGTAGTAGAGCTTTGTGTATCCAGGATTTCCACCTGCATCTGTAACAAATGAGTTGGCATTCAAAGTACTGTAGGGGGAGGAGAGAAGGATTTCACCTTCTAGGTCGATATATTTAACCCTCATCATAATATGTAGTCACCACACCACCACCTGTATACAGTAGATGAGAGAATATGGACTGTATGTATATAAGCAACCAAATTTAGGAGATCTGTAGCACCGGCATGTATGTACATCTGTCACATACAGTTAGATATAGTGCCAATTTTAGTTTACCGAAGTATAACTCTAAAAGTCTCTCAAGTAAAAGTTCATTTGTGTACATATTACTTTTTGTTACTTCATATCATTTCCTTAAATATATAGGTATGTATGTGCTTGTATGTATGTAGAAGTAGATGAGGAATCGTGGTTATACAGATTAATTTCCACCTTTGTTGCTCATTACTAGGTTGAAGCTCATGGAATAATCAAAAAACACGTCTTAGTCATGATTCATATAAAAGTAACACCTTTATTAAAAGGCTATACATAACATTGTGTGGACAAAGCTATGATTATTACAAAAGTAAAAACATGGCTGGTTGTCAGTCCAGACTTTCGCACAGTGATACAATGTCAGTGGTTAATGACCAATAGGTCCAAATGTATTGAAAATAGTTCATTTCTATAAATTAATTCTCTGTGTTAACATGCTATGAAAAGAAACTAATATAAAAATAAGAACCAATGCTAACTTACAGTGTAATGTAGTTCAGATTGTTAATGCAGATTCAGAATGGAAATACTTGTGCAGCATCGTGAGAGGATAATTAACGAGTTTGAGACTGCACATGGGATCGTTTCACATGTGCCTCTTAGATGACAGTGTGAGACTGTAAAATCCAATAGTGAGCAACTAAAACATGATCAGATACTACAGGGGTGCACACAGTTATGCCACATACTTTCTACAATGACAGACTAGGGGGATAGGAGTAGCTCATTTGTGCTATCATTTACTATGCCCAGTGCAAACTTTTATCTTCACCCTAACTCACTCACCAGACCACTTCTAACAGAGCGACAGATAATCTAAATGTTTTATGCAGTCAGGAGTTAAACAAATTGTGTCATGGAAGGATGTGCTACGGGTAGACTCGCAGTGCCCTCTATGGTCAAACTTTAAAAACACTGCTGCACATGAGACAGTTGCACAGAGGACATGAATGAGACACTTTCATGACAATCTGAGGGGAAAAAGCAATGCACAATTTCAGTACCAGTGTAGCACAGTGTGTTTAATATATTCTTTATATCAAGAAAAACTACAAACTTCTCTTGAATGCCTTGAACTAATCTAGAAAAGAAAAAAAATCAGTGCAGATAGTAAGTAAATCTGAATCTTCTCAAAAGAACACAGGAATGATGTCTTTCCCAGCACATTATTAATTCCAGTCATACTGAATACACTATAATCACAAACCCATCCCATCTCATCCCTGGCACATCACGAATGAGTTCCAGTCAAAAATCCATAATGGTTTTATAGTACATTGGATTTTAGCTGACCCATAGCCAATTCATATTTTCTTCTAAATCCAAAGCTTAAACAGCTTCTTAAACAGTGGGAGCCCTGAGCATGTGTACTGGTGGTAGAGCCCATGGACAAGGTGGTCTGTTGAACATAACATTTTGAAATGATCAGATAGAAATATTGCATACAAAGATAAAACTTTTTTTTTTTTTGCACAAACCAAGGCAGGGCAGCTGTCTGCTCTATGTCTACCTTCAGTACTGGTCCCGGCTCAAATTCTGGGAAGTGAGGCCAGTTACACAAAAACGGCAATCTCAAGAAACGACCATGGGTGGGCAGGCAAGCAGACAAGCAACATCCCTGCATAAAACACCCATATATCAATTGCCAATTTAAGCAGCATGAGGAATAACTGAAGTAGTGCTGAAGAGATTTTATCTGAAACATTGCAAAATGTAAAAGCCTGTCCCGAATCAGCCGCAACTGTCTTACTGCAAGAAAGGTGAATCCATTACGCCTCCACATCGACCAGCTCCGGGGGCATTGGGGACTTGGGATGCTTGCTCTCAAAGTGCTGCTTAAAGGTCTTCGGGTCAGGCATTTGTGTCTGAGGAAGTGTGGGAAAGAAAAAAACGTGGAAAAATTAGAATAACTACATTTAAACAAACACTATATGAAAACCACATTCAGAAAAATGGTATTAATATACGAGGCATCCAGCCGAGTCCTGCCTATTAATAAAATGAAAACAGCGCCATAATGGTGGAGATCTGGTCTTTCACATCAAGGTCACTTCACGGGTCTTAAGACGCACCAGCTACCATGTTAAAAACGCCCATTTGTTCATACTCTTTCAGAGCGGCTACCTTCATCAGTGCAGTGAGGAGCTGGCTGTCAGTCATCGCTGGGACAAGAGATTGCTTAACAGGCTGAGGTAAATAAAACACTGCATTACCAGGTTAACATACAGTTCGCCACCTTTCCTGTTGAGTGTTTGATTACAAAAATGCAGAGAGGAAGTGAAGCGAGAGTTTATATGTCAGCTCATATCTATTTCAGCTGTTGTACAGAACTTCATCACTATAACACAGAGATGATCAGTGCAATGCAGCTGTGAGCACAGACAGCGGCGGAGGTAAGCATACGAAATAAGAATTTGCAAAGCACCGTGGAGTTCTGCACACTCATCCGGACAATCATTGAAGAGGACGTGACCATCAGACAGCCTCGGAAAGACAGACAGTCTGGGAAAAGCCTCCTCAACTAACTTTCAGAGAGGGCTATTAACCGCTCCAGCCCAGATTTGGTTATAGTCCAGGGCTGCAACAATTTATTATTAATGGATTATTTTCACAAATCAATTGATTGTTTGGTCTGTAAAATGTCAAAAAAAGTCTTTAAAAATGCTCATTACACACATCCTAAAGTGACATCTTCAGTTTGCTTATTTTGCTCAAGACCCAAAGACTTTTTATTTTCCATCAAAAATCAGAAAGATAAGCGGCAAATCCTTACTGTAAGAAGCTGGAACCAGAAAATTGCTTGACATTTATGTTTGAAAAATGATTAATCATTAGCAAAATAGTAGGCAACTCATTTTTTTCGATCAAATAATCAACTAATAATTGCAGCCCTATTTTAGCCCCCAAAGAAGGCACCGGCAGGGCCTGTGGATTCATCTATCCATTTGGCACATCTTTGACACAACTAGTGAGACTGGATGAATTTTAAAGACTAAATCATATTAATGTGCAAAAGAGAAGCTTGCTCTGTTAGAATTTCCCACTGTTGTCATCAGCTGTGTGTAATACCATTAGCAACACGCAGGGGAAATATCCTGAGGCTCGGTTCTTATCACAGCGGATTTTAACAGTTGCAGACTCGACAATGCTTTGCCTTCATTCCAACAATATGTGGACATCCTGACAAGGAGGGGAAACACACTGGACTTCCATCCATCCATCCATTTTCTATACCCCGACTATCCCTTTCGGGGTTGAGGGGGGGCTGGAGCCTATCCCAGCTGTCAACGGGCGAGAGGCGGGGTACAGTGGGTTGCCAGTTGATCGCAGGGCAACATATACGGACAAACAAACAACCATTCACACTCACACTCACACCTACGGACAATTTTAAGTCACCAATTAACCTAATGAGCATGTTTTTGGTCAGTGGGAGGAAGCCGGAGTGCCCGGAGAGAACCCACGCATGCACGGGAAGAACATGCAAACTTCACACAGAAAGGCCCTGCCCGACCTGGGGATCGAACCGGTGACCTTCTTGCTGTGAGGCACACGCACTACCTGCTGCTGCGCCGCCCACACTGGACTTATGTCATGGAAATATTATTGATGCGTACATCTCCCGTGCCCAACCACTGTTTGGTTCTTCTGACCACAACATTGTCTTCCTGCTTCTGCACTACAGAAAAGCCCCACACCTACAGCATCCACCAGTGGACGGAGGACAGCATCGTGAAATTGCTGGCCTTACTCACCCTCTCATAACACGCCAAATCAAAAACCAAATCTTTAAAGCTAGTATAAAGAACACTAGAACTGCAATTCACAATCACAAACAAATGTCTCCAAAACAAAGGAACTGGTCTTCGACTCCTGCAGCACACACAGGTCAGCCTCCAATCCCACCCACACCCCCATCAGCATCAATGGTGAAGTTGTTGAAATGGCGGAGAGCCACAGATATCTCGGAATCACCCTGGACAATAAACTGAGCTTTGAGCAACATGCCATTGACATCCATAAACGCTGCCAACAAAGACCCTCGGTCATCCCCAAACTTAACGCACTCTCCATTTCCCCCCTCCTCCTGCTGACACTCTACAAAAGCATAGTTCAACTCATCCTCCTCTACTGCTCCCCCTGCTTCTTTAATATGCTGTCAACCCCCCTCCAAGAACAGACTTACATAAATTACACACAAGGTCGCCAAGATCACTGGCCTCCCAACCTTCAACCTCAACAGCACAGCCGCTGCACACAGAGCACACACCACAGCACTTGACCCCAGTCACCTCCTCAACCCACACTTTGTACTCCTCCCATCTGGTTGCTGTTACAGGTCACTGGCATGGAAGAAAGTGAAGTTCAGCAGGGGTTTGTCCCCTCTTCACCTGCCCCGTAATCTACAGAGATCAATACTTACTTCATGGTTAAATGATACCAAGCTCATAAAAAAATAACTGAATGTTCCGCTTACTGCCCAACCACATACCCGACACACCGTGCACGTGTATACTAAAGCAGCCTTAGCTGCTGCCTTCTGGTCATGGCCTTTGGTCTTCTTGATGTCTGCTTGCTTTTTGGCATTCTTCTGCTGGGACTGGAACTTCTGGTGCCCACGGGCCATATCTGATGCTAGACCTTAAGAAATTATACAGGAATGTGATCAGCAAAACACCACGAAGACGGTGATGAGCCATAAACCCAGAAAGAATATAAAGCCTAACTTGCAAACAATGAATGGAAAGATAGATAAATCACAGAGGGATTGAGAGACGCACTGACTGGAAACATAAAGTAGATGCACCAGTTGAGGCTTCAGATGATGAAACCTCGATGATGGACAATTTAAGGACAGCTGTCTTGTGAGATCAACAGACTTCAAAATGAGAAAGACAGCGGTGATTGCAAAATATCTTTTAGAACTAGGTTAATTGTCGCTTTTTGGGTCACAGGGATACGGCAATTAACTGGGAAATTTCCCCGAAGAAAATCATTCTGCGGCCATTCAAAGTAATTACACACAGAATACTAGAACTAGGTCAGTACTACGGTTATATGAACTTTGTTTTTGACTGATAGTAACGGGAGAGGGGGCGATCAAGCCCAACGGCGTCTGTGTCGGACAAGAGTTGACAGTGAACTATTACCCATTTCGCTTGTTACTATATATTAACTTTACTCGGAAACCTTTTACATTAAAAATGTCGAGAGCAGTGGTGGACGTGAGGTCAGTCTCCGCCATACATCGCTCTCACACAGTTACTGACCCTTCGCTAACACTAGGTTAATACTGGTTTAGCAGTAGCGTTAGCCACCTTTAGCTAGTCGCTGATTGTTTAGTTTGAGAACGGTTTCAAAGCGACCGTTACAGTGGTAACGTAAGACATGATCGTATTAGCAACGCAAAGCTCACATCTTACACTTATAACATAAACACAACATAAATTTAATTCCCTGCTAATTAAGATGTAGGCATTCTGTTAGCCGGTTGCTATCGCTGACGATAAGTTAGCTTAGTGTGTGGAGGAATACATACAGATAATATGAATTTTGATGGATATTAGACATAAAGAGTCATAATAGACTTTTGTAAATGTCTTACCAATGAAACTAAATGTCTTGCCGAAGACAGCCACTCAAATCAAATTCAAGAATCGTTTGGTTAAGATCCCAGGACCTTCCGCCGCTTCCAAGTTTATCCCAGCTGTGCTAATGCGCATGCGCAACTCATAAACTATGCTGCCTTCAGGTGTGGTCAGTGCAGCCATAACAATAGAACATGTCGGTTTTGTAAGGTTACAAACAAGGGTGGGAAATATTCTGACAGCACGTAAAGGCAACATCAGTTTCAGCCTCTCATGCAAGCTTCAGGGATATTGACAAAAATCAAACAAAGAATAAATCTGAATTTATGAACGTAAAGCCGTCACTTATCTATAAATGTCTCTAAAATTAACGCGCATAGTTAACCAAGTATGTGGATTCCATGCAACATTTTCTGTCTGCACGCTGCAAAATTAAATGTCTACCACAAGGTGTCATGGTACAGACGATAAAAAGGCCAATTTATTCAGATAAGCTACTTTCCTCCTACTGTATTCACACCCTTTGTTATATAATCATGATTAAGAGAATACACCATCTCTACTATATTACTCTTTACAATATTAATTTTCAGCAAGAGTAATTTTACTGTCGATTAATGTGTCACTTTCAATCAAAATTCTAACAGTCCTGACGTACTAATGTCGTTAAAAACGTGGGCCAACTGAGGGGGAAGCGTGCTGTCACTACAATACAGCTTTCAAGAAATATATCAGCCGAAACTACATTTTGTCCACCTTTCTCTCATTTCAGGTCACGCTTGCTTTCGTCCTTATTCACCAATGGGATGACGACTGTGTCACCTGTGTAGAAACATCTAACCAATCAGCAAGGCAGCTTGCGTTTCCTTGTTTATCCTGCCATTTCAGCTGCTGCAGCACCAATGTCTTAATTTACTACCTTCGCCAAACAGGATTTAAAGCTGGCCCGTGCATGAAATGCGGCTGTATTTATTTTGACAGTGTCGGCTCAAATTTTACCTGACATCAGAGACATTCGAGTATATTTTAATGCGCAGGGTTAGAAATGATTTCATTGGCTGATTTGACTGAGAAGTTAAATAGATCCAGCCTCTTGCGCGCCCTGTTGTCTCTCCCACACAAACTTACCTGCACCAACTAGAAAGTCCAGTTTCTCAAGCAAGTCCTAGAAAACACCGCAGAGTCCTGGAGGCAGCATGGATCTGGACAGGTAAGAGAATCATTCATATTATTACGTATAAGTTCCGTCAGTGTTACTTCAATTTTTACAAGTAATTAAAATATTTGGGATGTCTTTTGTCTCTTTGTTCTTTGCACTTAGGCAGCAGAACCTGTCTCATTTAATAACAAACATACATACATATATATACGTGTGTGTGTGTGTGTGTGCGTGTGTGTAATTATTAGCAGCTACTTGATAAGGAGTAGTTTCTATCAAGTCGAACATCACAGATACTCCAGAAATGACCAAAATTAAAATAGTGGTAATATTATAGTAAATTTTATTATGTACACGCTGTCATTACTGATAAAGGTTTGACTTAACTGGGATGTTAAAAGGTGTACAATGCAGGGCCTTCAGAAAGTGGGATTTTATACGCAGCGTCTCCTCTGGTCACTCTCTCTGAATGATGTGTCAGAAATGACATTTAAAAAATAACCCATGCCAGCTTGACATTTTCAGAACTGAATCGGTACATCTTTTTGTTCATTAAATGTGATATACAAGCAGTTATCCCCAGAAGTGCACTTAAATAAACACACCCCACATGAAGCGGGTAATTAGAATGAAGTTTGGTGAGAAACAGCCTGGGGCGGACTTGGTGGCTTGGCAGACATGACTTCTGTTAATGACAGACTGGCTTTGCAGTAACAACATGACTTATTGTTTCTTCCCATTGTCCTGTCAATCTCCTAGTAAACGGCTGGTGGTGGTGGTACCAAACGAAGTGCTAGTGCCATCCCGCAGAGTGCTCAGCAGCGAGGATGAGGCGTGGAGGAGCTACCTGGAGAACCCACTGACTGCTGCCACTAAGGCCATGATGAGCATCAATGGAGATGAGGACAGTGCAGCAGCACTTGGAATGCTGTACGACTACTACAAGGTGTGGAAAACATGACATTACAGCAAAAATAGATGATGTAATAAGACAAATTTCACATGATGTGTTTGATTTGTGTCAGAGCTTATTTTTGTATTTGTTTTAATCCTGTCAGGTTCCCAGAGAGAGGAGACGTGTCTCCAGCAGTGTTAAACCCACAGACCCCTCTGCCATTGGGCCTGATAACTGTGGGAGCTTGGAGTTGCTAGATCAACATCTCCAGGCTCTCAGATCCATGCCTGTCAACCTCTCTCTAAACAACAGCGCCGCTACAGAACATCAGGGCTCCAAGTTTGGAGCTACCTGCCTCGCAGGAGACACCAGAGGAGGAGATGGTAAAGGTGGAGGTGGGGCGGCTCTTGCTTTGGTCAAGGCAGAAGGCCACACGTCCATGGGAGTGTCCTGTTCTGGAGGTGCCTACCAAGAAGAACCCAGAGAGCAGATTAGGATAGTTTATGACCAGTGCCACTATAATTTGCCCCTTGCTGGGTACATGAAAGATGAACAGAGAAGCTCCCCAGACAGCATGTATGACGATGCTGTGGAAGGAGAGGTGAGACTTGTTATACAAGCGGGGTGAGGTGGAGGTGGTATTATGTATTGCTCTGTAAATCATCACCACATTTGTGGGATTTCATTGCTCCATTAGTGGTAGTTTGCTGCATTTCTGCTTCTGAAACACACAGTATATTCCTCTTTGACAGATATACCATAAAAGTCCCTCCTCAGGAGTTGATGAATTCCACTACAGCCTCCCAGTGTAAGTTAAAATCCTCAGATAAGCAAAAGCATGAAACATACAGATTCTACAAATCATGTGCACACATGATGTTCTGATGCAGAAGTGTTTGTCAGATGTTAAATGATCAGGATTGTAATTTGCTATGTTCTTGTTATTGCTGACAAATCCCATAAAAAGACCAAAACCAAGTCTGTCTCAAGACTTCCCGAGCATCGCTGTGACTCTCAGCCCAAGCCCATTCATTCCTACATAATCTTCAGTTTTAGCAAACATTACCCACAGCAGTAACTAGTGTATTTCGGGGACTATTTCCAGCCTTGGAATGAAACACATTTGCGTGAGTGAGTATTTACTGTACAGCAGCAGGACGGTGTTAGTGGGACTGAGTCAAAATAAACTACACTGTGTGTGTGTGTTCATGGTGATGAAGGAACAATGGAGCTCTATGGCCCAGAGATATGTCAGGCTTTGATACATAGGACATAGTGGAAACAGTTTGTTAATGGTTTTGATCTTTTCTTGGGATTTGCTGACAGTAATGGAAAATAGAATATCAGAGATTTATCGGTTGAAGCTGTGCTGTTGCACAGTGGAGTACCTTTGATAAATAAAAAAAACAATTTGTTCAGAACTGTAAGAGTGGCGTAAGAGCCTCCATCCTTCCCTCCACCAAAGCACTTAGTCCAGTCAGAAAACAAATTCAAAAATTCATCTTCATTTTCTTTTCCTTTTGATTAAAATGACGTGTGTGTGTATGTAAATGCATATGTATGCATATATATGTGTGTGTGTGTGTGTGTGTGTGTGTGTGTGTGTGTGTATATATATATATATACTCTCACACATATACATATACACATGTGTGTGTGCGGTTTATTATTATATCAGAGGAGATGCTGGATCTTCATGACGTTTGCCCCACACATGCTTATGTTCTTCCAGTGACAGTTTCCACTACTGTCTGGAGGCCAACATGTCGCTGCGGCCGCGGCAGGGAGAAGGACCCATGGCTTACCTGAACCGGGCCCAGTTCTACACTTTGACACTGTCGAAGACTGGCCTCACATCGTCCCTGTGTCAGCCCAGAGGCAAAGCACGGGTGAGTGGACTGACACTGTCACACAGGCCTGATGGGAGCCCATCCAGTAGTGAGCAATGCACCATGGGAGGCCCTGAGCTGCAGCGGGACAGTATTGTACAGGTGAGGGAGTGGAGATAGTACATGGAGAGAAAGCGTAGAGGTTGATGTTGAGGGTTTCAGTGTTATCTTATTGATGGGTAGAGAGAAAACTTGTTGCACCTAGAAATATAATATTTGTTTTTGATTCATTCTTATTCTGTGTTGACCTGGTCATACTGTAATATGTCTTTGCTTCCACTTCAGAGCGTTATCATGGTTGTCTTTGGGGAAGACAAGTGCAGAGATGAGCAGCTGAAGAATTGGAAATACTGGCACTCCCGCCAGCACACGGCTAAACAGAGAGTCCTGGACATTGGTATGATGCTTATTGTTATCCTCCTCACTGGCAGGCCTGGGTGTGACATCCCTGGCCTGATGGCGTTCATCGGTAGAACAGATGGGGAATAGGCCCAGATACAAAAATGGCACACACACACACACACACACACACACGGTTCAGTATTGAATATCACACTTAGATGTGGATATTTTTACACCTAAGCTGCACTGAACCAAGGGGTAAAAGGAGAGTAAGCAGGTGGCAAACCTGCAGGGGCCTCCAGGAGAACCCAGACCCATATCCTGAGGTGAAACCCGACACAATTTAAATAACTGTCAATCCTCAATTCCCACAGGAGCACTATGAAGAGACAGGCAATGGGTTTGCATTTGCATAGACGTTAAGAGGAGAAATAGGTGGGGGCCTGGACTGAGGCCATATCCTGTATGATCAGCAAGAAACAGGCCCCAGCCTGTGGTTTAAAACTCAATGGAATGAAGCAGAGATGTCAGACACTGGTTTTGTCTGTGGCAAGTTCATGCCAGTACCATGGTGAAATCCATAACCTAATGTAGGTGGGTGGGAATTAGCCTGTGTGAGCAGAAGTAGAGTGTTTAAGGAGGCAAAAATGGCCGTATGGGAATTTTTAGTCATTTGGAACCTGATTGGTTGACAAAATTGTTTCACGGGTGAAGAATAGCAGATTATGATACAGACACTGTATTTAAGATAAACCTAAAACTCAGTGTAAACAGATGAGACAAGAAATGAGTAAACAGTCTTCTTTTAGCTGAACAGTGGTGGAAAGTAAGTGATACATTTACTCATGTACTGTACTTAAATACAGTTTCAATGTACTTGTGTTTTACTTGAGTATTTCCATTTTATGTAATTTTATACTTGTACCACATACTACTCCTCCTACTACATTGTAGTAATCTGATATTTTGCTTTACAGATTAAGAATATACAGTAATATATAACACATATGATAAGCATATAAAATACAACACAATTAAAAATTCAAATTCAACCAGTGGTTTCTAGCCTGTTTGGCTTGTGACCCTCATAAAGCTGAATAATTATCAGTCACAGGGGCCATTTTCCTGCAGAACAAGCACTTTTACTTTTGATACCTGAAAGTGTCTTGAGATGTTTGGACTGACTATCTCACACCCACTGACAGTTCTCTCTGATCTTCACTTTGCATGCAGCCGACTACAAGGAGAGCTTCAGCACCATTGGGAATGTGGAGGAAATCGCCTACAACGCAGTCTCTTTCACATGGGATGTCAGTGAAGAAGCAAAGGTAACAAAGCCAGAGAAGAATTCAGAGACTGTGCTGTTTAAGTCAAAGCAAGAAACAGCTGATCTGGTCAGTGTTTATTCTCTTGCCTTTGCGTTCTCATCGATTCAGGCAGTTAATAATTTGGTTTTGTTGTATTGGTTTTTTTAGTACTAAACTTGTAGCCACTTGTGGCAAAGATTGCTCAATGAAACCACAAGTCTTTGTCTTGAGGACTCTTCAGCTGTAGAGACTTTCAGTCTGTACTCTCCTGTTAATGGACTGCTGACACCTCAGGGTTTCAGAATTGCCAGTGGGGCCATATGCCAGGCCCCTCCATCCACCCCCGACCCCTTTGTCCTCCATCGCAGAGGGAAGGGAGTATGTCATGCTTTGGTCAGGACCGCAGACACACCAGGCACACGCTCAGCACACCTTGAAAGGATCCTCAGATTTCACCCTTGTAAAGGTGGAGAATTGGATAAAGACAAATTGCAAACAATGTGTGAACACACACAGACCCACACACACAGCATCAGCCCACCCTCAGGGTGTTTTGGGCTCAGGAGATTGTGGCTGTGGTTCAGCTTTCATGAAAACTCCACAAACCGCCTCATTGTGAGAGAGGTAATTGCAGTTTTGTGGGCTTGTGGATAAATATTTAGGTTTGGAATAAACCTTCACTGAGCTGTAATTGTTTTTCATGTGTTCAGGTGGTGGTATGCTAATACAGCGTGGAGCTTGTTTTTGTTACACCTGACCACAGTAATGTACCAGAGACAAAGTGTATGAACACTGATGCAGCAGATATGGAGGAATCCTGACTTGAAGTCAGTAAAATGAGATCACACCCTTAAATACTTGATCCTATACTTCCCCTAATGCAAGTTGAGCATCTTTTTGTCACATCCTTCTGCCTGGTAAACATCTACATCTATCTTAACTTTGTCATTGTGAGCACTACAGTGCCCTCTGACAGCCTCACAGAGGCCCCAGCATGGCTGTAGACTCTTATGGATTGTATGAAAATGACTGTGGTGAGGACAGGAATTATCTCCAGGTGACATATTGGACCTGGTAGCTTGTGATACAGAGACAGGATAGTTGTGCTGTGCATGTGACAAAGCACACCTGTGTGACACACCGCACACACTACCGCCATCATTTGTAACTTTTTGACCCTGTTGATTTCAAAGTTAACCTGGCAAGAGAAGGCTGTAATAAAGTATAAATCCAGGGTGAGAAGCACGTGTTCCCATGTTCTCCTAAAAAAAGTTACACAACCCTCCATTCGGAACAAAGAAAATTGACGTAACCTGTCCCCTTTTCTGACCACCCCCAAATGTTTATTCTATATACATATATAGAAAATGTTCCTATTAATATTGCAATACTCATTTCATCCACCCGCTTCTAACTTTCATCTTGCCATGCTGATAGAGCTTCATTTCCTGAATCTGCATTTCAGTCAGCTGATGTGTGAACGAAACATTCTCGACAATGATAATGAGCGTGCTGAATGCTTGGTGGTGAGCAGGTTGAATGTGTGCCTCTGCTGTCAGATACAAACCAGATGATCATTATCAGCGCTGCTGCTGCATGCTGGCTGTGTAGCTGCCCTCATAAGTCTCCACACAGGACCAGGGCCTGCAGGAAAGAAGGTGGAGGAGGTTGAGAAAGTACACCTGTGTTATTGTGAGGAAATATGTGGGCTGACGCGTCACTGCGGCTGTCGCGCCTGTCTCTCTCCCTCTGTGTTGTACCACCTACAAATTTTGGTTTCCAAACATAATTGGATGTACAATCGGGCTGTGATGGTATGACATGTAAAATTGGTATTTTTGTTGCAAATGATCCATTTTGCATTTTGCTTTGGCATGGCTCTGCTGTTGCCAGGCGACAATCATCATCTTCATTGTAATGAGGAGTAGTGTGAAATGTGCTGGTCGGGGGGATGAGTTGCTTCCTGCAGCATGACTCTGTTTTTGTGTTTGTTTGTTTGTGCCTGGTTGTGCGGCTGGCACTGAACAGCCACTTACCGGTGCCCTTGTGAACTTTTTTTCTTTTTCGGAAGGTGTTTGAATGCTCACACACGCAGTGCACGTAAACACAACAAGCCTCCTACACACACACACACACACACACACACACACACACACACACACACAGATACTAGCAGCAGTGCATCCAGTGCTTCTGGAGAAATTTAAATGGCTTGGGTCTGTGGAGGTGTGAATTTGTAGAGGTGTGTAGGAGGCTCATTTGTGCTCCAGGCCTTTCCAGCAATCAGCCCTCACCTCTGCAGGTTCAGACACGATGCTGTTGATACGTAGTGGGAAAATTGCTGTTGAGCCACAATGAGGAATCTTTACCGTTAGTTGTCCGACCCCAGGCTGTCAGTCCTGTTTAACTGGAAAATTCATCAGAAGTTTATATTGGTTTGGATACTTTGGCATTAAACAAATATCATCACTCATCATGGGAATGAGATCTTGTGAATTCTGTTTTTCTCTGACAAGCTTTTAAAAGATTCAGCAGATCAGGAGCTCTGCTCTGATGCATTATTTAGTGATTTTGGAGCAAAGCCTCACATTTCTAGACACTGTAGAACAGGGAACAATAAAAACCACCACTAATTCAGCCTGTCAGTATGCAAAACACACTGACAGATCCAAACCATATCAGCCACAAGTGTGTTCTCACAGATTGGAAGCTTATTTGTCAGTACATGAAACACTGAACATAAGGTGCATTGAGAGGTGGTGGGACACATTAGCATGGCAGAGTGTTGCCTCTGGCCTGTGAACTGCTGCTGCTGCTGCTGTTGTTGCTGCTGCTGCTGTGACTCATGACTCTGTGACCCTCTCACTCATCACTGCACCGTTTATGAGTCAGGTGGAGATTCACGGGGGAACAAAGATCTCTGTCAGATCTGCCTCTTCATCTGAGCCACGCTGGCTATAAAACTAACTGAGCTTTAATTGAGCTGATGACAGACAAATAGCGGGTTCCCACATTGAAATATGTACCTGTAAGTAATACCTTTATTATCAGCTTTAAGTTAGCAATTATTGCTTTACCTACAAAAGTGAATTACAGTAAAGTGATGCATTTCCTGGTTTCTGGGGAAGCTTGTAGCACACCCTTCAAATCCTAACTTCAAAACTCGTCCCGACAAGATTAAAGGTCTGACTTATCTCTTGTCTTAATTCTTCACATGTGAACCGTCCACCTGCAAAAGATTCTTCACAGCCTCAGAGGTGATTTAAGTTCATAGAAAGGTGTCCAATATTTCAGATAAAACAGAGGGAAACACACAAAACATCAATTTTCCCCTTTACATTACTGTCAGCTCTCAGTGATCTGTCTTTTTTTCCAGTTGGATTGAAAAAATACTTTCTCACATTGAAGCATCCTGTATGACACTGTCCCCCAACCTTTTTAATATTATATATAACATATATATTTAAACTGGATGCCATTGGACTCTATAAATTACATAAAAGTTACTGTTACAACATTCTTATACAGTTGAAGTGTGTGCTGGTTTGGTCATGTTTGCGTTGGACTGACACCACCTGGAATTATGCAAGCTGGACAGCTCACCTCTTTGTTCATTGTGTTTAGCTATCTCCACTATTAATGTCAGAATTAGCTATTTATTTTTATCGTATATCACTTACTTTTAACAGAGTATTTCTTATCCATTACTTGTAACTTTTTTCTGTCTTTCTTTTCATCTAGTTATTAATTACATTTAGCCATGTATCAGTGTTGGCTGTCTATTTGTCCATTACTTTGAGCAAACTGTTTCAGCCATTAATCCATTTACTCTTTGCTAGCTTTAGACCTTTCTGATCGCTTCCTAATTTGTTTTCATGCTCTCACATCATGTTCAGGGAGTGCAGCTGACTCAATGTTAGGATCAATTCTTTTTTATTCAAATCAGAATTTCAGACTTTTTCAAATTAGTTGAGCTACTCCACGATCATACAGTTTGATAGTCACACTGCTCACTGCTTGTTTCCGGTCACAGAACTCCCTGTCCTATGTCTTCTTTTTGTTTTGTAGGTCTTCATCTCTGTGAACTGTCTGAGCACAGACTTCTCCTCGCAGAAGGGTGTGAAGGGGATGCCTCTAATCATCCAGATCGACACCTACAGCTATAACAGCTGCAGCAGCCGGCCCATCCACAGGGCCTTCGCTCAGATCAAGGTCTTCTGTGACAAGGTGAAGATGGCCTGCTCTGCTCGATTTAGACTTGAGTGAAAAATTCTGTCTTTACCTTTACTGTCTTTTAGCATTTTCTGCCTTTCCTGACCACTCAACCCCCTGTGTGTCTTGCAGGGCGCTGAGAGGAAGCTTCGTGATGAGGAGAAGAAGCAGCTCAGGAAGAGGATGAAAGGCAAAAACATTTTTAAAGAACAAAATGAATGATCTTAATTTTCCATCTTAGAATTTAAAACAGAAATAGCTGTTGGGCTTGATTTAAAATCCACTGAAACAAGGTTACAGAACACTTTCCAAGAAACAGTAAAATTAAATAGGAGAGCTGAGCAGAGGACAAAGAAGACAAACAAATGTAACCAAACCTTATCAAATCTGTACTTGAAGTGGTTGCCTGGCAACAGATGCTGAGTTCACAATCTCCCTGGATTAGGGAAAAATGGAGGCTTGGGACCGATCTCTCCAATCAAGAGGGCCGATAACACGCTGCTGAAAACCATGATAGACCTGGACTCCCAGCCTGTCCTCTTCATTCCTGACGTCCACTTTGGAAACCTGCAGAGGGCAGGACAGGTGAGACTTTCTGACTTGTTGTCTACAGACACACACACACATAGGAAATGTCCAGTCAGTGCAGTGTGCCTCACGTTGGCTTTTTTACACCATTGATAGGTGTTTGCTTTGAACACAGAGGAGGTCAAAAGAGACGGGTGAGTGTCATACTGTTATTTCCACACCTTGGTTTTGCTTTTGGTTCAGTAATCCCAAACTCTGTCCGTATCAATCATTATTGAACAAAAGAGGAAAAAAGTTCCCTGTTTAGAGAAAAATGGGGATCCATTGGCATTTCCTTCAGATGGTGACGACGATGACAGTGATGATTGTGTCTGTCTGTCTGTCTGTCTGTCTGTCTGTCTGTCTGTCTGTCTGTCTGTCTGTCTGTCTGTCAGGAGTGTTCTAGTGAAAAGGGTGTCATGTGCATCTGAGGAAGATGTCTGTCCACCTCAGCCCAAGAAGTCCAAAGTGGAACTGGAAAGGAAAGGTTTGTAAATATCACTTCTCTCTCACCACAGTTTCTCATCATCTACCTTAGTATTTCACTGAATTACTGACAGCTTGTCTAATTCCACGCCTCACCAGTTCTGCTGTATGTGAGGAAGGAGTGTGATGAAGTGTTTGATGCCTTAATGCTGCACTCCCCAACCCTCAAAGCATTGATGGAGGCAGTGAGTATTACTGACTTATTGTTTGAGCTGCTGTTGCCTGAAATAATAAGACAAATTCAAACAGATCATTATACAATTCTTTTAAAATATTGATGATGCTCAGCTATGGCCTCAGTGTGCTTCAGCATGTTGAAAAAGCCGTTTCTTCACTGTTTCACAGATCTCGGAGAAGTATGCAGTGCCTGTTGACAAGATGGCCAAAGTTTACCAAAAAAGCAAAAAAGGGTAAGTGAGTCAAACTACTGTCTTCAGCCACACTGTCACAGAGAACAGAGCCGTGCTTTGAGCCAAGTGTGTACTGGACATCATACTGATGTGTTTACCATGTACACGATTTTAGTTTGGCCTGTTAGCATGTTAACATTTGCTAGTAGCTAGATAGAAAGTCAGGGGATCACCAGAGTCACAAGGATTCATCCTCTGGGGACCACGAATATTTGTACAAAATCTTATGGGCTGACCCACAGACCGACACTGCCATCCATAGATCCACACTGCTAGCATGACTAAAAAGACATGCAGATTAAAATGAGGAAGCTTTGGTTCACTGGAGGTTTTACCTTAAATTAAAAGGAGCGCTCTTGTCTATGAACATGTGTGTCTTCCTCAGGGTCCTGGTGAACATGGATGACAACATCATCCAGCACTACTCCAATGAGGACACCTTCATCCTGGCTATAGAGAGCTCAGCGGACTCCCTGCGTGTCACTCTGTCAGAGATCTGATGGGTGTTTGCCACAGCATTGTGTTCACCAGTCATTGTCAGACAGAGGTGATCACTGGTGGGTGAAGCGTTAGCCGTGCCAATGTATAGAAATTGTGAATGTTGCTAGCGGTATTAGACAACTGCGCAAAAATGTCTTCCTTGAGGAAGACCACATAAGAGTCTCAGTAGGGTTTGCTGACCTAGATGGATCATAGGCTAAACTAATCCACATTCGCCTCAGCTGCTGCAGGACCTCTTTACTGGACAACCTGCTGTCGGGGGACTTGCATTAGGAGCGCAGGCTTAACTCGGAGAACTCATGAGGGCAGGCTTAACTCGGAGAACTCATGAAAGCGCCCATATTTGTGGGTTAGGGGGGAAAATGTTTGATATTTCCTGGATAACAACCTATGCAAGTCTTGACAAGCTGACAGGAATTCACTTCTTACTGCTCGGTGCAACAGAAGAAAGGTCTTTATCCAGGTCACCACAAAGCATCCAGCCGGCATGCTGTGGCTCCACAGGAAGAGGACGGTACAGAATACAGCAGTGTTATTGGATTAACGGCGGGAGCTGCTGTTTGCTTCCTCTGTGCCTTCCTCCTTCCTTCCTTCCTGTTAACCTCCTCTAGTGGTGCAAGCTTTTAAATGACTTGATCAGATGTTTGAAAGACTCTTGCTTCAAAGAAGGTCCATTTAACATCTTTTGCTGGCACTCAACATTTCAAGCTAATGGCTTATTATGTATAGAATTATTTTCAGACTAAGGGTCACAGTGAGGTGCTGATTACTGGAGGTGAACATGAGAGGAGGAAAAAGGTGTTGCACACTCTGGCTCCATATGCATTTCTCATTATTCAGATGACATTTCAGCCCTCCAGGCTTCAAGATCATGATTGTTGATGCATTTTTTTCCTACTCTTAAATCGTTGTCATGTTGTGATTCTAAGTCAGTGAACTCACTCTAATCTTTCTTTGTTGCCCATCATTTTTATTGATTGGTCTAATTTTCACTCTGTACTGAATGTTTCCAACTGGTGCCAGTGAAATAACAGTTAACCCAGGCTGTGAGTACATTCTGGTGTTTAGGGATCTACAATTAAATGAGGCACCATTACGGAACAAGACCGCAAGTCTGCAGGATGCTGTTAAACTGTTTTTCTTCTTCTGTGCATGTCTTCATTGGTTTTCCTCTCGCTCAAGAGACCATGGTCATTAGTATTTATGACATTAGTTTACACAATCCTTTTCTGAGGCCACTGCAGACCGTCAGACTTTAAGAGCCTGATCGCTCTGTTCCTGCTCACTGCCTGTGCGTCTGCCTGATTCGCTGACAGCTTCTGACTGTGTCCTGTATCTTTTATGTCACGCACCATGATGTACAAGCTTTTAAATGAGTCAATAAATATAGTTTTATATGTAGGTATGTGTCTTCTGGTTTCTTCCAACAGCAGTTTGTTTTGCCACATAACATGTGCCAGTGTTACCTTTATATAGACATTATAGGCTGTAATTAATGACTTTATTAATTAATAAATCAGCTCTTGATGTTTTATAGATCAGTTATAAGCCAATAATATGAACAAATGTTTCTGTGTCAGTTTATGAAGAATTCCTTTGACTGGCTATTATCCATTCTATTGAGCAATAAATGCATTTATAACTGCTGACAGTTAATAACTGCTGACTGCTAATAAGTATTCATATGAATCCAGTCAGGTTTTTGTTGTTTTTATTCACGGTTTGTACTTGGGCCAGTATGCATGAAGCCTCTCAGAGTAAAATGTTGGTCTTATGTGCCAAAAATAATGGGAATGATGCAGCTTTGTTCTTAGAATTAAGAGTAAGCAGCATGCATAAACATTGCTGAGTGTAAAACTCTGTCCACTCGCTAATGATTTCAGAGAGCAGGTAGCTCTGACCAGCAGAGGAAACTGCTCCACACAGCTTTGAAATGTTACAGTAAGTTAACAAAAGATCCTCCTAATGTTCGCATTCAGTCATAAAATGGGCAATATGAATCACATTAGCTGAGCTTTTCAAATTCTGGTTAATTTGACAGACAATAATAAATGATGGACGTGGAGAATGAAAACACTGAATTTTAGAAACCTGTCAGTCCACTGAGCTTAAAGCCTGTGTTCCATTTTGAAAAACTAACAAACATGCACATAAAATCATTCTACAGGAGATCCACAGATAGTATCACTTACAATGGTTATTCCATCCTTCCTGAACTCTTCAGATGTTTATGAATGACGGCATGATACTGTCAACATCGCTGTAGAGGAAACATGTTCAATGTTCCTCTTGCATGTTGAATATACTGAAGCATACAAACACTGATGGGTAGTCTCATCATGGCTGTTTGAAGCTGTGATGACTGCACGAGATGCAGCTCTGGCATATTACCTCTGGAGGCCTGCTATTGGCTAATGGAGTTCTTGAGGAAGTGTCCATAGTCCTTAGTTTACAAGACTTTGGAAGCCTCGAAGCCCTGCTTTATATGAAGAATTGTTTGATTTATAGTTCAAGTTTAGCCATTCTTAAGACAGTTTCTTAGATGTTTTATACACACTGGTCTATAAAGCCACCACCCTATAAATCCTTTATAAATGGTGCCAAATAGAAGTGATACCAATTTGCCTCTGGTGCCTTAGTTTAGCTGTAAGTGCTTAGAAAGATTAAATAACTTTGTTGTGATATGGTAAGAAAATGTTGTTGATCAGTTTTCAACTTTCCAGCAGGTTATTTGACTGTGTTCCTTTGTGGAATCAAGGACTGAAGTACTTTATACAGGGGACAACTTGGTGTGATGGGTCACAGTGATCTCATTTGAGCAAGCCGAACTGACAAAAGCCTTTCATTTGATATTACTGTTGAGAAAAACTGCTGTGAACACCCACTGAGTGGCAGTTTGGAAGGTTTTGGTCAATATAAGCTTCCACAGTGTAATGTAGGGATGGCAGTGCTGGTCAGTTCACTACTTCGGTCCTGACTGAAATATCTTAAGAAAGTTAGGATGGATTGCCATAAACTTTGGTGCAGACATTCATGGTCCCCAGAGGAGGACTACTACTGACTTGACGACCCAGACTTTTCTTCACCACAGGGATGAGTGCCGTATCTCAAAAAACTACCAAATGGATTGGCATTATATATATTCCTGTTCTCCATGCTTGTGGCTCAAAAGGCAATAATGAGCATTTAGTGCTAAATGGCAAAATTGAATGTGTGAACAAGCTAAGCTCAAGCAACCTGTTTGATTTGTATCACCTGGCCGTCATTTATCTTCCTCCAACTGTATTTAAGTCTGTTTCCCTTAGTTTTGGCCAGATTGTCTTTGTACCTCTTGTGTCAAAGGCCCCCTTCTGAATATCTTGCCAGTATTTATGAGATTTTGGACGTTTACTTCTTTTTTTTTCCTGGACCTTACTTGTTACTTACTTGTTTTTGGACTTTTGAACTCTGCTCCCTTTTTCATTGGCTTTTGTTTGCCTATGGATGTTTTACTTTGGTTTTGATCCCCGCCAGTCTCCTGTCCTGCTGTTCCATTGCTGGCCTCCTGTCCTGCTGGCCTCTCACCATTCTTCAGTCCTGCTGTCCTGTTGCCGGTCCTCAGTCCTGTTGCCCCTGTTTTAGTAGGAACTCGCCTATGCTGTTGGTCTCCAGCCCAACCTCCAGAAGGGATTCAGAAGGATTCCACCTTCGCTGCCGACCTCCTGAGAAGTTCTGCCCTCACTGGCCTCCTGCTCGTCCTCCAGAGAGGTTCTGCTTTTCGTTGCCGGCCTCCTGCCAGACCTTCCGAGCCAATCTACCTTCACAACCAGCCTCTTGACAGACCTCTCCGCTCATCTCTACAGCCCCCAGGGCTGTTCGCCTGAGGTTCCCTGCTCTGCCCCTGCTTAGTCATCAGGCTGGTTCCCTGTCCAGTCCATTCTTCAGCTACTTGACCACTTGGCCCTAAGTCCCTCCTCCCTCAGTTTTTGTTTTTGTTTTTTTGGTTTTTGGACTTTTGAACCCTACTCCCTTTTTCATTGGATTTTGTTAGCCTGTTGACTTTTTACTTCAGTTTTGACCCTCCCCTGCCTCCCCTTCTGTAAATCTTCATTAGTTGCCATTTTATTTAAATAAATGTATGGAATTGCACCAGCTCTGCTGTGTGGTCTGCATTTGGGTTCTATCCCTGTCCGTCTGTGACACATAATGACATCTTTAACATTTCTGATATTTCTTGTCATTTATGGGCCAACATACACACTGATACAATGTGTCTACAAAAAGAAAATACAGACTGAACTTTACTGGCCACAATGTCTCTAAAACAGGAATATTCAACAATTAACCAGACACCACATTAATGCTTGCACACAATAAATTGTAAATTTAATTCTTGCCTTTTAAAGTTGACCAAAAAACAGAATCCTGTGTTGCAAACTGCAGTCACTAAATACAGGATACCATACAAAACCTACAAAATGCAAACAATTACAAACATTTTGTTCAACAGATAACAATTGTACAGTATAAATTTATACAATACTGTTTTTGTTTTTATTTGGCACTTGACCACAAGATGCTATTTTGTGTTTTAACAGAAATGTTAAACCTGACTAAACTTTTTTTTAAAAAAAGAAAAAAAAAAATCATAAAAAATACAATAAAAGCAACACATCGTGACAGTATCACTGCAGTAGTTGTGATTCTCGGTTTGTCTGCATCTTTTTCTTCACAAAAAAAACAAAACAAAACAAAACAGCAGTTATTTAGTAAAACATTCAAAGCTTTTCTAATTGGAAAACAATCCAATAACTAAAACGGTTCTGCACTGGGGAGGGCTCAGTTACATACAAGTGGGGGGTGGGGGGACCTCAGGAATAGCTTCTGTGCCTTTTCTTCAAGAGGATGAATCCAGAAAGTGGCAATGAGATCCTCCCATTAGGATTAAATGGGATGCCAGCACTTTGGCTGGTGTGACCAGTAATATGTCTTTATTTTGTGTAATATTATCAACTGTGTACAAGCTATTTCACTGAAAGTGTGATCAGACTGTTGCTAAAGGTTTCAGTCCTCTCTGAATGTTTGTTCCTGTTACAGATACAATCGAATGGTGATTTCATTATTGAAACAGAAAAAAAGCTCTCAGCTCAGACTATCCAGCATTGAACAGTGTTTCTTTATGTCTATTGATTCTAGTGCACGGTGGTCTCCCTCCATCAAGTTATTCATATGAACCATTAGATGTGTCAGCTTTGGCAGTCCATACGCTGTCAATAACACTGACTACTGGTAGCACTAACAATGACAATACCAACATACAGAAGCAAGCACAGAGCCTGATGGGCGACTGGCTGTTTAGCCACTGATATCCATAAACAAACGTAAAAACACACACATGCGCAGTCACATGCATACGTGTTATTTAGTCTATGCACCCCTGTACCCAACTGTTCAACGACTGATTCAACATGCGGCATTTAAAAACATCTAAAAGTGAAAGTGAAGAAGTGTGTCTTTGTTCTTCAGATAGGAAAAGTCAAAAAAGGAACTGGTTTGCATGCTTGACATCCCGCAACACCTTAAATAAACTAACATTTTTTTTCATTATTTCTCAACATTTGTCATGAACTGAGCAATGTGGACTATCTGTATTTGATTAAGTAAACTTGAATATATCTACACTGTACTCAAATACTTTATAGAAGACTACTTTTCTATTTTCCTTAAGCTAGAGCGCAGTAGCACACTGCCACTCTGAAATCCTCTGTCAAACTGACTGATATGAAAAACCACTGGAACAGATGATGGATAAAGGGATGTGTTTCATCCTTCATTACGACTTCACAAACTCAAACTACTCATTAGGGCGCATATGCATAGTAGCATAATATTACATCTTCATGTAATTTTGTCCCAGCACAAAATATGAAATGAAGTCTATCAAGTTTGCAAAATACACAAACACACGTACACATTCTCACAGTAGAAAAGAGGAAACTAAAAGCAGTACTCATCGTGAGTGAAGGACAAACTTCACAAGTCCTCTCTGCAGATTAAATAGTCTCACCTACAGTATGTCCTGTTATTCAACACCATCGCGTCTCTCTCTCTTCTCGTCTCATGCACACTCTGTCTAGTATGATACACATTAGAGTGACAGAGTTTCTTTGTCACCCGGCTGGAGCCTCGCAGGGCACAGAGAGCCAAGGAAAGACAATGATACAGAGACTCCAGTTTATACTGTATATATACATCCTACTGCGGACCTTCTTTATACTCTGACATGCTTATAGGAGAACAGAGGGATCCTGGTCAACTGCAATCAGTGGGGTTTGATAACCTGCTGAAGGTTTGGAAAAGTCTTCAGGTTCAGTCTTTGTTTGGGTTTGGAGGGTTCAGATAAACAACTTGGGGGATGGGGGGTAAAGTGGAGAATGTGGCTCCTGTGCCCATCTTAGAAGTCCTCAGTGCATTTTGAAGGCCTGTCTTCTTCATCTTCATCAGCTTGTCATTCTTCATCATCAGTCTGCTCCTTAGTGGAGAGTTAAGGGCGTTTAGAGTCACCCAAAGAAGCACTGTGAGGAGACAGGTGAAGGGAAACAGATTAGCACTGTTGTGAGGATGGGTGTTAATGTGTTGGTCATTTTTAAATATCACGATTTCAAATATGATGCAATATGAAAGAGAACAGAGCAAGTGTGACACAGAACATCATTTAAAACAGACGTCACCACTGCTTTTTAGTTTTGTACACTACACAGTGTAGCATATTTGAATATTCTCCTGCTGAATACATTGTTTTCAGTTTAAATGTCAACATGTATTGATCATTGTGTTCCAATTTACTGATTTCTCAAAATGTCCTCTCATCCCTGCCAGGTGTGGACAATGTCAGTGAATTAAATCCCTACTACTGTGCTACTTTATAAAGGAACACACAGACATTAAGCTTCATCCAGGACAGAAAATACAAAATGTAAAAACTCTGAATATTAATTACATTAAATGTATGACTCATGCTTGAACAAGTGCACACCTGAACTCCTCTGTCATTTTCCTAATGATTCTGATGCTGCCACCACAAGAGCCTCACAGTAACCAAGAATAAAAACAACCGTGTAGCTACCTGGAACAGGGTTTCCACTCCTTCCTCATAAAAAAAGAGGTTAAACAAGAAAAACAGTTCAAACGCACCTTTATTAAGATCAGTCACTGTAACAGATGCTCCAAAATATGCCTGCAGCACAGGAAGAGGTGATGATGACATCAGACTCCTTCTTCAGGATGCCGTACACAAACATTCAGAGAGCAGAGACATGTGCCAGGCTGCTGCTGGCTGACTGCTCCTCTGCTGTCATAATCCATCTTAATTTCCAATTAACTACTGACAACACCCTCCACCTTTTCTGACTACCGGCAGACTTCAAGTCACAGACCAGGTTCATCAAGTGTTACTGCAACTACAGTCACAAAAAGTAACTCTTGTTGACTTCACAAGACAGCAAGAGTTGTAAACATCCACGGAGAGGCTGAGTTAAATCTTGAGTAAAGTTTTTTTTTTACTAAGGGTGCCCACAAAGACAGAACTTCAGCATCGGACAATCCTACACATGGGGGCTTTAAAGACACAATGCTTCTGCAGAGCATCAACACCTTCAACAACTGCTCCAAAATAACAGGCCACCTCCTACAACATCTCTCATGCCAGTCCACGAACTGCAAGTAGTTATAAAGACAGTGACACTGTGATGACCCATCCCACATGCTGCACAGTGCTCACAGCCTCCGAACAGCTTCCCTCCAGCAGGCGTCTTCACTGGCCGGGAGGCACGACTGTTCGTAGGAGAAACACCTCTGTTCCTGAGGCTGAACCTCAGGCTCTTTCTGAAACTGAAGCACCACCAGTGCACCTTCAGTAACTCCATCTCGCTGAACTTGCAACACTTTGCTGTTTAGTGAAGTAAAGTTTCAGAGTGAGTGGTGCTGCAGGTGGAGGTGCTGAATGTGAGGCTTACAGGTCATGTTGATGCCTCGGGTTTAGAACTGTCCAGCGCTGCTCGGGTCACACTGCAGCAGGCGGACGATGGAGGGGTCACTCTTCGCTCCTTTGATGAACTCCTCCAGAGACAGCTTACCTAAAACACATACAACACCAGCACAACATGACAATCCCCATTCCAAAAAAGTTGGGATGCTGAGTAAAACAGAAGCAAAACAAAATTTGTGGAGTTTAATCCTTTCTGACATGTACTCAATTGAAAGCAGTACAAAGACATTATACTTAATGTTTGAACTCACCAGCTTCATTGATTTTTGTAAATACATGTTTAATCTGAATTTGATGCAGCAGCATGTTTCAAACAAGTTTGGACAGGAGCAACAAAAGACTGGGAAAGATGTGGAATGCTCCAGAAACACTGGTTTGGAACACCCGTGTTCCACAGCACACTGCTTTAGGAACAGGTCGAACTGACTGAGCAGCACTGCGCTCCAACACTACTGGGAGACACGTCTTGCTCTGAAAAATGCAAATGTCAGTAAGCACTGAAACTGACAGAATTATGGTTTAAATGTGTTCCTGTTGGGTCTCTTGTCTAATCAGCTTGTTTACTCATTCTGATGTAAAACTGTGACTGCTTTATTGGCTACCTCATGCTGTGACGAGGACCTGTCACCTGTCCATGTTAAAGCAAATCAATGGTGAACCAAAGGGTAGAAGGCCTTAATTACCCTTATACCTGCTCACCATTCACAGCCACTCTGTCGTGGGGGTGGCTGGGATTTGTGATTGAGTTCAACTAAAGGGCTTTGAAAGAATTTTAGTGAGATAACAAAACACATTTCAAGGTCAGTCTCTTGTGATTCTTTGGAATCTTTCAGGCTTGAGAGTATTCACAACCTGAATCAATGCAGCCTTGTGATTTTCCACTTCTCACCAACAGGTGGCGGCATTGAGACAGCTCCACCTGTCCACCCTTGCCATTAACAGACTCTGTTGCCTCTCCACGACTCGGACACTATTTATGACTCTTATTAGGAGCAGCAAAAGAAAGACAACACATTCCATGTCCAGGTCTGCAAACTCCCTCTCTCTTTTTGTTGCTGTCTTTGTTCTGCTGTCACTTTTCTCCCAGTCAGTCTTCTCTCCTCCTCCACTCCTCTTTTGCAACATCTTCTCCTCCATCTACCCACACTACTCTCTAGTTCTTCACTGTCCATCCCTCTGCTCCGTTTCGTCTCGTTTCTGTGTCCCCTGCTGTATGACTGTGCTCTCTGAGTATCCACAGTACAATTGTGTGTGACTGCAATCACATGTGAATTCTGTTGTCAATGAATTGCAGCTTCAGGCTGGAGCGCTCTGCAAGTGCCTCTGTAGTGGAGAACAAGGCCAGTTTGTAATGACAACAGCTGCCGGCAAGCTAGCCAGGTGGCAGTGACAAGCCGCTCAATACATTTGCAGCTGAAATGCCTGTTGTGCTCCTTTTCACTGGAATCAACCACTAAATACAGTAATTCTATCGTGTTCGTATGTAAAGTCAGGTTACAAGTTACAATCATTAATATCTTCAAGTACCTGGCTGTTTTTTTCCCTCACCAGCACAATCGATGTGAAGTGAAGACAGAATCTTTGTATTTTCAGAGTACTGACTTAAGAGCAGGTACACACACACAGCTACAGCATGCTACATTCATCAGTCTGCTGTTAAAATGGATGGAAAACCTATGTGAAACTTCCCCAGCTTGAAGAAGGCAGCAGATGAGGTGAGCCTACCGTCTCTGTTGGTGTCCATCTGCCTGAAGATCTTCTCTGTCCTCTTCTCAGGCGTCGACTCGTCCTCAGGCATCTTCATCACAGAAGACACCATCTTATAGATTGCCTAGAAAGGAGCACAAGTGAGATGATACAGTGATGAATCCATGGGTCTCTAAACTGTTTACTATGTAGCTATTGTCTCATGGAATGTCACAACTCTGTGGATGTCCATGGACATCAGACTGTATCTAACTACAAATGCGATTTTGCTAATGCACACGCTTGATCCTGTCTACCAGTCATGATTTATTTTTGAATGTTGGATCTCAGACTCAGGAAATCTATTTTCTCAATCAGCTACTTATTCAGCAATGTGAGTCCTCAATGAACACACTATGATCTGCCAGAGTTTGAGCATTAATTCCATAAACACAGGTTTAGTCCTATAGCCGCAAGTAAATGAAGAAAGGAACTCATGATCTGTACACACGCACACACACGCACACACATGCAACATCAGTATTTCTGTGTTTCTGCTCTTCTTTCTTAAGCACCAATGCTTAGGAAATCCTCTGCAGTGCTTCTCTTTTCAACCTGAGCAGTTGCTGCTGCTTCTTTTCTGCTTGCTAAACTGGACATTCATTCAGTTAGTTAAGAAGCGCAACAAGTGTTCATTTGCCAACATTGTGTGCCTTGAACAGAAAAGCCCATTTTCTGCATATCCAACACACCCTATGACAGTGAATAAAATAACCCAGGGAGGCAGCACATGGGAGTTTACCACAGACGGGATCTTATGTAACATTCCTCAGTGATATGTAATTGACTGATATAAGTAACATTTACTCTGCTGTGTTACAGAGACCTCAGTGAGTCAATATGCACTCTCAGTGCTCACACCCATTCAGAGTAGACTTCATTCCAATACGTCTGCACTGTTTCACCATTCTGTGATTACATTTTGGTGGTTCACGTAGGGAGGGGTGGAGACAAACATATGCACATACACAATCCCTCACAGACTATTTATCAGTGTTGTGTCTCCTTTGCTCTCTGTTGCATTGCAGGCTGTTTGGCAGTAAACAGTGAAATCACAGCCCACTTTCTCTGTCTCTAATAAGGAGGCGGATTTGAGGGAAATGGGAGCTGACATGTGAACAGAGGAGGGCTGATTGTGATTACAGTGGAGCAGGAGCTTTAAATAGGTGCTGGTTATGCCTCCTATTACGCAGGAGCAGGGCAGAGCTCCGGGGTCACAGTGGAGCTGAGGGACAGGCAGCAGCCTCCGTTCATATCGTCTTCATTTCAGTTTGGAGCTGTTATTAATGGAAATCCTTCAAACTGCTGTGACTTTTCACGACATTTAGCCAATATTACATGTTGGAGATTTAGCTTTTGGTCTAATCCAGAGCAACGCAGTGGAGTAATCTTAACTGTCTAAATCCCAAAATTACAAGAAGAAGTGAAACGATCTGGAGCTTTTCACAATCTCAATATTCCAATATGAACACAGTTGAAGCTGGAGCGAGACAGAGGAATTTTGTTCTTCCTCTGTGCCACAGAGCTCCACTGCTGTCCAAAAACTATTCAAAACACACCAGTGAGCCACAACGCTGCACTGGGTGACATGTTCTTTCATTACCACGAAAACACACACACACACACTATAGTTTATTTTGAATCAGTCCCGCACACACCATCCTGCTGTCACACTCACTAGAGCGCCACCATACACACCACTGTGCAGAGCGTGTGTCACTGTTTTGGGCGTCCACTCAAAAAGACATTTTTCATGTGGGTTTCTTAGTCAAAGCCACTGCAGAGAGGACTAACGATATAATAGACATGTCGCTCTATAGGATAGTGGGGTAGATGTCATGTGACTTAAGTGACAATGTCAGCAGTGACTGTGATGATGAATGGCAGCCAGACAAAGGAGCAGCAAGCCCTGACCCATCTTTCTACAGTGCTGACTGGGTAGCTGAGGATGCTGAGGATGTGCCACCTGATGTGGCTTCATCCTGTGCTGTCAGTCTGCAGCTGTTTTTTGGATCTTGGATCTACTTGCTTCGTGCTAGCCTGAAAAATAGATGATGAGCACTGTAAGGCCATTTGTACAATCACAGTGGATGAGTAGCTCTCGAGTATATAAAAGAAAAAAATCTTGACCCATGCTGAAAATAGCTTTGCTAAAAACTACAGTGAGAGGCTGCTGGAAATTATTGAGCCTTTAAAAATGACTACATGTTTGTGACTCTTTTCTTTTAATATTTTAAATATCTATGTATCAAGTTGTAAGACAGGGTAGGGAAGTCAGGGAGTGTTAGGAGACAGACTACCACATTTGGTTTTTCATGGGATTTGTTGACAAAGGCAGAGAGCAGCAGCTGCGTTATCCTTTCACACAGCCAGGCTTCTGATAGCACATTTGAGTCTCCTGCACCAGAGGTAAACCAGTGTTAATCACGTATGATCCTTCCTCCCCATGTATCCACAGACCACAACCTTTGTCTTAATTGGATGTGTCTTTCTTTCTTTTTTTTTCTTCTTCAAACACCCTGCAGGCTGGTGTATCCTCCCTGGCTGACTGACTGTCTCCATCTCTCCTTCAACCCTCTATGATGAATTTGGTTTATTTCACTCACAAATTTAACAATGACCACTACCTGGAAAGGGTTTTTCTTCTCTGCCAGCTATCCCCTCTTTATTTGCCTGCAATGCACATATGTGTTTTTACATTTCAGACAGACTCCACCAAGCCTCAAAGGTCTAAGCAGCTTCCATTCTATAACCTGAATGCCACACAGAGAGAAAAAAGACTGTTCTTTCATTCCCTTTCAGCAGGGACCTTCCAGACAAGAGCACAACATCGCCTCCCGTGGAGCTGGAAGCTGGAGCTGAGCCACAGTTAAATGAGGACAGAGAGAGGGGAAAAAAGTACACAGCTACTAAGCCACAGCTGTGGACTATTACCTGAGCACTTATGAATGAGAGTGAGAAGAAAAGTATCATCACATAAAAGTTATTACCTTCCCTCTACACCTTAACCACTTTAGACAACACAGAGAGGGACAGAGTGAGGGGAGCTGTCCACTTGTTGGGGCTTTTTTGGACTGACAGAGCCAGCAGAGCACAGTTTAAGTCATCCTGCATTAATATGCATGCGTGCGTGTGCGCGCGCGCGCACACACACACACACACGCGCACACACACACACACACACACACACACACACACACACACACACACACACACACACACNACACACACACACACACACACACACACACACACACACACACACACACAGAGTGTCTTACCTCACCCTCACATCAAAGATGAATATGTTTCCCATGGTGACTTTATCTGCCTGAGCAGTGATCTATTCATCTCATTCATCCCATTCTGTTCAAGCTCACTAAATTACCAGTATGAATGCTCTCTTCTACCCTCCTTTTTAACTAATCGAGACAATGAACTTCGTCTGCTCTGCTGATAGTGGCATGCATTGGACGAAAGATGGGTTAGATATCAACTATTGATGAGTGGATGAGACAGTTTTATCTTTCTTTCTCGCCGCGTTCAGATTTTGTCATTATCTGAAGAAGATGAGGCAGGCTGGAGCGATCCTTCCCATTCAATTACTCCCACAGCAAGGCTAATTATGAGCATCACCAGCATTTACACACTCTCTGCAGGAGAGACCATTAGCTAGCTGCAGTGAGCCACAGCTCCCAGTCACTGCGGAAAATGGAGGCGAGTGTGAATAGAAAACATGGAGACCACTGCGGGGGGAAAGACAGGGTTCTCTGAGTGAAGCGTCTGCAAGTGCAGGCCGCAGTGAAACTGATGTGGAGGACAATGTCCCTTACAGAGAGAGAAAAGTCTAAAATTGGGTAAGTTGATCTTAAATCACAAAATAATTAAATGGCATTTCTCTAATAAACAACAATAAAGGCTGCATATACAGTACATACGACAATCTGTGTATGCAGATGCATTCCAAATATACCCACGAGAAAACACGATGGCAGGAGGGAGAGCTCCTCTGTTTTGTCTTTTCCACTGATTAGGAGAACAGTGTGGTCAAAGAGCTTTAACAAAACATATAGCATTAAACAGCGTATAGTAAGATTTGCACTGCACTGCAGATTCAAAAAATGAAAATGCAAATAAAAAACGCCTGCCAAATTTAGTAGGTTTCATCCTCTGGGGGCCATGAATGCCTGTACAAAACATCATGGCAATCAACAGCTGTCGACATGTTTCATCCTGACCCAAAGTGGTGGACAGATTGACAATGCTTACACTGCAGTAAAATTAGCATAAAAATAAAGGTGTGGAGCTTGGTTCTGCCTTCTCTCAAGCTAAACTAAAGAAGTGCTGCATGAATAACAAAACTGAAGCTGGTGAGTATCAAGTTGCCTTTGGGGTCAGGATACTTGGTAGAGGGATGTCTGGTTTACTTTGCTTAGCCTGCTACCATCATGAATCCTATCCAGATACAAAGCAGAAAATGGATGGATTTAGCTTCATGAGCTCCACCTGCCATCTGCCCTCTGACTGCGCTGAAAGCTGATGCTGTGATCACACTAAGCGGCCGACTTCACTCAAAGACTCTGAGCTCGCTCATCATTTTCACTTCAGCAGTTAGTTGCAGAAGTCAGCGCTACCTGAAAACTTTTCTCTTAAGCCTGCTTTTTCTCTGCAGAGGTGGGTGGCTTTGAACCAAGAGAGTGAAACAGCCAAATGCAGAGAGGGAGTAGACACACATGGAGATAGATAAATACTGTGTGTATGTGCGTATGTACAAACACTTTTTTGTGTCTGAGACAGAGAAATTGAGATGGCCCTGGGCTCTCTCTAAAACTGCACTCGTAAGATACCAAGTTACTGCTTCCACATTTCAAAAGCTACAATCAAATTGGAGTTAGAGCTACATTACTGCTTTTTAATGCACGGTGGAAGTGTAAAACATTTCTGAGCCCTTAACAAACTGCAGCTAATTAACAACTGCCACATACACAAACACATTAGCTAAATAACCTCACTCACATTCACGCTCACTCCCTCATTACGGCAGAACTATCAACTTTTCAACACTCTTGTCATCTGATTCACTTCAATTGATGAACCCTGCAGACAGCCAGACATCCAGCGTCTTAGTCATTACTTTCTATTCTTTTGTCCATGGGAACAGCACCACCTTTTAATGGAAAGTGGGCAGAGGGTTTATGTTGTCAAGATGTAATGGAAGTGACAGGGCTGAATCACTGCGGTCTTCAGGTAGAGAAGCCGATTTAACCTTGAAGCAATGATACGTGGGCACATGTGAGGTATTATGAATTCAAATTTCCTAGGACTGCCTGTGGCTACCTTGGAAATGAATCACAGGAGCTGGCTTGATTAACTCAACTCTATAGGCACTGTACCTGTAGAATCAGTGATTCAGATGATTGGAGAAACCAAAACTCTAAATAATAAGATGCAGTGCCACTGACCACAGCAGAGTTGTGCACACACATTTAACATTAGTGATGACAGCAAGATAGTAATGAGAAATTATGGATTTCTTATGTAAATCGTTGCTGAATTAGAAATGCTAGCAGCATGTTGTAGCAGGCTATGTGAGGGGGGTAGCAGGGGGGCTGTCCTGACCAATCACACACTTGTTTCATCATTTCAATGACTGCACACTCAAAGTTCCCCCATTTGGCCCCACTTCATCAGGATGTGAAGGAAACTTGGCGTGTACGTTCAGGAGATATTCCTGTCTGAAGATATGTACCCAGATTTACAATGGTTGAACAAATCACAACAATTTGTGGGGGTGCAGCAGAAAAATAACATAAAGTAATTATACCAATGTGTATAAAGGGGTTTTATGACGTGTTCCTGAGCCCATGTAGTAATATCCTGATATAATCATGTGTTCACAAAGTGGTGAACCTCTCTCTGTATCCTGGCTTGTGACTGAGCCTTTCCAGGATGCTGCTTTCATACCCAATGTTGGAGCCTCACTAAGTGGATAAACAAAGAGAGGCTTGCATGTAAAAACTAAAGCCTGATGAAGAACAATTGTGAAAGAAATCGCGGTAAAACCCTGTCAGGCCTTGCAAGCCTCTCCTGAGAGTAAGATTTGGTTTGAACTCAAATCAACGCCCCTGCTCTACCTCTCCTCTCCACTGCAATGTCAAGTTGCTATAGGAGATGTATTGTTCCTAATCAAACATTTGTACTTTAAGTAGCCTTGGCAACAGTCCTTTGCCACGCTGGACGAGTAACAGACTGTTTGTGTTTACTGAACACTTCTGGTTCCTGGGAAAGATCAGCTGTTTGTGTATCCAGCAATCACCCTGCACAAGGAATTATATGTATTATATTATATTATATTATATTATATTATATTATATTATATGTATTATTATATTATTAATAGTTCCTTGTGTTGTAGTTGCAGTTGGATAATAGATGTCCATTGATTGAAGAATTATTGATTGCTGATCAGTAATGCTTAAGTTAAATAAATGCTATTGTACATTTAGACAGCAGTTGTCTGTGATTTTTTTTGGCATATGTGTTGTGGTGATAGCTGCTTCAACTCTTCTCTGTTCATCTGATAAATGTAAAATAATATTTTATACATTGACCTTTAAACGGCCTTGTCTCCACAGTTTGGTTATTAGTCCCTGATCTCAGGGTGGTGCCCTGTTACTATGAATTCTTCTTAATAATTTCATTGATATTGATACAGTTATTGGCAAGCCACACCTCCAACCAGATCTCAACAACACTCATCATACTATAACATTATCAGATAACCTGTTCACCTGCGGAATGTTCCAAACAGGTGATTTTGGAACATTCCATAACTTTCCAGTCTTTTGTTGCTCCTGTCACAACTTGTTTGAATTGTGTTGATGCATCAAATTCAGAATAAATGAATATTCAGTAAAATCAATGACGTTGATAAAGTAAAACATTAAATATACTCTTTCTTTGGGCTGTTTTTTTTATATAATATATACATAGTATATGTCAAAAAGGATTAGCAAATCATCTCATTCTGTGTTATTTACGTGTTACACAGTGTCCCAAAGTTATGGAATCAGGGTTGTATTTGCACAGCTGTAACTGGCAGTGACATTAGTCAGCAGCTGCAGCCCCAATGTGCAATACACATAATGCAATATGATTGGCTACATTACCACACATAACAAGTAAGCAGAGGCACAGTCTAAAGTATTTTATTTTAGCTGCCAAGATAAGCAGCAGCTGTTTGTGAAGTATGCTATGTCAAACTTTCTGAATATGGTAAACAGAAACCGCCTACTCTTTCGTGGTGAGACAGTCCCCAAACTCCCATCAAAACCATCAAACCGTATTAATTCATCATGCCTTTGAGTGAATTTGGTATTAAATGTAATTTGTCAATTTATTTATGTTTAAAAAACCCCTTAAACTTCTGTTTTAAAACTGGCCTGTCCGAGTTTCACCTTCTTCATGTTACTCCATGATTCTTGGCATCCATTGTCAGTTCATGTTGCTGTGGCTGCTGAAACACGCAACAACTCCTGAATGTCTATTTTAAGCCAAACTATTATCTTTTCCTGAACTTAACCAAGCAGTGTTGTTGCCAAAACAAAACCAAACTGCAACAGAAAACTGAAAATAAAACAAATAAATAAACTGAAAATAATAAGTGAACTAAGTAACTAAAACTAACTAAAAATACATGTCAACAATATAACAATTAACAAGTCCCACACAGGACACAGACCCCGTCTCCGGGGCGAAAGTCCTGTGCTTGACCCATTCATCCACCTTAACCTGCTCCCTATGCCCACTTTGTCGGCCATATCAGATAAGCTGGTGTAAAATACAGGAGAATCCTGGGAAAAATGTGAGGGTTGACACGTCTGAAAACGAGAGGCTGCATTGTACATGCATCCCATTTCAAACTGCTCAAGGAGAGGTAAAACAAGGTGATACTGAAGTCGGACCAACTAGCTGCTGTTACACAAATGTGGAGGAAGCAAGAAGAAAAGTGAGGGCAGAAGTCTAAACACCCACACACGCTGATTTACAGTGTGTGTGTGTGTGTGTGTGTGTGTGTGTGTGTGTGCAGCTCTAATAGTCTGTTTACAGGAGAAGCTCTTGTGCAGGAAATGCCACCCATGCTCCCCGTTTTCCCTTGTTTTCTTTTGTAAAGGTGAGCTGTGCCCTACTGCACGGCCACATTTCCAATTCTTATGCTGTAAACCTGAAGAACAACTGTGGAGCGTTCCACACGGAACATGAGATTCAATCCTATAAAAATCTGGAAATACTATACCTCTTATTTCAAAATGACCAGGGTTTCCTCAAGCTGCTTGTGTGGGTTCATCTTTTTTTTTTCCAGAAAAATAATTCATTGGGAAGAACCTTTGAAAGCCCACAGAGCCTGCTGGGTACTGACATTTACATTCATTACCTTAATGTATAACAACAGGTTAGCATGCAGGGCTCTTAACACTGTCTGGGTTTAAATATAAATGTCCTTCTCATCATTCCAGCATTAGGCTGTTTTTGGCAGCTAGAAAAGAAAACAAGTGGGCTTTACAAAATATGGTAATGCTTGTACTAGATAAAACATGCACACATAAACACGACAGCACAAGACACAATACAGACGTCAGACCAGAAGCCAACTCACTAACCGAGGAGCATATACAGTATACAGTAGATGATTTAGCAGACATGTATAACAGTTTTAATTCCATTTGTGGAACTTAAAAGGTGCAGAACAGATGGAAAATGGATCATTTTCACTTCAAGAAATGACTAAAAGCCACATTTAAGAAGGAGTAAAGCTAATGAATTCCTGACTGTTTCCAAAACTGCTTTTATTGGCAGGACAAAGAATGTTTCCAATTAACCTTAATACCTAAATGCATCCTTTAAGTACTGAATGCAGACAGCAAATGAGGTCGTGAAGGACATATCTCTCGGAGATCCTGTGTTAGATGGAGGCACATCCAGCTCCGTGTCTGCAAGAGCTTCCTCCCTATGTGGAGCAGAGCTGTATGTCCTCCTGTTACTATAATGCCAGCACTGCTCTTCAGTCTCATAAAGAGTGTGTTATGGATACAGTACTGTTAATGCAACAGTGTTTAACAGTCAGCACCCTGGCTAATGTTACAGCTAGTGTGTGTGAGAGTGCGTACGTGTTCATGCGTCACCTGGTGGATGTCAATTTAGAGCTCACCGCCTCACAGACAGGACTTGAGGACATGTGAGAGTAACTTCCTTCCTGTAACTCTTGTTTTCTGTCTTGTTTTAGCACATTTATGTATTTCAGTGGGATCTTATGCATCTTTTTCCATAGTCTCTTCAATATGCAGTAAATATATATGAAGGCACACTGAGCTCGACATGTCCATTTGGTTCTATGCACACTCACCTGAACAATCTCCAGCATCTCAGCTTTACTGATGTACCCATTTCCGTCCAGGTCATACATACTGAAGGCCCATTTCAGCTTCTGCTCCAGCTTGCCACGTGATGTCACACTTAGCGCGATGATAAATTCCCGGAAGTCTATTGTCCCGTCGCCATTAGCATCAAATGTGCGAAAGACATGCTCGGCGAACTTTGAAGCGTCTCCGTAGGGGAAGAAGTTACCGTAGATCTTCTTGAACTCCTCCATGGAGAGGTTCCCGCTGGGGCAGTCCCTCAGGAAGCCCTTGTACCACTCCTGGATTTCGTGCTCGGTGAAGTCAGTACTCTCTAGAAGGTCCTGCATCACCTCAGGACGGAGCTTGCTATTCTGCTTCCCCATGTCTGTCAGTCCTGTCGATCACTCAGCTCACAGCTGGAAAACAGAGGGAGGAGAGAGGGTTTGGTTTTAGGATGGCATACACATCAATCAATTTTGCTGATTTCTTGGGTCCCAGCTGAAGGATAAAGATGAAAAGAAGAAAAACAGGTTCCTCACACACATGTACAAAATGTGTAGATTTAATACCCATATTACTTGTGGAACTTATTTTAATCCAAAGACATGTTTTGGAGTGATGTCATCCTGACATGCTTGCACGCATGTGAGTGATTTTGTGCCATAAACTGCAAAAATCACAAAAGTAGACAGAAGGAAACCTTTTCTGCTCAGATTGCTTTATAAGATAGGAGCATGGAGCAATCTGGTCAGAGCCCTGGAAGGTGTTCAATAATTTTGCCTGGTTTAAGGCAAGACAGCTCACACTGTTACTGAGTGCTTCAGACAGTTTAATGAATGATGATCAACGTTTATGTGATCAGTTTGACGTGCATTTGGTGTGCGATCAGTGATGGTTGATGGCTCTTGGATGGAAAAGTTGCATCGTGCTGACATATCTATCATTGCAAGGTGCGCAGTAAAATTTTTTACTGCTTTCCAGCAAGCTGCTGGAAAATGAAATATATATATCAGCTGTTCTGACATTGTGCGCCACCCCCTGCAGTGCAGATATCTAACGCTCATATTGCTGGTAAAATGGTGTGCATCACCAACCACAAAAGAAGTAACTGGTACATTCAAATGTGTCCTGTTTTCTGTTATTAGAACTCATTATCATGGGTCCTTTGAACATGTTTTCAGTTATAATATGCCTGTTCGAGTCTCATTTACTTTGAAAGGGGAGCTCAGTAATTGGCTGCACAGTAGGGTGCTGGTTTTGAGGCTTGAATCCTGTGTATGAATCAGTTAAATAATCACCAAGGACAGAGCTGCTGTGTCCTCGAGTAGCTTCACTGAGGTATGAACCAAAAATGCAAACAACCCTTCTTTGCACACTTTGCATTTATCAGGACTAAAATCACTCCCTTCTGACAAACTATTGGAACTTTCCATGGAAAACATCACTGTGTACTCTGAGTACACACAGCACCATATGCCCAACATGGGTTTAATTAGTCTATAAAATCTCCACACACACAGACACGCACACACACGCACACACACAAACCTCAGCTTAGCTACACTGGAAGGAAAAGGCGGTGCACTGAAATGATATTTAAGCTGAGCCGCTCTGCAAACATCGCTCACATTCATCTCCTCCTTCGAAACAATTTCTGAATCCTCTTCCTGGAACTGGAGCATCAGCGTTTGTGGTGTAGATCTTTATGAGCGGGACAAAGCTTTCCAGTCACCGTTTGCAGTTGATTTAAATGTTCATGTAAAGAGAGAAATCTAAAATTGACTCAAAATAGTGATGATTATGAGTCATTCTCTACATGCAGTTGAGCCAGAATAAAGAAACATTATTGTTTATTAGTCACAGCGCTCATAAAAAGCCTTCAGCCTCCATGTTGGGTGATTGGTGACTCGGACACAACAATACTACTTTACATAATTTTCCTCGCGGTTTTTATTTCAAAATGCCCCTTTTCCCCAATGATCAGTGAACAGCTGGTCAAAAAATGGTCATGTGAAATAAATAAATCCTACTACTAATAATAATAAACTCACAAAGCCATAACTGTTGTACTTTATTTGTATGATCATTTATCTCATTATGTGCTATTGTATTTCATATTGGCCTCTTTGGGTCTCCACAGATATTATCTCTCCAGAGACAATAGGGATAGCAGAAGTACAGACATACATAAACAGTCAGAGTTGGACAGGGAAATGATGACAGTGAGGCAGAAAGTGACAGCAGCCATAGTGGAAGAGTTCCGACTCTGTTTTCTATCTGCCCTTTTGGTGACACAAACAGGAAGTGGCTGCTCCTGGTCTTGGGGAGATTGTGCTCTCAATACAGTAACCATGCAGAGAATATACATGCTCATCTTTTAGTATTGTGTTATCATGAGCTTTTATGCAACTGAAATACAATTTTAAGAACCAAGAACGTTTGAAATGACTAGAGCACAGGCAGTAATTTCCCAAACGTGTTTCATCTCATGTGTTCAGGTTGTATGTATTTATGTCCAGCATGTATTCAGCCCTGTGAAATGCTCTGTTAACCTCGCCTTGGCCTTCACTCTGAAAAGTCTCAGGAAATGAGTCACTTGCATACTCAAAACCACCTAGCAAAGACCTTGATTACAACTGTGCGATAGGAGACCATATGAAATGACAAAAGACTGCTGTTTTTTTTTCCCATCCTTGGGAGCAGCCATCTACTGTATTTAGTTGACTACTGCAATCACATAATGAGAGAAATGAGAACAAAAAGTGGCAGCTCAGACTTTGACTCTGTCACCATCGAGTCAAATCATGGCAGATACTAAAAAAACAGACCTCCTGCACTCAAGGTTCAACCAAGGCTACCGCTGAGTAGGAATTCCACAATGTAAGCAAAGCCTTTCGAGAAGTGATAACTTATCAGACTGTTGAATTATCTGCTCTCAGAGCATGATGGAAAACCTCAAGCTCCAGGCGTGCCATAGTAGAATAACAGTAAATAACCAGCCAGGCAGTTAATGCTACAGACCAGCTTCTACCTCTCTTTGATAAACATGATCATGAAAATGGCTCTGAAGTCTAGGTGCAACACATCATAACCAATGAGCGCAATCATATGAGTGGCACACAAATGAATGGAAGACTGACTTTTTGTGGGGACTTGTGACACTCTGATTTGTTTATTTGTAGGGAAGGGGAGGTAAGAGGATTTTTAAAATCCAGATCGATTTGCATCAGTACATAAGTAGCATGCTCGCTACCGTTAGCCTCAATTCAATTCAATTTATTCAATTCAAATTTTATTATTATTTATTCAAAGGCTAGAATGTTTCCCATTCCTTGGCAACACTGTCAGCTGCTCTGGGACTTGTTTCTCTCATTAGTTGTTGTGGCCATGCTCAGAAAGATAAATATCAAACATGTTTGAAATTATTAGGTCAGCCCCAGTTAGCGTGCATTCAGTTTTGAATTGGGGCTAAATTGGCCCCAAACTCCTGCAGTCTGAGCCCGAACAGTCTACAGCTATGCCAGCGACTCTTGAGGCTGTACTTTGCCACAGCAGTGCTTAGAGCAAAATGTTAACATCAACATGCTCACATACACAATGCTAACACCCTGATGTTTAGCAGGTAAAACGTTTACCATGCTCACCATCTTACGTAACCTTGATAGCAGGCTAACATGTAATAAATGCTTAAGTGCTAAATATTAGCATTGCTTTGCAGGTATTTGGTCAAGTTATTATAATCCATCCTGAGGGTAGTATTAACGTGTGTACACAATGTCATGGCAATCCATCCAACAGTTTTGAGATCTTTTATGAGTGCTGGACTGATGCACCACCCACATACCATACCATCCACAGAGCACAAACAAATTGCGAGCCTAAATGTGGATGCCAAGCTTGTTCAGATTAAGGGACCAGTTCTATCATCTACACTTCTTTACTGCAATTTTCAGAAGTATATCCTGTTTCTCCTCTTTCCTTTTTACCAAATAGTTGTTGCAAGGCACAAACAAAAAAAAAGACAAAGGAAGAAATGTAAGGCATTTAACATTAAATGATAGACAGTGAAAGATTTTATGTAGCAGCCTTTTAAAATCTGAGTTAAAAAGCAACAGGAAAGCCAAAACATCACAGACATTTGGCTGCTTGTTTTTGGTACTAGTAATGTCATATTTGTACTGTTCTCTGTCCTATAATGGCAGGTGAAACTGCACAAGTCAAAGTTTGGTTGAGAAAACAATGACTTTATGTCAAATAAAGTGCACTGGCCACTATTTAAAAAGCTGCTACAGCACCTGACCCTCAGAGTGATTACACTTGAGTCTGTCACCACGCTCTTTACTAATGGAATCTACAGCCATAACCCTGTCCGCTGCTATAGCACACATACACACAAACACACACACACACGCACACTCTCTCTCACACATACACACATGAACATGCACACTCACAAAGCCTTAATTACAGACCCACTGTACCCTGTCTCCTCTTATGATACACCATGTTTCCAGTCTGAATATATACGTTTGCACACACACACCCACACACACACACACACACACCCATAACCATAGCACTGAAACCACTCTGATACTACTGATGACACACTCAGCCAACTGAGGACGCTGCTGGCAGCCCACTTGTGTAGTGTGTGTTTGTGTCTTGGTACCTCTATTCTTCTTTGTGCCAGATGAATATTAGACCTTTATATAATAATTGCTTGATGTTAGAATTAAATGGCAAAGCTGAAGTGCGGATAGAAATACAAAGATATGTCAGTGTGTGTGTGTGTGTGTGTGTGTGTGTGTGTGTGTGTGTGTGTGTGTGTGGTGAGAGAACAAGAGCTTGTTTATGTACTGTACTGTATATCTGAGACTGACAGCAGCTGACATTAAAAGGAGTAGGCACTGGTGAGTGACAGAAAACGTTTCTGTGCCTCTGAAGGCTGCTGCACGTGTACTGTTCAGTATGTCAGATAGTGTTGGAAAGCTGCCTTCCCATATATAGGCTGGGGGTGGCGTACCTAAGCATTTTTGTGATTCTTCAAAAACATGCGACCTGACAGTCTCTGCTCACTTTCCACATCAACAAGCCAGGGCTGATAGGAGGAGTGCCAATTCGTTCACAAATCCAGTTCTGATTCTCCACACAGCTACTCTGACCACCGCATCAATCACTTTCATCCACGTCTTAACTCCTGTGTAGGAGGAGATACTGTTGCTCCATCCCTATTCTTTTTATCTACAGACCTAAACCCTCAGGTGTCAACCTCTTGGAACTACTTGACATCAAAGACTTCTAGCTGTTCAAAGGGAACTGATGATGGATGCATAATATTAACAGGCACATTTTCTTTTACAAACAACACAGAACAGAGCCAAAACTACACAAAACTAACAAGAATAAGTGCCCTTTTTGGCATATGGTCTCAAGTGCATGGTGCAGGCGCATTTAGCCAACTCGTCTTTAGTTAGTTAAACGGCACAAAAAGCAGGTGCAAAGTAAGGGCCAAGGCACCAAGGGGCTGTAATTGTAATTAGTTAGTTAGTTAATTGTAAGTAGGCACGGTGGTGCTTTAAGCTAAAGGATAAGAAAAAGGAAGAGTCAGTGGCACTGTCATGGCATGACTTCATGTTCATAATGCCACAACAGTTTTTCGTGCCGCCTCAAATTTCAGCTGTAGTTCATAAAAGAAATACCTTGGCTGTGCAATGTGGTTGGTTGGCATTTTGTACAAAGAAGTTTGGTAAAGCAGGCAGAGGCTTCCACTGCTCCTGCCTCTTATCCAGTCACACTTCCTCTGGACTCGGCCTCAAAACAGTCCAACCATTCAAATGGAACGTCCAAACTGAAGTGGATGGTGATTCAGATTCAAATAACCTGAGCAGAGCTGGTTCCATAGCTCAGCTTCATAACAACACTCACCACTTCTCACACACACACACACACACACACACACACACACACACACACACACACACACACACACACACACACACACACACACACACACACACACCAGTTAAGCTGCGGATATTTTCCGGCCACTTCCATTATGGACAAAACAATTTGTATGTAAACCACAAAGCCTCTCCACGATGAAAGGCTGTGAAGACTGATTGTTTCATGCTGTATGAATACATTTGTGAGATGGCTCTCATGCACTGACAGGGGAGAGGTAAGAGGACTGAAGCAATGAGAGGCAAAGGAGACGTGGAGCACGATGGAAACAGAATTTGTACCTTCTATATGTCTTTCTATTTCAGAGATACACCTTGTTTCTTATCCTCTCCAATATATTTCCTCTTTCACCATCTTCACACTCCTCATCTGTCCTTCATCAATCCCACTTGTGCTATCCCATTCATAAAGTTTTCGTCTTTCTCTTCCACCCTTCCTGTACCTTATTTCAATATTCTTCATCCTCTGTTTCATTTCATCCTACACATGAACAATTCCCCCTTTTATGAAGTCATTTCACTGCAGTTACCATAGTAACATTCAGCAAAATTCGACAGCCATTGATAAGCTGTCTGAGTGAGCTTCATACACATACGCATGGGTACAAACCACACACACACACACACACACACACACACACACACACACACACACACACACACACACACACACACACACACACACAGTCAAATTGACAGAATCAGTGGCTGCAGGATGTGTGTGTATGTGTGTAGGTGTAGAGGTGGTTGTGTGGGTGCAGGTATGTGAGGTGAGTAGCAAGAAGCCAACTGCTATCAGCACTACAGCAGCCTGATCTGCATGCATGCTTCATGTGAGGCCATTCTTTTTACCATGATAAGTTTGAACCTTTATGTTCCACTGAAAAAAGGAAGACCTGTCGCCTCACTTTTGAATGCAACATCCTCTTGGGGGCATTTGCTAACTTTATTAGAGTTTTGATGATGAAGGTGACAAGAAATGGAGAGATAGAAATGGGGTACAACATGCAACAAACTAATGTGGTGATGCTACAAATCATTGTTGTCTTAAACCCAGGCCACAGGGTACCCCAAAGGTTAAATCTTTACCATAAAATTAACATTTGTTCAACCAAAATGAAGCACTCTGCACTCTTTCACTAAGAAGCATGTAGTACATTACCAGTCCACCTGTAAAAAATGGCACAAAAGAATACAGATAAAAAAAACCCTGCAGGAACACTTCTAATGAGCAGCCCTTTCCCAAACCTATAGCACCAGCTGTTGCAGAGTGTAAACAAGTGAACTGAGAAAGCTAAGAAAAGGAAGAGACTGCCACCTCCAACAGTGCCAGCTTTACGACAGCTTCAGAGCAAACAACAGCGGTCTCCCAATTCAGGGGCTGAATCATTTGAACTTTTGAGACCAAATCTGTCATGAGACCTGTTCAAAGGGTCTTTTAAATGCAGCTTCCATACAGTTAGTGAAGTTATATGGATATATCCACCATTAGCCTGCTAAAGTATTTGCTTTATGAGTTGAGTGAGGCTGATTCACCTCTGTGTGGCAAATCCAGCCCCTTCACTGGGACATAGTTATACTCAATCAGAGCCCTCCTCATTCATTCATTGAAAATGCTGTTATAAAGACTTAACAACTGACAACAACAAAACAGTCACTGGCCTGCTGGTAGCTAAAATAGTCTCCTGACTTGCCTACTGTAACCTTTAGTAATACTGAAAGATGTTTCTACTGGTTCATATCTCTCTCTCTCTCTCTCTGTCTCTTGCACAGCAAAGCAGCAAGTATGATGAAGCGGGCCCTCTACGGTGGCTGCACACAAGGACTGTCAATGACTTGACCTCGAGTATCCCACCATGTTAAAACAGCTTAAAGGAAATAACTTTGTCTTAGCTGGATTCAAAGAGCGCTCAGCAAAGCTTTGTTAACTCCAGCTGTGCTCAACCTGCGGCAGAAGGTTCTTTATCTGTTTTACAGACCGACAGACACACACACACACACCAACAAATCATACATACAGTATAGTATGCAGAACCCTTGTGATTTTGCCTATTAAGTGCAGCAAATGAATGGCAAACTAATTGTTATTTACTACATTACAACAAGATTTTAAATAAGAGTACTTCACTTTGGAAACTTCCTGTTCATACAAATACTCTGCATACTTCTTAATTCGGTCCACTTGTGTTTTGTTTTTAGTTGAGGAGAGTCAATATATGCAAACATATAGCAATTCAACAGTAATTAACATTTACTTGATTTGGTGAATCTCCCCCTGCAAATAGTTATTCATGGAAATCCAAGTTGTGATGCTAAATGTTAAATGGAAAACCAAAGCAGTTTTGGTTTGAAAAGCCCAAATAAAATGAAAGCTAACCTCATAGAGGGACTGTGATGTGCAACTATAAAGAAGTAGTTTTGGTTTGGGGAAAGTAAATCAGAAAGAAAAGACAAAGAAAGTTTTCCAGGACAAGGGAAGTGGAACAAAGCTTTTTTTTTCTTCAGTAAGAAACATTTGCACACTTGGGTTTTTCTTAGTGCAGGGCAGCAGCTTGAGTCTTCAGAACAATGGACAGCAGGAACAACAGAGATGGAAGTGTGGAAGTGTGACAGAGAAGGACACAAAGAAACACTCAAAAATAGAGATTAAAATAAGAAAGAAAATGCTGATGAACTGATGATTGTGTCTGCCAACATCCTACTGGGCTAGAAGCGACAAACCTCTGTTCTCTCTTTTCCTGTCCCAGCAGGAAAACCCTAAGACAATTCATGTAATTTAATAGTAATTCATCCTCCAAACCTCACTGTTTGACTACAGATGGGTGATAAACCACCAAAGAACCCGCTTATACTGTTTTTCTGAATTCCACAATTCCAAAAGCTTTTTACACAATAAGGGATTTTACCCACTAAAATTTTAAGCTAAGAGCAGTCTTCAATGGGCCTTGGTTCCAAAGAGCTTCCAAAAGGAGAAACCTCTTCCCTCAAACTTCCTGACAATGCTCTGGCTCTGGGAGGTGAGGTGGGAAAATAGAGAGAGGCACTGGCAGGCAGCCAGGCAGTAGCTGGATATTGGGTAACCCAAGAGTCGGGCAGATGAGTTTGTACTACTTGGACTAAAGCCAACGCTTCTAGGATCTGACCCCTTGATTCTTCCTTTTTCTCTTATAAAAAAAAGCTGTCCAAACTTGTGCAAAGCTCCTTCCAATCGAATCAGCACCAAACCTGAGACAGCAGACAAACGGCGTTTGTTCTGTCAGGCTGATTGAGGTTGCTAGCTGGTTAGCCTGAAGCTGCCCACAGTCAATATTTTCAGCCCTTATACGTTTAAATGGCCTCCTTAGCCTTCATTAGGTTGCTATGGTAACAGACCTGATAGGAGGAGGAGGAGGCAACCACACATTGTGTCTATTGATTCAGGATAAAAGGAGTGAACCAGTGAGACGCAAAAGATGACACCCTTCCTCAAGTCACTTTCATGATCAACTTAAAGGTTATACAATTTCATCTACGTAGCCACAGCGCAGAGATCTGTGAACACTGTTCCTGTAAAACTTTGCGTTATTGTATCCATGCTGGTTGTTAAATAAGGATTACATAACATCTTTAACGTTTATTATGACTCACAAGCATGAGATATAGAAATGTGTAAAGGTTCCAGATAACAGTGGATTTAGCAACTCCTCAGCTGAGTCACATTTGACAGCTATTTTGGTTGACGGTTATGAGAATCAGCTCTGGTTGCATGCCTGTGTGGAATGTCTCTTCTTCTTCACTTGCTCTTTGTCCGGCAGACAAGGACCCCTGCCTCGTACTCTGAGGTTGTGTCTAATTTGTCTGGCTCCCTGTCTGTGGTGCCCTGGTGCGAGCACTCTGTCTGCCTGAGACTGGATCATTGGACCTTGTTAATTGGTTGGATGACTCCTGAGTCCCAACAGGGAAACAGATTAGATGTCTTTCTGTCTGTTACTGTGGTTCTCTCTCGCAAAGTTAGTATAAATGATGTGGAGTCTGACTACATGACATGATAAATGGTCATGTTAAATTACCACTTGAAATTCTTAGAAAATCAAATGTGTTTGTGCTGGGATCAGACTACATGAATCTAGACTGATTTTGAGATGATTTTGTCGTGACGGACCAATAACCAGCGTCATTGCCAATCGTGACGACAGTCAGGCGTCTATACTTGTGTAGTGTGACATGCTAAACGGCTGTTGTCGTGCAGCATCTTGGACGCCCAACAACACCAATCAACAATCAGACGTGTAGTCTGATCCCGGCATGAGTTATAGTTGTCGAGTAACGACTGGGTAAACAATGTTCAGGTGAGGGGCTTGGCTAAGGTTGGATATCTAAATGCAGTCCCAAACTAGAATTGAATCCAAAATGGCAAAAATCAGATACTGATGAAAAAATTTGAATTTTGGTTCTGCTTATCGTTTCCTACGTGTGTTAACCCTTTAGGACGTGGCTATCTGCTGGGACCTGTCTAACTCAACAGCATGTTGGTGATTGGCTGTTTACAACGCTGTAAAAACTGGAGTGTGCGGGGACTGCAGAGCTGTGAAAAACTGTTTTATTTATTTGAGTCAATTTGTGGCGACATAATTCTTCTGTAATTCCTATTTGGTATAAACAGTGAAGCCACAAAAACAATAGAGGAAATAATTTTTGATCGTTAATATTGAAATAAACAATGACAACATGAAAAAACACAAACATAAGGGTTTAACTAAATCAAACTAGGGAATTCAGTTTACAAACACAGGGCGCTACCTGCAGGCACAGGTAGAGGAAGAGCAAAGCAAAATGTAATATAATTTAAAAGCATCTAAACATTTGACTTCTTTAATTAACACCATATTGAAGTGGAATCAATAAAATTCATACAATGGCCGACCCTGGGTTTAGTGAGCAGTAAATTACACTTGAATGTGCTCAGTTGCATCATTTTAATTGTTGAATATTGACTGCCATCTGGACAGGGGACAAATCTGAAATAAATATCAATCCACGCTCCAGCCACAATGAAGAAAACAGTGAAAGCAACTCCAAACATTTCTATCACTTTAAATGTTTAATACACCAACGGATGCCTGTTTTGGTTATTTTGTTTTGGCCTTGTTCGTTCAAAGTTAATTTTCCATAAAACTGATGACTGGTGTTAAAAAAATATTTGCCTCCCACTCGATCACACCTGCTGGATACAAATTTCCATTTGCATTGTGAAGGTGGGATGGCTGTAAAATGGGCCAAAGCTTAACTCTCACTGATAAAAGATGTTTGCAGAACAACTTTAAGACCAGCTGGAGAATGTATGGTTGTCGCAGAGTGAGGGCAAGGTCTATGGTGTCTCACAGTGTATGCATTATGAGAGCGAGCAGAGGGAGAGAGCGTGAAAAGAGAGAGGAGGGAAGAGAAAATGTGGTTTGGGCAGAGCCTGAGTCTGGAGATGGTTCTGAGTGAACAATGCCCCTGGGGATGCAACAAAGCTTGCCCTGCTTCCTGTGGTCAAAGAAAAAATATAGAAACAGGATATAACATCACGGAAAATAACAAAACAGAACGGAAGTTACATCACAGGGGAGGTCAAGAGTCAGGATGAATCCAGGGAACTGGGATGTGTCGAAGATTAATGCGTTAAGATCACGGAATATTTAGACTGGTAGGCAGTTTGAGTCAGACCCTGTCATGTAAGCAAAGTAAGAATCTGCAACTCTTCAATACAACAGTGATTCTGACAAACGGCTGCACGCTGAATGATAATGCAGCCCTCTGCATACTGGATGTGTAAATAAGACAGCGTTGGCTAAAATGGAGATAATATGTCTTTAAAGCTTGTTGTGCTGCTGCCATGTGGCCAAAACTGACTTTAAAATCAACCACTGATAAAATCCACAGAACTGCATGAGTATAAATAAACTTTCACATTGATTTATGCGCTGCCTTTTAATTGACTGTTTCTGTTGTATTATAGTATATCGGAGTGTTGCAAACATGGTATTCCCATATGATTACTAAAATGGGACTTAACTGACTGAACTTATACTTAAAATACAGTTTCTGAATTCCCTTTGCAATTTACTATATAATGCATACACACATGCAACACATGTACTGTACACTTGCAGGCACAAAGTCACGAGTTTAGGGACAGAACAGCCTAAGACAGCGCTGGACTCTCATACCAATGCTGTTATCAAATCTTCTCCTCCCATAAAAAGTCAGAGTTAATACAGAGTGTAGAATGACTAAAGAGCCAAAAGGATGTCTCAGTTACAATGAAGATAACTAAGCATAGTCTGACAGCATCTTATAAACAGTAGTGGAAAATCCTACCAGCGTTTGTCATATCTGGGTGAAGGATATTCAAAACTAATGTGGGTTTACAGTATCTCTTGTGTAGCTGCCACAAGATACAAGCTGCCACATAACAAGGACGAGGTCTGCTTCAGCATCTCCTCTCCAAGATAGCATCTTCACTTCTGACAGCTCACAATAAATGCACAGCATCAGAAAGCAATTTACCAGCAGATATTGCGTTCAAGTGATTTTCAAGTGACAATTCAGTGATAGCACGCTCCTCCTTTCGCCTCACGTACCGCAGTGCCACAGATCCTTGCGAACACTGAGGAATTCCAAGCAGTTGTGTGTCTGAGCTCCATCACCTCCTAGCTGTGTCATTTGCAACACTCCCCTTGGGAAATAATTCATATGCTATATTCTGAATAATTCAATATCTTCCACATTGGCTGAGAGCTGCTTCTGTGCTCCATGTGACAGGTAGAAAAACGGCTCGGTTCAAAATAATTTCAACAGTAATTTGATTTGTTTTTTTTTTATGAAATCAAGTTTCTTATGAAATAAATTTCAATTGTCCCTTTGTCTTCTCTTTACTGATCCAAAAATATTTTATACAAAGGCAATGTGTGCTAGTTTTGTTCAACTATTAATTTTCTTGTACTAATTGTCAGAGATCTCATATTGAATGAAGTTAGGAGGAGTGGATTTTTGAATTATTAATGCCTTGTGATGAGCGTACAGTGACCCAGCACCAAATGTTCCTTCATGGTCGACATCCCAGTCTGGACAGAGACCATGGACTGAGCATCGACAAGCATCAAACACATCCAGCCCCAGTGAGCACATACACTAAATTTAGCCTTGAAGATCCGGTTTTGCAAAGCCAAAACCATGCAGGGCAATTCTGCAAAAACATGAACACAAAGCGATGTCATCGAGCAACGCAATGTGTAGATTATTATTGTCTTGATGACAACTTTCCAAAGTCCTAAAATCCTTCCTCACAGCATCATGAATCCCTGTGCAGCGTCTTAATAAGCCCTCAAACTCATGAATGCATCAGTCAAACTGGACTTAATGCATCATATTTCAGCTTCTCACTGGTACCTGTGAGCACATGCGCAGCCTTTAATAAATGCCATTAAATTTGAACAGACCGGTACAACAGTTGTTTCCCTGAACAAAACATCTGAATGTTTTCAACAAACAGATTTAAAATACAAATTTAAAATCAAATTGAGTTAAACATGCTCCAAAGTCCTGACACTGAAATCAGATGTTGTTGTCTCCCTGCTTCCTCTCAAACATTTAGATAAGTGTGCTAATCTTCTCTTGTTCCCTAACATGACAAGCACTGCAACGTCTTCAAAACAGATGTGTAGTGAAAACATCCTGTCTCTCTCACTAACAAACAGCAGAGATGCAGAACAAATGAAAGTTGCATCACATGGTTGATTTTCTGTTTTGTTGGTAGGAGTGAACGTCCAGCCTCCTTATTTAGAAATGCTGACTGATGATTATCTATCTAATTTTAAATGTCCAACAGCATTATCTATCAGTTATCAAGTGTCTGATGGAATAATTTAACTTACAGAGCCAAAAAACAACCATCATGTCTCCACACAGAATGCAACAATCCCTCCAATTAAAGATCAATTCTAAAACACACTCAATAAGGACAACCTGTGAGTGTCAACGCATGCTGTGATGAAACTGATCATGCAATGACAGAAAACCTGACAGTCATGGCAGCAGGGGAGTTCCACTGCTGCAGTGTAAAGTACTACCAACAAATATACTGTAGAGAGCTCACAGCAAAAGAACGTCTTTGTCTCGTGTCCAGCGTGACATGACAGCGTGTGTGAATTCCGCTCTACGGCTATAAATAGAACATCTGTTTCCCATAGTTCCCCTAAACCAGAGGCTCTCAAACACATCACTCAAAGGTCTGCATGTGACTTTTAGTCAAGGTTAGAGGCTCAAAACGATCGATGATGAAAAAACAATATTAAATCAATGAATTTACATCTCATCTCCTGTGATTGGGCCAGCGTGAAGCCGAGGCAGACGAGGCTCAGACAGTTAGTCCATGTTTATTTGTGACTCAGACAGATTCTTACAACTGCATTGACTCTATTTGGAGAAACTGTGTCCTGGACACACCGAGACACATTCTGTATCTGTGATTACGTTAATGTGTGAACTCCGCAGCAACAACACATGGCGCTCTGCAGCAGTTGACATCGCCATGACAACAACGTCAACCGTAGGGAAATAAGTCACAGTAAAACCTCCTTCATCTGAGGACAGGCTCCCTGTGAATGATCTACAGATTACTGATCAGCAGCACATTTATTTCAAAACAGAAAATACTACACTTCATAACACAAGGTGTGGCAGGGCTCCTCAAAAAAGAAACAAATAAATACATTTATTTAGGCCTAATTTGTCTATCATTGTTCAATAATGTGCCTTTCTAACAAAATTAATCTTATTTTTGTTCTATTTTTTAATACCAATGTGAACAGACTCTTAAAAACTATGGAAAATCCACAACGACAGCTAGATACTAAACTAGGAAAGACCTCAGTGCTCAATACAAAACCAACAGTTCAACTACCAATGAATGAGTGCTGATCTCAACTAAAAACTCCTCTTCTGGGGATTAATACATACATTTATTTCTTTGTCCAACTGTCGTATTGAGTCTCAAACTGAGTATTTTTGTTTGCTTCCTGGGATCCTGAAGAGAAGTTTTATGTTGAGGTGAGGTCTCATTTGTTGGCAGTTGAACTGTGGGCTTTGAACTGAAAGAAGAATGTAATTCATAGTTCACTTGCTCTACAGAAACAGATACTCACAGAGTCAAAAAGCTTGTTTATTAGACGCAAGAGGCCTAACAGGTTTATTTTCATTGGCCAACTGTTGTATTGAGAACCATAAGAGGAGTTTCTGTTGAAGATCAGGACTCACTCATTGCTAGCTGAACTGTGGGTTTTGTATTGAGCGCTTACTGCCTCCTTGGTGGAGCTCCTTTCTAGTTCTGTGTCTAGTTCAGTTGGATTTTCCATGTTTTCCATTTTATTTAGTCTGTTCACACTGATATAGACTCATAGACTCATAAGCTATATGGCATAATTACATTAAAAAATAATCATTAATCCATAATCTGTTAGTGATGTTTAATGTGCAGAGTAGCTGAAGGTCATTCACGTCGATCCTGCACCCAAATAAATGCTGTTTTAACGTGGCTTACTTCTCAATCGTTGCCATGGCGATGTTAACTGCTGCAGAGTTCCCACATTAACGTTACACCAGAGACTTTGCGATCAGCTCCTAAATCACAGATACAGAAAGTGTCTCGTTGTGTCCAGGACACAATTTCTCCAACTAGTGTAAATGCAGTCGTAGGAATCTGTCAGAAATAAATATGGACTGTCTGAGCCTCGTCTGCCTTGGTTTCACGCTGGCCCAATCACAGGAAATGTGATGTTATTTCACTGATTAAATATTATACTATTATAATATTATGTATTATTAAATCTGAAAAAAGTCATCAGGTGGAGGCAGCTGAATATTCTGAAATAAATACAATATTTTCTGGAGTCCCTGCCAATCAAGGACAGCAGCAGGGACATCCATCTATTAGCTGATTACACTGTTTCCTCCATCAAAAGTTTCACAGCTGGTTTTTAACATAGATAAATCATAGATAAATGTGATAAGTTTGAGAACCCCTCGCTGAAAAATGAACCATGTGATCTTATGTGGGATCCTTTAGCTGGGGGCAATCTCTCAGGGGATTCTGCACCCCACTGGTGTTGGATTTCAGTTGAGTGACCTATGACCCCTTTCTAAAGCAGCCTGTTGGAGAATGAAAAGCGCATGGCTGACCAGCTGTCCCTCGAAATCACCACCAACATGTGTCTCTCCGCAACCTCTCATTCAGCTTGTACCTCACAGGGATGAAGGCTTTCACGGAGGATAGAGAGGGAACTTATTTATGTGGTGCTGCTCCGGGATATACTTTCATTTACTGAAACTCCTGTTATCTCATGTCCAGTTACCTCCGCTTAAACAACCGATACACTCATCTCTAGGTCAAATTAAGTCCAACATAAAAGGCCATAACACCATTTTCAAAACCCTTTTCTGTAAACCGTCTGCATAAACTCACCTGTAACAAACTCCTCCTCCAATACTTAAGGCAGACACAAACACTGCTGCAGTTTGTCAGTCCAGTGGACTTATTAAATGTTTCCATAAGTAAGCCAAATTTCGACATGTATTTTTTCCTTTTCTAACAATCACTGAGGAGTCCCAGGCCACAGCCATTCTAATGCTGGAGGCCACTCAAATGCTCATACAGACATGGTTACAATGAAATTGTGTGAAGTTCGTATGTCCAAATATAAAAAGAGTTGAAGTCTAAAAAAATGTTACAGTAACTACATATTGTAGGGGTGGAGCGACCGGTCACCTTGAACTGATTTTGTGATTCATCCCATGTTTCTACTGTTGGTAGTGTTTATTGACAGTGAGGATGGCAGAGTGCAGGTAACACATTTGCATTTGATACAGTGTGGTGGAGCTATGACAGGCGGTGAGTGACTGGAAACTCTAACCACCACAACATAACAGAAGTTCAACCGTGCTTTAAGTGTCAGTTCTTTCTGTTCTGACCTTTACGGTGAATGCAGACAAAGTAGTGAAATATGTCACAGCCACATAAGCGCAGCAACTACAGTGACCAACATTTCCACACCTTGGTCAAACGTGCGTGTCGACATCTCCTCCTTCAGTGAAGTTGGAAACTTGAACTGCACAAACACAATTTGAGATTTGAGTGCAACACACTCTAATTTCTAAGTGTCATTGTCATTGCTGAAAATACATTAATGCAAAGCTGCAAAGGAGTTATCAAAGCACTGTGTCAAGTATTGTTTGCTGACCTGAGATATCCAATTTCCCCAGTAATGTTTGTGTTGCTCATTTGAGACCAGGGGCTCTGAAATGAATGGTGCTCTCAGTGAGTGAGTGTTGATGTGAGAGGACCCACATTTTTTTCCACTTCATAATCATATGCTAGACAAAATTGCATTTTAATTTTTACCGCTAGTAGTGCTGAACCATGTTTTCATGAACAGGTGCCTTTACGGTCTCTATCCCCTGTTCTGCAATACACAATGCAGAGTGGATGGAGAAAAACTGAACCACTTGAAATGAAGTTTACAATAAGAGCCAACTGCTGAGACCATCATACACACACATCAAGCGGTCTTTCTTACACTCTGTAATCACTTACCACTATCAAACACTTAGCAGTGTAGATGGGATGTCAGTGGTTTGTTGCTTTCTAAAGGAAAAGCTCTTAACAATTTTCACAGGTACTGTATTGAATTGATGGGCTGTTGGACATTTTAAACAAACAGAGCCTCTCTCTTCCTCTGCATAATAACCCTTAAATGCATCAAAGACAGAGGCCTGCGCTCCTCGCTCTACAGTCTACTGGTTTTCAAAGCGCTTCCATTCCAAGCTTGCAGTCATTTTTTACAGCTGATAAAAGAGTGAGAGGAATCCAGAAAGTCCCAAAGTGTCTGTCTCTTCTCTTATCTCTGAGCGTCGTTCTCACTTAATCTCTTTTCTTTCTGTGTCTCTCGGTTTCTGTCTCCATCTCTGGCTCTGGTCATAAATCAAGCGTTATATAAACTGCCTTCAAGTTAGTTTCCACCAGTGTTACGAGACTCCCCTAAGTATAAAACAGGATGTTATAGAAGCCTGGTTCATACAGTTCAGCTAAGTTTGTGTATAGCAGAATTAAACTCTATTCTCCAGGTTTTTTTAAACGGATGTGGGCATGAATACATCAGATACAGACGCAACTGTCTCCATGAATGTGTGGGCTCTGTTGCAGAAGAACAGGGAGGGAGTCATGTTTCAAGGATGCAGTTAACCATCATTTTCATCACGAAACGTATTTTTAAAACAACCCTCCGCACTGAACAGTCACTGAAATTGAACAAGAGTAAAGAATGCATTTGATTTTGGGGAATAATAATGGTGGGCTTGTAGAAGTTAAACAGATTTTTTGTGAAAAATGATCTCTTTATCTCGAGAAATTGTCCTTTTGCTATCCATATTTATTTCTGACAGATTCCTATGACTGCATCTATAACAGCATTACAAAAATAAACACATGCACGGTCGTTCTTGGCTTCCGTACCTTCACTTTATGGAGCCTCATTTTTTATGCAGCAAGATGTAAACAATTTCCAACATGGTTAACTAAGGCTAGAGCAAACGGAGCATGCTTCACAGTAACAGCTTTTAGTCTTTTGCATTATGTTGGCTTTAACAAAAACTACAGCTTCAAAATCTGTTACTTACAGGAGTAATGTTTGCTGCCTAAGGTTGCCTGTTAATGATCTGTAGCCTGCAGCACTATGGTATCACTCTCAGCCCTGTGTAATATGTTGGTGTACTATTCTTTTAACACTGAACATCGGAAAAGCAGTTATGCCATCTATAGATGGAGCATCTGAAACATAGATAGCCCCCTCCCCAGAGAAAAAGCTTGAAAAAAGCCCAACATGACCCTGAACGCGTTCTGCGTAAATGAAAGGCAGAGATCAAAATGAGCAAATGTCACAGAAACCATTTCACTCCACTCACTCATCCCATTACCTCTGTTCTTACGTGAGTGAGTTTGACTGTCACCGTGAAATGAAAGAGTCAGTTTGAAGTATCAAATGAAAGTTTACACAACAGGTTCCAGTGACTTGTTCAATACTTAGATCCAACACTGCTGCATGTGTGAGATTGCACTTCTTCCATGGGTGAAGATGGCTTCACGCACAGCTTTCCAATTCCATATGTAAACTACCCTCATATATCACTTCTTGACATTTTGACAATTAGACGAACATGCCACCATGTCAATACAGCACCAAGAAAAAGCTAAGACACCACATGTGATCATCTATAACTGCCACCTCCTTCACTCCATGAATCCAGTCGCCAAAGCTGTTTCAATACTGAGCTTTCACCATGCAAGATTACAATATTATGAAACATTTGTTCTCATTTCAGTTGTATTATATTTGGCCACCTCCTGCACACGCACATGCACACACACACACGCGTCAAGAGAATTATCCACTGCTGCAGGATGTCAGATAAAACTACTGGCTGTAAGCGAGAGGTGTGTGTGGCAGTGGCTCTTTCTTCAGGGTAAATGCTGCCACTATACTCATCTTATAACACACACATAATAGGCAGACACACAACAATGAAATAGTTTGCTTGTGCTCAAACACAGTATTATTATGTTAGACTTGAAGGCAGAGATCACATTACTTTTCTGCCTCTTGACTCAAAATGGCCTCTTGTGGTATTCATGCAGCTCATTTCACAACAGGAAGACACTTCTGAATGATGCACCCTCAGGCTTATAGGACTTTAGGAACTGCTTTACACGGACAACATTGACCGAAGGAAGACTAATTTTGCTTCTGAGTGCACTCTATATTTGCACGATTTTTGTCTAACCTAAGGCTGTTCACTGATAAAAAACTACTTGTATTCAAATGGGCCATGTAAGGTATTATGTCACCACAACCTTTCTCCAAAAAGCAAACTGTAAATCCAATCTAATCAGTGCAGCACACACTAGGCCTAATTTGTGTCTTAATCTTCTGCAAGCTGCTGAGCATTTAATTGGATGGAGTCAGTAGATACTTCAGTGACAAAGACCTGTTACATGCTCTTGGCTCATCTCCACATCATTAAGTAGGAAGGGGGAAAAACTGCTGGGGAGGGAAGGAGGAGATGAGATAAAGTCTCACAGCAGATGAGTTCTAGACAAGCAGAGAGAGAGAAGGAGAGAATGAGAAAGTGTGTAGTATTGTTGAGAGATCCAAACCACTTGTTATGCACATTTCTTTTCCTTTGCACCCTCTTTGGGCTAAATGAGGGCTGCCATGCTTTTTGTTTGAGGCAGGCAGGCAGGGAGGTGTCTGTGTGTGTGTGAGTGTGTGTGTGTGTGTGTGTGTGTGTGTGTGTGTGTGTGTGTGTGTGTGTGCCGGGCGATGGGGAGGGAGAGTTCTCAAGCTAGACACTTGTCAAGACAATTCCTGAAAAAACTGAAAATCCTTTGAAAAAAATCCCCTTATCTCAATATTACTGCCGACCTTCACATTAAGAGAGCTTCAGTTTTGCAGCACATACTTCTGAGGCTTTCCCATCCCCACTGAGGGGGGAAGGTGGCAACTGCGCTGCCCCCCCCCCCATTGCCTCTGACTCTCTGGCAGACAGAGCCAGCAGCTCCAGCCCACACTACTGCCTCTAACATTAGCAGCGCTCTGGGAGGAAAAGCCATGTGGAGCTGCCCATCACTTCCAGCAACACAGGCAACACATAAGACACTCAGCCCCCATAATGATTACACTCTCCTTCTCTTCTATCATGCACTCATTTCCTGCAGGGGTGAAACAGATATGGATGGCTGTGTTTGCTGAGATAGTAAGCAAGTAGTCTTCAAGATCACAGTCTGATCAGGGATCTCCTTCAGCCAGCACACTGCATGTGTGCACTTCTTTAACTTGCGCTGAAAGATTAAAGGGTTACGAAAAGAGTTTACGACATGTACAGAGACTCATTCACCCTTTGTCTGATTTCATCTAAAAGACAACTTCCTTAGTATGTGTATGTAAGTACAAGAGCTCTCCCTTACCCAGCTACAACTTGCTGTACACCCCTTTGGAAGCAACCACTAGCTGCTAAAGCATACAATACACACACACAAAGAGAAAACACAGGAAGCTTACCTCACTTTGTAGCAATGTACAAGCTGTTCAGCAGTCCATCACCCAGCACTTTCTCTCTAGACTAAGTTTGTGGAAGCAGCAGCAGCAGCAGCAGCAGAAGAAGAAGCAACAGGCGAAGATAAAGAAGAGCACCAGAAAGAATCAAAGATTAGAGCAAGACGGAGGGGGAGAGAACAGCAGAGGGGGGAATGAGAAGACGGACTGAGTGACTGGGACAAAGCTAACGGTGACTGACAGACTCCCAGAGTCTCCTAGTCTGAGCAGGGGGTTTGTTAAAAGCCCACAAACTAATTCGTTCCTCTGCCTGCCTCTCTGGTTTGACGTCAGCGTGGTCACATGACCTCGCTCTGGTGTGGAGGGGAAATGAAAGGGGAGGGGAGTCAGTAAGAGAGACAGAGGGAGAAGAGAGAGAGACGGAGAAGCCTGCGTTGCCGTGGTAACAGGCACACTGCACTGCAATGATTTCAATAGGCCATCTGACACAGACACATGCACACACAGATCCTTACATACAGAGAAGGTAGCTAAAGACAAGCGCAGCGCTGCACAGATGGACTCACCTGGGAAAGGTGAAGGAGGTAAAAGGAGAAATGGAATTAGAAACTGATGCAAAGTGGTTCAAGTTTCCTAAGTTTTTCTTTTTTTTTCCTCCAGTTCTCAGAAGCAAATACAAGGAAAAACAGAAAGTGCAGCACACAAACTGCACTTCTGAACTCGTGCTTCAACTCCTTGAACCAAAATAAGCAGCATGTTCTGCTCTTTACTATGACCTTGACGGTGATGATGTATAGAAAAGGGGTGATTTTTAAGGACTCCCTCAGTTCACTTTTACCAATTACATAAAGGCTTTTTAATAACAACAGTCCATATATTTGCCATGATTTTGCTTTAAAGGTGGAAGAGCTTATGTGCATCACAACAAAATTATAACACCAGTTATTAGAAACAGACCTCCCCTCTATGTTGTCACTCTGAGATGAATCCTCAGGACTCCAGTGATTAATTCAACAGATGACTAATAAAATCACTATTTCTGTACAAAGGAGTAGGGAGAAGAAATGAATAAGAAAATAAAGAACTTTCATTACTTCAGGGAGGTGGGGAATACAGCAGCTCCAGTTTCAATTGTTTTTAATTCATTTATATAACAATACTGTGAGAGAAGCTGAAGAAGCAAACACAACTACAAAAAGATCAGATTTCAAGTAGAACACTATGATTAAGAGCCGACCAAGAACAATAACAAGAAAACCAACTATGGTGGCAATCAACACAGGATATGGGTATGATTACTGTACAACTTCATGTATCAGTAGCAGAGAAACGGCTATTGTTGTCACCGTCAGAGTTGATGAGGCACATTAGCCTGGACTCTTTCAGGTAACAGCGTCTGGTAGAAAGATGTCAGAAACGTCTGTCTTCACACAAGAAAAGACTTCTACTCAAGTGGACTTGAGGCTGCAGGACTCTGCTGTGAGTAAATTATTCACAACTGAAGTAATAGTTTGACATTTTGAGAAATACACTTATTTGCTTTCTTGCCAAGATAAGATTGATACCATTCTCGCAGTTGTATGCTAAATCTGATGCTACGGCAGCAGCCGGTTAGCTTGTCTTAGTATGAAGACTGGAAGCTAGTGTGGCTCTGTCCAAAGGAAACAAAATCCACCTACCAGGACCTCTAAAGTTCAGGCTATACGGTATACAGGATGAACCAGGCAAGTCATGGTGACGACAGGACTCCAGTCCTGTCCAGTCACTGCTTTGACCCATTATATTATATTAAGTGTTAATTAGTGAGCTCTTCAGAAGCAGGCACATTTTGTTACTTTTGTGCTAAGCTAAGCTAATGGGGTGCAGGCAATAGCTTATTTCCCACAATGTTGAACTGCTCCTTTAACAAAGTTCTATTATAGATATTCCAATCTGCATATAACTATTATGCCAGTTGCTGTGCATAAAATAAAATAAACAATAAGCTGATTAGATGATTTTTATCTAGAACATATGGCTAAACCGTGTCATTCATTTCTCTTTCTGCAACTAAGACATTTGATTACCTGGAAAAAACCTACAGCATGTTTACGTATGAGAGCGTGCAACATCAAATTACCTGAAGGGCTGTCAGAAGTGTTTTTCATGCAGCTAGAAAACTGTAACCAATTAACAAACTGCTGTATGATTGTGACAGTAAATATTGTGATACTGCTCAGAGTTCTGATTAATTGTGCACTGTATTGAGAATTTTAACATTTTCACATACTCATCTGTTGAAGTGTCACAATACCTCTACTTCCAAGATGTGCTGTCCATTGTGTCAAGTTAATCTGGGGCAGGGCCTGAGTATCAGACAAAGACTGAGGGTGTGCAGTGTGGGAAGAAAAACTATTTCAGGGCCAACCAACTCCTTTTCCCATCCTCCACTCACCCAAGCTGTGAGTATGAACAGCTTTTGGCTGATTACATTCATCTGAATAGCATCTGCTGGCCTGTTGAATGGAGCGCAGTGGGGCCCAGATTAGGGTGGGGTAGTGTGGAGGGTGGGGTGAGGTCAGCCAAGTGAAAACCACCCCCACTGGACTGCTGTGAGTAAGGGTATGTATGGCTGAGTGAAAGGCACATGGACAGAGACACATGATGAAATACCACACTGGACTGAGAGTGCAGGGAAAGTAATTTAATAAAGCCTGCAGCTAGGACAAATATGACTGTAAAGATCCTGCTGAGGAGTAAAGCAGAGACAAGAGGGGAAGCCATGAGGGTAGAAAACAGCAAAGCACAAAGAGATCAGATGATATAAGAAACTGAAATGAGAGTCTGACCGTCAGGTGAGTAATTTGGTTCAGGGATAAATTATTTAGACTAAAGCCTGAGTCTTGGGATTAGTGGGCTGACTGGCGATGCCTCAAGGTGAATACAGTCTTTCAAAGCTTGGGTGAAACAACGTCCACCATGTGTTTTAGATGGACTGCCTTTGATATTGGAATGAGACATGGTCATCATGGTGAAGGACTGGGGGGTTTGCATTTACAGGTAACACTTGTTCACTGCACTGTGTGTTTCACATTTTCAGGCCCCTGCAGACCAAAAAAAGTGCACATGACTGTTTGATTTTCAATTTTAAAAAAAACAAAACAAAGATTTGATAGAGTAGACCACCTTATCAGACATTTTCAAAGGGCCTTCACTACTTTTAGACTGAGCAGCACTTCTGTAGAGGCACGTGTGTGTGTGTGTGTGTGTGTGTGTGTGTGTGTGTGTGTGTGTGTGCGTGCGTGTGTGTGCGTGCGTGTGTGTGTGTGTGTTAGGATGTAGGGTGGGTAACCGGCACTAGAGGGAATTCCTTCCTGCTGAAGACTCAGGAAGCAACAGCATGGGCGGAAGAGAAAACAACTTTTCTTTCCAAGGCAAACCCTTTAGAAGTTGTTCCTTTGGAAAAGGAAACACTCCCCACACTGTGTCACTGTTAGAAACTCTAAATAACTCCATTATTGTCTGCAGCAAGTTTCTTAAATCAGATGAGGGCATGAAACAACAGACTCACACAGATTCCTGAAATTGCAAATTAACCCACACCGAGCAATACTGAGAGATGATGGAAAAGTGAGCGAGAGGAGCTACAGCTGTTATTGGGCAGTGAGACCTAAAACCGAAAGGTTGGACCTGTGTCAGCGAACTGTCGTGTTAATCTCAGCAGCTGAGCTGGAGGTATTAGATAACAACAGATTATACATTGGATAATAAGTTGTCAGGGAGGGAAGGCACAAAACTCTTAACACGGTTTAAGTGTATTATCCAACAAATCAATGATAGCACAGAAGGCATACGAACACCCACACAGATTGGCTCTCCTCTAATCTCAGCTAATTATAGATGGCATTAGTGTTTCATTATTCATCTCAATCAGTTTTAAGCAATATTTTGGGAACACCGCTGCTGGGTGGAGTTATAAAAGGTTTAATATATAAAGATGGATTTTTGTGCCCCACATAACAGCATAAATAAAGCATTTGCTTTCACGATACGATACTTGCGCCATCCTGTGCAGGGAGCAATTGTGACTGGAGACTTAGGCATGATCTCAGTGGTTTTAGCTTGAGATAAACATTTTTTTTTAGGTATCACACTCTCCAACTCAGTGGCTTAAGCCTCTGATATACTAATTTTTAAGTATGTGCTCAAATGCACAGCACATATCCTGTGTTCTTTTACAGTTAGATGCCATTAAAAGGAAAAAGCAGAAAGACTGAAGGGAAATAACAGACAGAACTGAGGTTTCTGGTGAGTCTGTGTTTGCAGGCCAGGGTGAAGATGAAGTCACACTCTAAGTGTCTGTTGTTAGGTAGCTAATAGCTAACATCTGTACAGTTGGTGCATTTGGATGATGCAGCGGTCACATCACATTTGTGCAGTGAAAATGTGTTATGTTGTCTGTCTGAACTCACCTTCAGGCTAAACTTCCAACAGCAAATTAACAGGAGTGCATTGTAGATGTGTAGATGTTAGCGATATTTGCACTGGCTTAGTATTCCAAACTGGGCGAGTTGGCACTAGCTTGCCATTTACATGTTGCTGTTGTCAAATTATACCTGTCAAAACATGTTGAAGGGATTCAGTATCAGTCCAGTCAGTCACATTTGCATGACTCGTCTGGTACATCTTTATGTGTAGGATTTATTGTTAGAGGCTTCAGTGGTTTTATTTTCTGTGCTTTATTCTCCTAACAGTCAGAAGTTAGAGCCAGAGCCCAAACAACTGATGAGCAGAGCACTGTACCTGACTGTTGCCAAGACAACTCGGCAGCTCACAGACTGTGGTGGCTCCCCTGTAAACAAAGAGGATGAATGAGTGATTAAATGTGAATGTAACTGTTGTGTGACTGAAGGTATAGAGGAATACGATCATTGTTTTATACTGGTACTGATAAAGAGCACAGTCAATACCCTCATTAAGAAGGGGTCATTTTAATAGCCTACATTCATAACAGCATGTTTCATGTTTATTGTGAGACTATTAGCCTGTCTATTAGTCTGCTAGTCGAGGTCATCTGATAGGCTTTGAAACGTAGCTAAACAGGCTATCGTCTCCTGCAGGCATTGAGATGCAGCCCAAGCTGGTGAAGCTTATTCATTTTCATTATTAATTTTAATTTTCCTTTGCAAATACATCACAAATACAGAACTCGGCAGAAGAGTGAATGATGAATGAAAGATGTTTTGCTGCTACCTTTTCATCTTTACTTGTCAATGTTAGCGAGCTATAGACTGGGGCATAAATCATTTAATTAACTATGCTGCTACAAGGCACACTTTAGTGATGACTGGATCTTCAAGATGATGAATGAATGTATGAATGAATTTCAACTGGATAATGTGAACTGAGAACTTTCCCTTTCCTCTCTTAAAGAAAAAACTGTTGGAACGTCATTCTGGTGCGCTCTGGCAGCACTACATCTACACATCAAATGACAGTTTCCAGTATTCTACTGTTGTTGTGGGTTAGGGTTAGGGTTAGGGCATCGCTAGCCTAGACCTATCACTGACCTATACGGGACCTATTATGGATTTGCCATTAAACTGTGTGAAACCCCCATTGTAAAGCGGGCCAAAGCCATTGTGTGTTAGGAGAGCCAGCCACTCAGCAACTTCAATGTCTGTTCTTTTGGGATTGTCAGAGAGCTACTTTGTAAAAACTCATTAAAAGCTCACATTGTCTTAACAACCTTTCTTCATCTCAAAGTTACTGTTGAAAATTTGGTGTGAAAGACAACAAGTGCAGACGCAGGTGTGTGATGCACTGTTGCTCCACCCTCAGGAGGAACTTTTGGGAACATAGAGCATTTCTGTCAACAGAGGGCACAGACAGCACATGGTGCCTACAATGACGAAGAGACTGTGGTGTTGCGCAATTGCAAGTGTTGCCTTTCTATGTAACTGCCAATTACAACGCATACAGAAATCAGCAGAAACCTGGCTGGCAGACAGGGAAGTGATTCATCTCCCACACACCATATGGTTATGAATACAACAATGCACTGTCCTGAGAGGAGAGGGAGGGGAAATGGACATCCACGTCTACCCCCCACCACCAAACATGTAAGTGTGCAGCCATGCATAAACTCACATACTGTAGGAAACGTTGTCTGAAGAAGCTGCGCTGTTCAACACAGTCCACTAAAAGACTACTTGTAATGGTACACACTCCTTCATATTACAACAGCTGTAGTCAGACAGGCTATACAAACAGCAGCTGTTTTCATAGATTTACATTTATATCAGAATAGTAGGCTAATTCACAGCTCACTGAAATGAGTAGACAATAATGTTTAAAACAAATCTCCTTGTTTGTTACATAACTTCTGTACATGAGGTGGGCGGGCCAATTCACCTCACAGAGCAAGCTAATCCAACGTACCCTACGGCTTGCCAAAATGAATGACGCCATTTTATGTGGTTGTGTAATAAAAGGTTATGATAATGTAAATCAATACAAGACAAAAATTGCAAATGAATAAAGACAAGCAGTTATCAATTAAGAAGCCAAATAATTTACTGTAGGAAGAAAAATCATACAGTATTCACATGTTTATGAGATAATTTGTAATTAAACTACTGCTACTTTTTTGTTTCTATTCATTCTGAAATGGCACGTTTACGTTGTGAAAACTTGTACAACTTGCTTTGTCAACGCTAAACTTAATTACGGTGATGGCAACAAATAAAAAATCTTTTGAGTTTAGAGACACCTGATGTAGATACATTAGCCATTATCCGTCTCCATCACTTAAATGCATACTTATTTTCCATCACCCACGTTTGACCTTCCTGCCTAGACGATCTGTCATATTGAAGATTTTTCATGCTGAAAGTGATAACTGCAACATTTTGTATGAAAGATTTTTTGGCTTGTCAAGTGTTCTGACAGATGATGCCAGTGAAATATGATTGTTTAATGGCAGGGATTTTGCAGGTACTCCCCAAGAGTACCACGACAGGCTGCTGCCTTGAAAGCTATCCTGTATCTAGTCTCCACATATTTCTAAAGCAGCCACTGTGACTCTGGGACTGTTAGTGTTATATGCTTGGATTGGGATTATCAGAAAAAAATACTTTTAGCTTCAAAAAGGATAAATATAAAATGACCTTCACAACACAGAGTAGGATTAAAGCTGCAAACAGACCTAACATGTGATCAGAGCAGCGTCACAAGGTAACCATCCACAGAGTCTACAGCCATGTCTTGACTCTGTGAGGCTAAATTAACATGTTCACAATGACAGAGCTAATAATCTGATGGCTGCCTTTTCACCCTTCGTTCTGAACCACCCAAGGACTGCCCCAGGAAAGGAAGCCCAAGAGTTCCCTCTGCTGCAGAGGACAAGTTCATTACAGTTACCAGCCTCAGAAAACGCCACTTAACGGCAACTCAGATTAGAGTGCACAGAAATGCTTTATAGAGACCAACTGTGTCAGTTAGGACTTCATGGCTGAATTGAGGTAAATCGACAATCTATGTAAGGGCTATTTCACCAAGAAGGAGAGTGATGGAGTTCTACATCAGATGACAAGGCCTCCACCCAACCTGAACCCAGTTGAGAAGTTTTGGGTTGAGTTGGACCACAGAGTGAATTAAAAGCAGCCAACAAGTACTCAGCAAATATGTGAAGTCCTTTAAGACTGCTGGAGAAGCTTTCCAGGTGACGACCTCATGAAGCTCGTTGAGAGAAAGCCAACAGTGTGCAAAGCTGTCATCAATGCACAAGGTGGCTACTTTCAAGAATCGCAACTATAAAACATTCTTTCTTTTGCGGTGTGTCCAAACGTTTTACAGGAAGTTGAAAAAGGATTTGCAAATGGTTGCATTCTGTTTTTATTTACATTTGACGTGGTGTCCCAACTACTTTGGAATCAGTGCTGTATGATGCAACCTTTGATGTGTCCATTTTCCCCATAATCCAAAGTGCTGAGAAGAATATTTTATTTTTTTTATCATTTATTTACAGAGATGATTATTTAATACTGTTTATAGCTGGGGTGGTGGGCTGCGAAGACACAGGAAATTGGGAGGGAAAAGGTTTGTTATACAATCTACAAAGCATCTCAAGAGTTACTCAACAGCATCACAACCCACTCCATCCTTAGTGATTCAGGAGCTATAAACAGAAGCCAGAAGAAAAGATGGATGACCAGCCTGTCTCATCCATTGTTCTTTATGGCAGACGGTAGGCCCGATGCAGAGAGAGGATTAACCAGAGCCCACTGTCTCAGTCTCTCTCTTATCAGGGAGTCAGGAGCAAGAAAAACATCGCCACCTCCCCTATGAGTCATGCTCTGGCCTCCAGCTCACTATCACTGATACACACATGCATGCAGACTCCACACACACAATGAATACATACATACAGACCCAGCATACATATGCACTCACGCACACACACAGACACTCCCACACATACATCAATAATATTCATGCAGGAATAGAGCCGATGTCTCTGCATACTGATGACCATCAACTGGTATGGATGGGATGGACAGATGCAGCTTGTCTATCAATTGTCAAGGAAAAAAGCATTTTTAAAAAATTAAATGGTAATATATAAAATACCTAATATGCATACATTTTGGTTGATAAAAAATATTGTTGGTTAACGGATATATTCATCTATCAGTATTCTTGGCAGGTGAATCAAAAGGATTGACCCTAGCCAGTTGTTTGCAGCCCTCAGATTAATTGGTGTTAATACGGTAGCAACTGTGAGGTTAGCTAACACAGTATTCATGTGGAATTTGTTCTATAAAAGCAAGTTTGAAATGATTTATTTATTGAGTGAGCGTGGGATATTCAGTGTTTGGGTCTATGTTAGGAGTGTACCTATTGAAGCAGAAAGACATAGGACATAAGACATGTACAGCTAATATGTACACCTCAATATTTGTTTATTTATCTCAAGTCAAATCATAATCGCAATATTGAACTAAAAGAGATTTACCTAGCTGAAGAAACTGACCTCAATCAACATTTTCAAGTCCAAAATGTGTTCCTCAATGTCTCATATGAAGAAAAAAAATGCCTGCTGTACACACACACACACACACACACACACACACACACACACACACACACATTAAAGCGGAGTATGTTAAACTCAACTGACATTTTAATACATTTCGCAGAGGTTAAAACTTCCTCTGTGGCTAATTTTACAGCATCTATTGGTTCAGTCAATGTGCCAATGCCAGGCAGATATTTCTTTCTTCAGATATTTAGCATTTAGCATGCGAATGTACTGATTTCGTCTAACTCTAGGCAAGAAATCGAATAAGCTATTTTACACAATTTCAAACTATTCCTTTAAAGTTATAGTTAAGCTCGATCAAATCCTGTGAACTGACAAATCTAGACTTGAATACGCTTCAGTTCAGTAAGAACTTCATGTTCATCATGTGCCTTTTTCTGTTCATAACAATTGCTATCACCTGCACTGATATTAGGCTAATAGCAACCTAAGAAAGTAAACAACTAATTATTACCCCTCGTCGTTTCAGAATTAAACCAAGTGAAGTTTCCCTGTTTGCACAAAACTCTAAGTGGATGTCATCCTAAAGAAGTTCAGAGACAGCAAGTGACCTGAAGTGAATGTGTGAGTCAGACTTGCAGACGGCCCTTGTTTTATACAGTGGGCCTCTTAACTGGACAAGCTGCAGCTGTCCTGTAGTCTGAGAGCCCTGCAGGCCTGTGTGTGCGCATGTGTGTGCGTGTGTGTGTTTATGGTTGACAACTTAGACTGAGCATGTGTGCATGAAAGAGCAAAGGATGTTCAGGCCATTTATCTCTTTTAATGTTAGTTACACACATAGACACACACACCCACTCACACCCACACACATTTGCCCCTGATTCATGAGTGTGTGTGAGTGTGTATGTGTGATGGCCTGTGTTTGGAGGGATCTGGGGGCCTGGGAACTGTGTGGAAATCACATTGGGCTTCCTCTGGCTCATCTCAGAGTCATGGGAAACAACACTGACCAAAAACAACAGGGATCGTGCACGCTGCAGCATGACCACCCAACAGTATGATGTTTAGACTGGACATCATACAGCAACTTCTTCCACAGATAAAAGGAGAGAGGATGATCTCACAGTTCTTAACAGTTTCAAGGCAGACAGATGAAAACACAGATTTCAATATTTTTTGTACAAACCCTTCGTGTCGTCTTCTGGGCTCACAGGGTAATTTTGGCCTTTCAGACCTCAGACAGAGTCAAATCTGTAAAAAGAAGATATTTCATAAAGTTAAACAAGACTAAGAGTCTACAGCTATGCTAACAGCTTTGTGAGGCTGTACTTTGGCGCAGCAGCACTTTGAGCTAAATGCTAACATTAGCATACAAAGGGCCAGGTAATGCTAGAAAATAACTAGCTTGTATGAAGTGTTGTCTGACGTAGTTGAAAGCAAAACTGTCTATAGCTGGGGGGAGAGACACAATTTTCTCCTTTCATTAGGAACCTTTGTGCAAATGTTCAATAAAATATGTAACAAAACCTAAAATATGAATGTGTAAAATATAAAAGGTAAGAGGAAAACACTTTCAACTACAGTTGAAACAAAATAACCCAATGTCTGAGTCTGGGTTTGTTTTGAGCACTCCACTCGACTAATTGTTGCAGCTCCAATAGGAATGTCATGAAGTTCAGGTGTTTGGTCTGTAAGTATTGGACCAATTAAAAATTTGAACTGAATGATGGTGCTAGATGAAAACTGAGGGGATCCCTTCTCTATGTGTCAGGCCACACGAGGTTGTAACTACTCGTTTTTTAAATGAAAGTAGAAACATTTGCACACCAACAAGCTTTATAGGCCGACCAGCTGACTAACAAGCTGACTGACATTCCAGGAAGTGGAGTTAAACACAGTCCTTGAGTCCTCTGTTTAGATCACAGAGGGAGGGAAAGTACACTTTTTATAAGCAGATAATACATAAATAAGAGGCAGTGGAATGTGTTGATGAGTTAGAAAATTAAAACAAGATAACTATTCATCAGCTGGAAATAAGTTGTGTTTTTCTAGTCAGAGGACAGTCAAAAATAATGGAAGCTTGTTTTTCTAAAGCCGCCAGGAACAAAAAGAAAGCTGTAGCTAATGACACGACTGTAACATGATATCAGCAGTGAATGGAGCCTGACTAATTGACAATGGTTCATCTATTCAAGAATGGAGGATTTCAGTTCCGTATTGTGCTTTTTACCACAGAGCTGAGTCATTAAATAATAAGTACTCTTCCATTGTTGGTATTCCTTTTAGATACCAAGCTACGAGACCTACTTTTTGCAAGTATGAAGTGTTTTTCTCAGCTACGGCAACACAAGCTGATGCCATTAAAGCTTTTCCCCTGCTGAGTGCTTGTAAAAGGGAAAAGTATGAGGAAAGCGACCTTCCGTGTTGCAGTGCCTGAGGAGCAGAACAAGCTCCTGAGGTTCCTGTCCTCTCACTTCCCCAAGCTCTCTCAAATAACACAGCTCTTCGGGCAAAGCACAGCTTGATAACCACAAACTGCAGGCTGACTGAAAATTCTGCATTAGAGGGAGTCTGTGTGTGTGCAAGTGCATCATACAGCATTTAGCTTACTTATGAAAGAGAGGGGAAAGATCAAATCTAATGCAGCAAGAAAGCAAAAAAGGACATTTCAGAAAATGTTGAACTAGCCCTTTATGAGTTAAAACTGGTCTAGACAGAGATATTTTCTGACCAAATGCCAATAAGAAGCAGTGCTGCCACTAATATTACTGTCATCTCTAGCATTAATAATATCTTGTGGTTACAAAAGAGAGCACCACTATTGATTTAGGAGAGTCACTGTAAGGGGGTAAAAACTTATCCAATCAGCTATTTTACATTTTTAGCCATGCTATGGATGATAGTGTCGGTCTATCAGTCCAACACTTTGGTCCAGAATGAAATATTTCAACAACTACTGGAAGTAGTGACATGAAGTTTTGTCCAGACATTCATGAATGTACTGACTTTGGTGACCTCCTGAAGTTTTCACTTCCTGTGAAATATCTCAACATCGACACGATGGATTGGCACTAAATTTTAAACCGGCATTTATTGTTCCCAGATGATAAATCCTGAACACAATCAGCTGACTTAAGGCATTAACACTTTTTGTTTTAATCAATCAGATTCTGCTCCGGCTCTGACACAGCTGTTTGTCTGTTTGTCCACTCAGTGGCAGTGAGGGGAGGAAATGCATATCATGTTGGAAGAGTGTGTGAGAAATATTTCAAATGCTTATTTTTAATGGTGTAGCATCATAGCTTCAATCTTTGGGAAGAACCCTGCAAAGGGGCCTCCGTAACAGCTCCAACTATAACTCCACACATTAGGTGTTGCTGCTGTGGCTTTCCCAGAATTGTTACTCAGTGGGAAGGTTTTGTATTTTGGAAGATAAACAGACACATTTATCATGTGATAGCAACACTTTTAAGTGTTGGGTAATTATGTTAGGGAGCTTCTCCATAAATATCTTGCAATACATTTGCTGATATGGAAGCAAACATTTCTCTTGTCTTTTCAGTGACCAAATGACACCTTTCCATAATAATTCAGCTTTAGTTCAGGACCTTGCAATCAAGCACCAAGGAGGGAGAGAAGAGGGAGAGACTGCTGGCTGAGAAAACACTAGGTACCACGGATAATAGCCAATCCATCAATACAATCCAGCCACAATTCTCTCTTGATGTGAAGGCCTTCACATCAAAGAGCATTATTTCCCCTGGTTCTGTGAGCGCTGGTATGGCTCAGAGCAATTTTAATAGCCCCATGAGGAAAAACAGAACCACTAGTGTTTATGCACATTCATGGCCTCAAACACGTGTAGCCACCACAGATTGTCCTGGTCTTGAGCATAGTTCACACACCATTTGTGAAACTACGCAAACAACACTGACTTAGGAGTTGGCCTGCCTGACAGCCCTATATGGAATGCAACATCTGGCTCAATGACAAAATTACTCAATAACTTTGATCTTACAGTACAGGGAAACAGGGGAAAGAGCTAAAACAAAACTAAAAATAGAACAACTCTAAAAATCCATGATGGAGTCCAGCTTTTGTCTTCTGGCAAGAAATCATATTCAGTGCAATTACATCAGCACACAGCCATTTAAGCAGGCCGATAGCGATCAAATAGTATTACTAAAAGGGTTATTAATGTAATCAGGCAACAGCCTGATTCTCTACCATTATGGACAATGTCCAACTGCAACAGAACTATATGAGAATACGCTAGCTGTTTAGCAAATCAAAAATTATCTTTAGACCAGCCCCACTGTTAGGCAGGCTTTTTCATTTTTTCCATTCTGGTCTGTAAAGATGATGTCGTGTTTCAGTTTCTAAAAATCTCTAAGGAAGTGGTCAGCTCCCCTGTGGAGACACATGGTTTCAGTCTCTGGGTTGAAGACAGAGAGACATAACGGAAATAAATGTTCTGAGAGACTGAAAAGCAGATGGGACGGAGAGCTCAAGTTGTCTTTGAACTAGGGTTAACTGTTAATCGGTTAACCATGAGAATATTTTTGACCGGTTAGGCATGTTGGCCCAGAGGTTAATTTGCATACACACACAGTGTGACGCACATTAGCCCGAGGCCATCACCCAGTTGGCATGATGAAGACTCACGTCCTGCCAGTCAGTGTGGTAGAGGGCAAAGGAGTGAACGCACTCGTCTGGTACCTTGAGCAGGAAATGCTATTGAGAGCTGCTGTGATTAAACGCATGGAAAAACACAAAGATGAGCTAAAAAGAAGCTTGCCAGGACAGACAAGCTAACTCTGACCACCAACTGCTGGACAGCTCTGACATAGGAAAGCTACATCATAGCTACCTTCACAGTTACTTCATCAGTGCTGACTGGGAGCAGGGTTTCCATTAACTGATAATCATTGTTTACCAGGAAAATCTGTTGATGTCCATCATATCCAAGTCTCTCTGGTCATAATGTCCAATGAAAATAATTCCAGAGTTAGATATGAAAATATTCTGGCTGTACACAAAGTTTCCCCTGCTTCCTCTCTGACGTCCGCCCTCTGGCTTGTTCCTCTCCTGATTTGGTGAATTAAGGAATAATTTTGACCAAACCAGAGTTGGTGGCGATTGTTGGAACAGTAGAAAGATGAACTAAGAAGACTTTGGTGAGTTTTATTTTGTGTCAGCCAATTCTGAATAAAGAATGATAAAATCACAGTTTCTGTAAATGGAGTCTGGTGGCTTTGACGACAGTGATGTAGTATCCAAGTATCTTACTCATCTCACTAGCTGATCAGTCGCAAAAACAAGCTGTAAGCTGTCTTGAACATACTTTTCCTGAGGGATCACATTACAGTCTATTTTGCGGCTCTTTGGCTGCAGCGCTCTCATTCAACACTGGACCAGGTTCAAAAACTGTTACCTCCATTAGTCTATGGAATAGGGGTCCATAACAACAGATAATATATAACTGGAATATCTTCCAACTTGTCTTCCAGGACACGTGGACCAGCACAAATATTCTCTAACAGAACCCTGGCTGGGAAATGCAGTCCAGAGTGCTCCTCACCTCAAAATTAACCAGCTAGTTTAATGAGTGTCATGCTATCAAAAGCAGTAATAACTGAAACTGACATCCCTCCTTGAACAAAATGTGAGACCTCAGCCTTTTCACTGATGCCATAGCAACATGTTCCATGCAGATGGTAGGTAAGAAAAAAAAGCAGCTAGAATCAGGTGTAAAAACTAGAACAATATTCAACTCTGAGTGGATGATCAAGGATCAAAAAACCTGTGTGTGTGTGTGTGTGTGTGTGTGTGTGTATTCATGCGAAACATCAAACACTGTCAAATGAGCAAGAAAGCCGTGTAATTCAAGGGATTAACATTTCATTAGCAGCAAGCTCCTGGTCTCTATTCCTGTTATATTCATGAGGATAAAACATCCTTCTAAATGACCAAACACCACTGATCCTGACAGTTGAACAAGGAAATTATATAATTCAAGGGCTTGAACATGTTTCAGCAATGAGCTACTACATTTAATTTTATTTTCACCGTGCTATTCTTGCGGTATGGAAAACCACTTGTGCCATGTCACCTTCACCGGCTCTGATCACAGCAGCTCACATTGTCATATGGAAATAAGGCACATGAGTGGTGTACTTCATGAAAATGGAGAAATTTCTCCCAAAAAGTAAATCACCTCTACCCGCTACTCAGACATACACAGAGGACTTGATTCCATCCAGCTCACTGTGTTGGACAGACATTTCACATCATTGTGTGAGAGAGCCTGTCCATAATGATATGTTGCGCTTGATGTGAGCAGTGAACAACAGCTGCATTGAAAACAACAGCAGAGTTAAACTTTTCTTCCATTCTATAACACTACTTTGTACCTAAGGATTTACCCTTGAGGTAATATACCTGCTCAAATGGGTGCACCATGCTAGCCCTGTATATTAAACAAATGTGGATGACATGTTGCAGCAACAAAAGCTTCTTCCTGGCGTCTTTATAAAAATGACGTCCCATAGGAATGACAACCACGATGGAATTTTACCAGGCCAAAAGAATACGTCACGAATGGATATATACTGAAATGGCACAAGACATTAGAAAACCAGCCCAGGCAGTGTGGGTGTCTGGACGAGACATGCTTCCTTGCTCATTCGTTCATCTGCTGAATAAAACTGGGCTGCGGCTGCATCGTGTTGTCTTATACCATATTTGCTGTGGTATACTCCCACATATAACCCCCTCCTCTTATTCACTCTTTCTCTCGCACACCCCTACTTGCGGCAGACCAACTGTCACGGTTTCCAGCCCACTCATTGCCGTTCTCTCTCATATATCTGTCGCTGCAAGAAGCTTTCATCCTGCCTCTCCTCTAGAGCACACTGGGTGGTAAACTGAAACATTATATAAAGACAATGTGGGCCAAACTCATGTGTGTGTGGTTTCATCGACATGTGTGCCTTTACTGGTTCGTATTCACCTACGTTAGTGAAAAGGTTTGTGAATGTAGTACGTCAACTGTTGTGATAGATGTGGCTTAGAAATAAACTGTAAAAAGTGGAAAAATAAAGAGACTGTTGTAATGTTCTCATTAGAAATTAACTGTCAGCACATTTTGTGTTTGGTACAACTGTATTTTGGCACAGGGTTCATAGGGGACAGAAGTATTATTAAAGCTGCTGCAGAGTATAAGCTGTTCATTTACATGAGTGGATATTTGTAATCTTTATCTAAAATATGTTGTTTTGCATCCTCAAAAAACATTCATGGAGAGAAATTTGTCTCCGTAGCAGACAACAAATCATACAGTATCCACAGTATAATAGTACCTACAAAGGAGAACAGCATTTGTATCTCTTTGTCAAGGAATTCTGGTCTTCACCACTGACTTTTTGTTCTTCATATCCTATGATTTACCTAATCCACATTAGTAATTCTTGTTTTTATTTGAGGATCATAGCAGATGTTTGTCATTGCTTTTGAGGCTGATTTCCTTTCATGTTAATTGCGCTTAATGCTGCTTCGTCTCTACCTTTCTATCACAATAGTGTTTCTAGTTCATTACTGAAACTTATTTTTATACCCATGATTTCACACTTGCCAGATTCAATTCACTCATGCTAGTTATGTCAAATCTCTAGCTGAATGTTTCGTGATGACTGCAGCGACACCCAGGAGTTCACACTCAAGGGGTTAAAATAACTCTGAAGTCAGCTGTATACCCAGGTCTCCACACTTGTGTGACACTGACAGACGCTCAAACCACCACAGCATTCTCACATAGTAGGAAAGCCCTGCGCTAATTCGGGGCATGCCCATGGACTCCTGGCCAGTCGGGGTGTGAAGCCAAAGCCTGTCAGTGAAGCTTAGCAACTCGTCTCAACTCCCTCAACACAACCCGCAGCTACTGATGCCATCACTTCTGACAATCTGCCTGGCCTTGGCAGAGGGGTGTCACTGTGTAGCTCGTGAGGTAATGGAGTGTGGGGTTTAAGGGTGTTATAGTATGTACAATTTTTGGCACTTCAGATTATAAATGGATACTTGTCAGTGACTCGTTGATCACTCAGCTGTCTGTCTGTCTGCCTGCCTGTCAACAGAGCTGTGTGTCTTTGTGTGGATTCATTTGCGTGTTTACGCAACAACATTTGCAATCACGGCTTCATATAATATGTGCGTTCTGTTACTGCTGCACTGTGTATTTGTCTGTCTCAGTCTATGTATGGCACGACGACCAAACAGGCCTCAGAGTGAAATTTAGCAGCTGCTGTGGAAGATTACACACACATCTGATGTTAGCAACAGCAACAAGTGGAAACAACTACTGCTGCTGCTTTCATATTCTGCAGTGGCATTTATTATGCAGAAAAATCCATCCATCCATCCATTTTCTATACCCCGACTATCCCTTTCGGGGTTGGGGGGGGCTGGAGCCTATCCCAGCTGTCAATGGGCGAGAGGCGGGGTACACCCTGAGCCGGTCGCCAGCCGACTGCAGGGCAACATACACAGACAAACAACAAACAACCATTCTCGCACACACTCACACCTAGGGACAATTTAGAGTCACCAATTAACCTAATGAGCATGTTTTTGGTCTGTGGGAGGAAGCCGGAGTGCCCGGAGAGAACCCACGCATGCACAGGAAGAACATGCAAACTTAGCACAGAAAGGCCCCGCCCGACCCGGGGATCAAACCAGCGACCTTCTTGCTGTGAGGCACGCGCACTACCTGCTGCGCCACCATGCCGCGCCTATGCAGAAAAATATCAAAGTAAATTTTATAGAGGCAGATTGTTTCATGTTTAGTGGCTAGGAACAAACGTCTCATAACTATCTGGACAGGGAGCTGTGGTTGGTCTCACTGTGTTATAGACGCATAAAACAATAGCAAAGATGTCATTTTTTGGCTAAATATTCATCTTTTTATGTGAGACCCACACTGTGCTGTGCTGTATGTCAGTTTGAAGCCACACTCAGTGCAGACAGAGTGACATGCAGACAAAGACAGATCACTGTGTAATGCCACAGCTGCCGCCCATTAAGCCAGTTCATAAATGGATGCACCATGGCATGTTGCCCTCTGGGGTAGATGTTCTGCATTGACTCTGAGCACCTGGGTGATGTTGACAGAGGTGTCTACAAAAAAGGCTCCAGTCGGCCTATTTCCATTTGGAAATGGGCTCTGTTAATCTGCCTCAGAGCATATGTATAATATATCTTTGGCATATGCACAAAAAGGATTTACTGCTTACACAGATTGCAAATGGCACTAGCATCCCGTTTCACAAATGACTGTTCCTTCCAAATTGCAGATAAATTTGCAAGTCCTACTTTCCTCTTGCATGCTTATGTACGCTTTGCAAGTATAGTGTTTACTTCAATTGGTTAACTGCATCAAAATTAATGTCAGAGAACATTTATTTCATGTTTGGCCACTTGGGGCAGTGCAAGCAAGCTGTAAACACAACACTGACATATTATCACCTTTTAAAATGATATGGCATACCTGTTTGTTCAATATTCACTCTCCTTTTAGCTCTAGTAGGGCTCTATAAAATCAATTTTAATTTTTGCCACATTCCGAGTTTTCCATTTAAATTTGTTCTTGTCTTATGTGGCGGAAGAATAAAATTTCAACAACTCAATAAGAAAATATTTAAAAAATTGAATGAATATCAATGAATTGGATGTAAAACAACATTGAATTATTTTCTATCAAACAGTATCTGCAGTAGACCCTCCAACATAATATGTGACTGTGCACATTTTCCACCTGCTGATGTGGTTGCATTTCTGAGAGTTTGGTGGTGACGAGCTCTTGCTAGCATGCTGCCTCTCTTGTACACTCTCAGAGGATCTCTTGATGTAAAGCACAGGACAGGTTTTTCTGTTCATTCGACTTGGGTGACATGGAAAAAACAGCTCTAAACTGAGGAAAAACCCTGATTTTTATAAGCTGCATCCACAATTGGGCATTTTCAGCAATACTCCATGTTTTACAGTTGAGTCCGTTCTTATTGTCAAATTCTGTGATTCCGTCCTCGTTTTCTGCATTGTGATAATAATAGGGCTCTATACGAGTAGCCATGTGATCCACAGTTAAAATGAAAACATTGATTATAGCTACTTCAAGGCAATGTCAAGCCCATGAGACAAAATAATGTCAACTCAAAAGGTCCACAATGTAGATTTTTTTGAGCCTTAAACTGCTTCTCACAGTCCATTCATCAGTGAATGGAGTTGTCCCACTGGCTGGACATTTACTGTCCACATGTTTGACACCACAAACTGAACAGAAACATTCTACATGTTATTATTCCCATTCCTGTTGGATTCACCACGACCTGTGGTACTTCTGGAAAAAGCTTGACAAGAATTTCAGATGAAGCTAAAGCTAATGATTGAGACACACTGAAGAGCTTTTCGGGGTCACAATAGTGCTCAGTTTAAAAGTTGGCTGATTCATTTACACTGTATGGCTATGGACAGACAAATGAGTACAGACTCCACTGGAATCCTATTCCCATTGTGTATGATGGAACAGAAATTTGGCTCCATCGAGCAACAGACCCTGAAGCCCGTCACCAGATTGTTAGACACTGGCAGTTGGTCTCTGTCTTTCTATCTAACCTTAATTGAAGGACTAAATGCCACACACACACACACACACACACACACACACACACACACAGTTGAGTAATAACAGCCAGCTGGTGCATACAGCTGACATTTGAATGAGAGGCCACAGAGGGATGTGGTTTTCTGGGCATACCAACAGAAGGGTGCGGTAAAGGATGCAGTGCTGATCGAGAACAAATCCTCAAAATAAATATGATCCAATGTAAGATGCTAGTGTAAAACTGTAAGATCTACAGAGGCCAACCATATGGACCCAAACTCACTACACAGCCGTGATCCTACAGTCCACCTAATGCAGAGCGATTAGGAAGCTGAACTTCACTGTCCAGACAGTTCAAAATTAGCAGGTCTTCGTGATTGTTACTGCCAACTGTAAACTGTTTTGTCTTGTAACAAACAGTGTTGGAAAAGCTACTTGAAAAGTGTGGTGAGTGAAGCGACTGGTTACTCTACATTAAACAAAGCTTCATTACGCTGAAACCACCCCCAGAGAAATGCAGCAGGCTAAGCTACACGACACAGAAACTACTTTTTTTTTTCCATTGAACCAACTTCTGATCGTCAGTGCTGTCTCAGTGATCAATAGAACCGTCAGTAAGATGCAAAACAAACAGATAAAACTGCCAAGTTCAACTGCTAATTAACCAATAAGCTGTACTCCTCTCACTGCTCCAAATGCATGGCTGCTGTGTCTCCTCCTCCTTAATTTCTTCTTGCGGTCTCCTTTAATAAAATAGTGTGATAATGGGTAGATCCACTTATGATTGTACACAAATAAGAGAGCAATTGTGCTGTATCAAACAATTTCACACTGTAAAACATTGTGGAGAAAGATGAAGAAGGCTGATGTGACAAAGACTGTATTGACCTCTTAATAAAAATAAGATAATAATTTGCACAATAACACACAGTACAAGCCATCAGAGCCTGCGTATCTAACAGCAAATCAATGTGCTGCAGACTGCCTAGATTTTACTAAAGTCTGCCATCACACTCAATGTGAGCCATCGTTATGATCGAACACAACATACAGGCTGGCAGTGCATGGCTGTGATGACTCACAGGTCAGGGAAAGTCATCTGGCCAATCACAGGGCCAGGTGTCAGCACTCAGTCATCTGTGGACTGCAGGCTCACTCTGACACACAACATGCTGGCTGCCTTTCACCCTTTGTACACTACGCTGTTTGACATGGAACAAGAAACATTAACTACAATTAAATAATACCAAATGTGATTCTAAAAGCCTCGATGAGGCAGGCAGGCAGACAGAGATTCTATGAAAAGAAGAGTGAAGATGTGAGTGGATGAAAAAGGACAGAGGTGCAAATTAAAAAATGTTCAGAGTGTAAATGTGAACTTGTGTCTGATCTGTAAATCTGTTTTGTAAAGGTTTGGCACAGTTTGTGAAAACTATTTTTACAGCATCCTCCAGCTCTGTAAGTGACTGTACAGTCAAAGAAAACTCCCCAAGTGATGTCACTCAGGTGGTTTGACTTGTTGCCGCTGGTTCAGACATAAGACAACTAGTCATATCTTAAAATTATAGAAAGGAAGTTTCCACACATCAGTGGCTTCTGCCACACAAACACTGAAAGGGACTGAAGAGTGAGCAACTTTTTGATTTCCATAATGAGCGCACTTCATACTTTCCATTTTTTTTTTTTTTTAAACCACATGTATTTGTCAGGGACAGTGTACAAAGACACTGACAAAGACAAGAGATGTTTTGCATCAGATTTTAGCCACTAGGTAGGATCCATACCTGTCAGGTAACAATGTAAATAAGGAAGTGTTGTTTGGATGATATCCACAGAAAAGCCTGGCTTGAATGTAGTGACAGTGACGTCACCCACAGCTTTCTCAGAGAACACTTAATGCTGGGTTTACTGCTCACAGTCATGTCTGTAACATAGTGCAGTCAGACGTTTCATTTGAAGAGCAGGCCGACCTGAGCAGGATGATCATAATGAGACACCGTTTGGCATCAATTCACGAGTGAGCAACACAACACAAACACTACACTCGCAAATGGTCTGCCCATGAATGGATGGCGTGACGGGCTGCAGTACGCCAGGCCTGCTCCTGAAGGCAGTGGGCAGCACATCATGTTCCCTTGTTCAAGCTGTCACCACCATGTCCATGGGAAGAACAAGGCTGACACTCGATGGTCCTGTTTGATCTCAGCCACTAAACCACTCATGTTGAGCAGAACAGAGGCACAGGGGGACAACTTCAGAGCTCTGTGGACTGAAGGTGGGTGGGATGCTCTGATATTTATCTGTACATGAGTGCTTCAAGGATATTTCATGAAGGACCTGCCTTGACATTAGAGTTTCAGCGGGCTCTCTTTTCTTTTTTCACAGGACATCGTGGAAATATAGTTTTCGCATTTGTCTTTGAGTTTCCCTAATATGGAGCATCCTGGCAGCTTTGTGTTCTGAAGGCACATACCATGTGATTATGACATCATGAGGTCAGATCTGGCATGTGTTACAAGCTATCCCCCCTTGAGTTCCCTCAACCTCTCCAGTCTCAATATTTAAAATTAACTTGCCAATAAAGGCAGACACGTTAAGTAAAAAATAAACAAATCTGCCAGTAACTTGATTTGTTCAATGTTCTTATTTTGAGCAGGGGGCTCAGGAAGCTGCAGTATAGCTGTGTCCTTGGTTTCAACGAGGAATGCCAGCAATTCTAACTATCCATCCTGGGAAAACCGAAGGACAAATGTGGAGCTGTTTCCCACACTGTATCTGTGTTTGATAAGGAAAAAGAGCCAAAGGCAACCTAACAACCAACCAAAGTGATGCCATGCTGCCGGTGAATTCCTACACTGCACCATGACGGGGGTCAAGGCTGCTGCTCTCTTCCTGCTCACTACTTACATTAGCTGATAGAAATCTGGTCTGGTGAGCTCATACAAAACAAAAACCTTGCATCACCTACAACAACCACATAGGGACAAAACACAAGTAATAAAAATTGTGATAATTAGAGCTGCAATAATTGATCTAATATAGTAATATAAGACAATATAATAATATTAGATTAATAATATGGATATTCTCTGGTTTCTTTACTCCTCTATGTCAGTAAACTGAATATCTTTGGGTTGTAGAAAAAACAGGACATTCTGAGGACATCATCTTGGGCTTTGGGAAACACTGATCGACATTTCTCACCATTTCTGACATTTTACAGACCTAACAACTATTTGATTAATCAAGAATATAATTCACAGATGAATCAACAATCAATATAATCGTTAGCTGCAGCCCTCGTAATGATAATAATAGAAATAACTGAAACAAGCATTCCCGTGGGGATGCCATCAGAACCACAAAGCAGCTATGATGTATCCCACTGCATACACACCCTTACAGTGTCTCATAGAGTTGACTAATAACACCATGTTGTGATTTAGGAGTTAAGAGTGTTGACGAATCTTGTGTCTCTTTTACTGCAGTCTGAAGGTGTACATTTCGGCACGGGCTAAGGGGATCCTAATCAAATACTCAAACCACTTCAACCGGCTCCTTTGAATCCAAAGACACCGTGTGAGGACAACTCATTTCAGCTGCTTGTATTCACTATCTCATACTCTCACTTACGACCCAAAGCTCATGACTATCGACAAATAGGGTCCTGACCAAGCACGCTAAAGAACCCTCAAGGATTGAGCAATAGCTGACAGAGCAAGCTCGCCTGGAACAAGGAAGCTGGGGCCCCTTCATGGCACCAGGCCAACAATTAAGTGTCATGAAAGGTAACTCTATGATGAAATACTTATTGCAGTGAGGCTTGAGTACAAATGTTTACATATCTGAGAGCAAATGGAGCTCTTTGTAAAATGACAGGGCAGAATAATGTAATTAGTAATACTACTTTCTAAACCACTGCAGGGATGTCTTATTACGCACTGATGTTTAGTGTTTAATGCAATGTTATACAATATTCAGCTAACAACACACTCTCAGCTCATATTATAAGTGCTTCCTTAACACTCAGTGTATTAATATATCTCGGGATGTGGTCCAATAGTATTTTACTGAATTCAAATCCAGTATCAAATCCCCTTATTTTCAATCTGCATCCCTTCGTATCCCATATAGAATCTTTTTAGGTCTGCCGTTCAACATTCTGACTTCTTGGAGACTAAATCATGTTCACAGCATGTACCTCTGAAAATGAGATGAGCAGCATAATACATACATGAAATGTGAATTAAATGTGACACATTCAATCTGATTTCTGAGATCTGACGTGAAGTTTTATTGAGAGATTCGTAAACTGCCGTGGGGTGATCAGTTGATCATTTCATGAGAGAGGGGTCACCACCCTGTTGAACTACAGACACACATTCGAGTGAAGAAGAAGGCTTTCATAGTCATTCAGCTCTCCATTCTTTTCAAGTGCTTATCCTGTTTAGGCTTACTGGAGACTGAAACCCATCACAGCATACACGGGGAAGAGGGCAGCTTATCATCGGGCGAACATTAAACAGACATCACACGCTTACTCTGAGACTATATGCAATTCACCAAAACTGTATCTTGTATCTTTGAACTGAGGCAGACCACAGTGTTAACCAAAGCTTTCGCTGACAAATGCAGCATGTCATGTTAAGCGTGTGCCTGCAGAAGGCAATATGATGAAAAGAATTTTTGGCATGATTAATGTCACTGTTTCGTCAGTTGACACAAAAGTAATCATTGCTGGCCTAATTAAGATACACTCACAGTAGTGAAATCTGTCTTTTACAATGGCTGTCCTCTGGGACGCCCCAGAGAATCTCTAATGCATGCAGCAGTGTTCTAATGCCCAGTTTGATGTCTAAATGCTGATGTGCTTATTCATTCAAACTCCTGCACTTATTTACAGCGTGTCATAAGTACAGACAAGCTATAAAACATGCATGCTAACCAATTCCACTGCTGTAGTTCTGCCACTCACCGGGTGAACGTGTGGATACCTGCAGCCCAGGTGAGCGGTATCAGACAGGTCACAGCTGGGTCACTCCTCCTGATGTTTGGGTTCACAGTGTCCTTCCTTATCCACCTGTGACCTTATCGAACAGCACCTGAGGAAAGATGAACAGAGACTCACTTTTAAACTTTTACTGACAGAACTGATGTCACGCTGGCATTCTGTTGACCAGTAAATCAAGCAGTGTTTCTGTACTCACTGTACATGTAGATATGCATTGTAGTCTATGCTTTTGTGCTCATATCCATAAATGCGTGTGCACAAACGTGCATGCACGAGTCTCTGCTCATGGTCTAATGAGTGTGCATGTTGAGGTAATGAGTCAGTCAGTGGGTGGTTGCATATCACTGAGTGAGGTCCAGACGTGTGTGGCCTGTGTGGTTCAGGGTCAGTGACCTGCAGACCCAACAGAAGCATGAGATCCTGGTTTGACTTCAGAGCTCGTACATGGGGTCAGAGGAAACACTAACTGAGGGCAAAGCTTGGATGATGTTACTGAATAATCAGGTTATTTACACTGTTAAAGCTGCTCAGACGCTTGCTGACTACTCCATGCTTTAAGATGCTATTTAGTACAGCTGGCAGCAGCAGTACCTTCACCCTGTAGAGGAGGAATGGCATAATGCCTATGGAATAGGTGTTTAACATTGCCAACTAAATGACAAACAGCCATATTATACGTCAGTAAATATGAATCAACAGACCCAAAAGGACAAAGGCAGCCTCTTCCAACTGTTTTTGAAATTCTGTTATTCAACAAAGAGGAAATACCAAAGCGTCATTCACTTGTGGCTCAGTTTGACAAACAGGTTCAAACCTGTCACAAACGTGACTTCATTCCCTCCTCATAACCCCCGTGCTAATAGCTGACCGGATCCACCATTAAGCCCTGCAGTATCAGTGAGAAGCCTACCTGCTCAGCCTGTTGATGCTGACTACAGCTGTCAGGAATAACACACTGCCTGATGATGTGCGACCTGCCCCAGATGTCGGCTCATCTGGCTCCCCATACAGGTAATAAACTGAGGAGATAAGGTGAGAAATCCACTTTGCACATACAGAAGGGGATCTCCACCCAACAACACCCCCTCAACACTACACCCAGATGTTCCACGCTTCTTTAACAACATACGCCATCAAACATGTAATCATGGGGACGAAGATTTTCAGAGACGTGCAGAAAAAATGTTTGGGACTGATGAGGGAAATTGATTTGGATTATGTAAGAGTGTTAACCCACTCCCATCACCCCTTTGGATACTAGTGTAGTCAGTATTTTCAATAAATGAGTCTGATCATAAAATTGTAGAGAAACGTTCCCACTTGCTCCAGCAGTATCCAGGAATGTAATTTACATGCATTTGGTTTGGATATAAATGAAATGCAGCTGAAACCATTTGTCAAGTGACAGAAAATTAACCTGCAACTATTTACTATTTACGTCCATAGCAAAATGAGGAGTATCTTCATCCCATCATAATTGGTTTTAGTGTGTTGAAAGGTCTGACATGAGGCCTAGATGACAGTAGTACAGCAGTGGTGCAGCTGTTTTCTCCCCAGTGAGGTTACAGACATGTGCTTCTGTGCCAAGTATGTGAGCTAACAACTAAGTCACATACTTGGCAAGACATGGCTCTGTGTGGTCTTAGGTTTCTGAGAAACACACTGAGGAAACCCTACTTTATGTGTGTAAAAAAAACAAAACAAAAGCCATCAGATCAACATGAATCCCTTCAACTTTCTCTCTTCCAACAACAAACACTTTGTGTGCATCGCAATACTCAGTTGTAGTTTGAGTCCACCTATAGCACAACCTGTGGAAATCTGAAGCGCCCTTGTAAATACACAGCATAGCGAACACAGCAGGAGCAACAGCAGGAGCAGACACATGTTGATTAACGTGATACTACGAAGTAATTAACAGAAGGACAAAACCCTGCGGACCGTGCGCTATCAAAGCTGCTTCTACTCTCCAAAGCTAGTTAAATTAGCATAGCAAGCTAAAATGCTACAGTTTTGGGGTGCGCCAAAGCAAAGCTAAACACGGCACACTGTATATAGACCAAATGTGCTACACGAAACAAAGAAGAATAGTAAGCTAGTTAAAGGTTTTATAAACGCTGGCAGTATTTTTCTGAGACTGCTTTCATTTTAACCAGGTTACGTTAAGGAAGATGCACGGACGTTTCATTTTGACAGAGTTTACTTCAACGTAACATATAAGCTAATGAGTGTCTGTGAAGGTCCTTACGAGGAAACCCAGTAAGAGCGACAAATGCCGTAAACAGCTAGCCTCAAGCAAGAGACTTACCATTAAAACTCGGTTAGAAATGTCACCATAACAGGCTTCTTCATCTGCCGGCAAGTCGGTAAACTACAGAGCAGCACACACGAACACATGTGTCTCCAACAAGTGTCAGTGTGCGGAGTTACATCAGAGATTGCATTTAAAGAAGATGTCTTGCATGAGAGCGAAAACTGTTTTATCTTCCGGTCAGAAAAAAAATGCAGTCAGGCATGGCGCATGCGGCGTGGAGCAAGGTATAAACTTAGGCATTCGACATTTTTACAAAATATATGAGTGGTTGTATTTTGTATTTTTCCTCTCATCAAAAATCAACAGCCTAACTCTGTACTCTGGAGACAACGTGTGAACGCCATATCTGCGTACATTTACGGAATCCAGAAAAAGAGCAGAGTGAGAGTTCTGTCTAATTCCTCCTCTTTAGCCATCTCGAGATGAAGGACATTAAGCTTGAGACTCTTCCGCTCTCTAGTGGACAACCAGGGAAGCTACAGTATTTCCTGATTTGGTACCTCAAAGGTAACACGAACAATTCTTGAGCTGAAAACACAATTTCACATATTTAACTTTAATTTGGTTAGTGTAGTAGGGTATTGCCGAAGGTCTACTACAATTTCTTTTTATAATTCAACTTGGACTATGTTGTACCTATGTGTCTCATTGCTAAACCAGTTTCCCTGTCTTTGACATAATGTCTTCATGTGACTTTTCTTCTTATTGTGTTAAATGATTTCTCAGTGTTTGATAGTTTTAAGGAAACTTACATTCTAGAAACAAAGCTCTGTTTGAGTTGCCACTGGATTAACCACAAACACTACCAAATATGGCCTGTGTGATGTGGTTTGGGGAAACTTCTTAAAAATGACAAGGAAATGTTAAAATGCCATGTTGAAATATGCCAAACAAAGGAACAACAACTGCACAGGCAAAGATGAAAAGTGTTCACAAGAACACTGACTGAAAGCACACCTTCATGAAGTCCCAGTATTCACCAAAATAATGTCTAATGTAGGTTGTGTTCTGTATCATCAGGGGTTTCTGTTATTCAGCATTGAACATATTTTCCTTTGGAAACTGCTCGAAAGCATTGATGAATTACTGAACAAGCCTGTCAGGCTCAGGGGGTCTGGGGGCCCCTTTGCTGGAGCCTTTCTTTGGAGTGGCTGTGAGCATTTCTTTTTCTAAAGTCAAAGTTTGGTTAAAATATGTTTGTTTCAATATTGAGACTCTGCCAGTCACATCCAATCTGATATTTGTTTGTTTTATTTTTCATTTCATTTCCTATTACAGCTGTACAGCATACTGAGGCTGCAGTGACATTTCATCAAAACACAATAAAATTAGTAAAGCAATCTGTATTAGAGGCGCAGACTCGCTCTGCCTAAAGAAAATAGAACTGCATGATACCAGTTACCTCCAGCATTCACACAAATAAACAGCCAAGATGCTGCGTGGCCAACAGGTGCATGCCAGGTGACTCACAGTGGATCCTCCAGCGGTGCTACATTGCTTATGAACTCGTTCGTTCAGTGAGGTGTGTGATGTGAGGCCTTTCTGCTGTCTCTGACACTTTCTGTCACAGTTGTGACCGCAGAGCCACAGTCAGCACAAAATGTTTGAACACGATGAGGAGCTCAGTGGAGCACACACGTTGACTGGATATGATATGAATAAGCAAAGAAGCTCAACCAAGAGAAGATTGTTGAGGACTTCACAGTGCTTAACACACACACACACACACACACACACACACACACACACACACACACACATACATATGCACTCAGAAACTTTTACTAACATATTCAGTGTAGAATGTTTTCTTGTAATGGAGAAAACGTGAGGTATTGGTGCTTTAAGTGAAGTAAAGAATTGAATACTTCCTCCACCACTGATCTGCTGTGACAGAAAGCTTTGGATAGGTGTGACAGCCTCTTCTCATGAGGTAAATACTGAAGTTCAGCTGCAGTGTTTGAACCAAAGCCAGCAACAGGGCTCAAGGCTCCAAAGTGACACTTTCCTTTGACTGCCATAAGTGATCCTACTAACACATACTAACACATTATTTCTATGAACAGGGCATGAGTGATCATTTCTGGGAAGGAGCATGCAGCCTTTGACCAAATGTTCCTCAAATTTTCAATAAATTCACCAGTTAAATGAGTCTAAAAGCAGTGCATGGTGTTGTGTGTGAGGCCAGCAGGTGGTGATCAAGTGCTGTGCCTCACAGAAGGTTCCATTTACTGCATCTCACTACACCTGGTACAAGTTAATGCACCAAAAATGCAATTATTTAATTTACTATTTCATTTTATTTTATTGCATTCATCGTGTTTGTTTCTTCAAAACATAATCTTCCTTTAAAAGACATTTCTTTGCATATAGTCAGTTAGAATTAATGTAATGGTCCATTGTAGGTACATATGACTGTACATGACTGTGGATTGTGCATAACATCCATCAAGAAAACTGTTTTTGTGTTAGTTTTGTGTGCTGCATAAAGGAACTACAAATTGCACTTCATTGTCCATCCCTGTGTTGTAAAATGACAAATAAATGACAAAGTAAAGAATAGTTAGAAAGTTTTATTGTGTACATACTGCATATGTGTGTGAGTGTGAATGAACGGCATTTTGTACATACCCCACACAACCCTGCTTCTGTTTAGGTCAAAATAATGATGCTTCTTAATCTCTGGCACTTTCTTAAACATCAACCACACAGCACTGGATCACATAGATTTGTCACCATTTTGACACAGAAAGATTTCTTCCCCCCTCAGCCATGCATCAGTCAGATCTGTCCATAAATCTACTCTCACTTTAATGAGTGGAGAGGTAATCAACGAGAAGTGATGCCAGGCGTGGTAATAAATTCAGCAGGAATACTAATTGGGGTTTTGAAGGGTCAGAGGACTGTGCCTGTAACATAAACCACTCTGTCACATGCTCCTCACATTGTGCTTCTTGTCTTATGCACTAATGTTTCTTCCATTAAAGCATTGAATGAATCCAAACTGTAGGATAAAAATGTATTTTCAGCGTAAATCTGATGGTCCTTTTATGGTTAAAGGCCGTTAGGATTTAAATAAACATAAAACATGCATGTGCTTGCTGTGTTCTTTTGGGTGTAAATAATGAGCTGATCTTATCCTTCATATAGAAAACATACTAACCCCTTATCATGCAACACATCTACGCTGCTTAATGTGTGGCTTAATTGAAACATTGTTTTTGCAGGAAATCTCTGTCGGATGTGGGTGTGGTACAAGAAATGTAAAAATTTCATCATTCATTGTGCAGAGCCACAACAAATCCACTTTTTGTTCAGCTGAATCTTAATTACTGTTAATCACAATTAACTGGCCAATAAAGTAGATAGAATTAATGGACAATTGAGGGCCAAATGACCATTCTTTACCTCAACAAAACCCACCAAATGAAGGCAGAGAATTCTATAATAAGTAAAGCTTGGTGATCAGAGGAATGCGTCGAAATGGCCCAAAAACAAAGGAATGTGTCCAGAGGGGAGGATTACATTTATCAGGACCGCAGAGCTGCCATGCAGACAGAGACGGGATCAGAGACGGATAGCTCGCAGAAAGCTGGCTTAGTGAAAAAAGAAAGAAAAGCGGCAGCAATCTGAATAATAAAAGAGTAAATGTATGAAATAGGACAAAAAGTTTTTAATTATTTCTGTTGTATTTTGGAACATGAAATTGCTAATTATGTCAACAATGATTCCATGAAATTGTTATCTCCAGAAAAGATTCGCTCATGCCTTTTACGCCGTGCAGCATTTTTAAATGAATTAATTAGGCGATCACAGTAATTACTGTTTATATTGTTGTTAATGAGCCCAAAGGCAAGCGAGCTGCACTCATCCAAATTACACTCATGAGGCACGGAGCCAAGAAAAGGTCCAAACCAGAGTGTGGCATGTTAAACATTCCCCGAGTCTTCCTGGTGAAGAGGTAACCAAGAGCATACTGAATTACACTTGAACCTTCTGTTTCCTTTTGACCACACATCTTTCCCATTTAGTCATGTAATTATTGTTGAGAATCTAATGAAAAAAAAACAAACAAACCAGCTTTTAAACTTTGTATTAAGTGTCGTAAGCCCAACAGAGCACTATTGATCTGCTCTGCAGTTTAATGTGCATATAAAGCAGGTACCTCAGATCACAATCACTGTGTCATTTTGCTCATTTTTCCATTTCATTTTTCATTTTGTCAGGCATCTATCTCAGCCTTTTCCTCCCCCGTCTGTCAAATTGGTCTGACATTTACTGGCTGCATCTTGCCCATGTTGTATTTCATCACGCACTGCAGCTATCTGAAGCACAATAGCTGAGCGTTATAATGGAAAGGTCTTATTGTAAATATGATAATTCCATCAGGTGCTGTAATCAGGTTTGTGAGTGAGTGACACACACACAGATCCCTGCTGAAGAAATGCCTGTCCTTTAGATTTTTATTAGTGAAAATGTCACAGCAGTGGAGTCAACAGTACAGTGCTATTTCTAATGCTGAGTGTATAGTTTGCAAGGAGGTTAAAGCACCTTTGCCCTTCAGTCACACAATAAACAGTGTGCTGATAAACGGATAACACTTATCAATCCTTTCTTTCTTTCTTTCTTTCTTTCTTTCTTTCTTTCTTTCTTTCTTTCTTTCTTTCTTTCTTTCTTTCTTTCTTTTTGTCTCTTTTCCCAAATCTCCCCTCTTGATAGCAGTTTGCACACAACCAAACACTTCCAACATGGTGTAAGTATGCCATTAGTGACTGAGTGAAAGTCATCTTATCTGTCATTTTTAAGACAAGAAACCGTCTCCAGCATTAACGATTAGAGATTTTTGCCAGGATCTCCGCTTGATTAAAAAAAAAACCTGTGCCCCCCACAATATCTGAAATTAATTCAACATATGTTAATAACAATATAATATAACAATTAATATACAGCAGCCAGTGAACATCCAGGGTTTGGACATTGAGATCGTGAGCAAGTACAAATACCTGGGTGTTCACCTCAACCATCAGTTGGACTGGACAAAACACACACATGCCCTGAAGAGGAAGGGCCAAAGTCGTCTGAGGTCCTTTGCAGCATGTAGGACACTGTTAAGAATACTTTATGACTCTGTGGTGGCATCTGTAATTTTCTTCGCAGTGGTCTGCTGAGGCTGTGGAAGCTCAGAGAGGGACAGAAAAAGACTGAACAAACTGGTCAGGAGAGCCGGTTCTGTCCTGGACTGCCCTCTGGACTCCATCGAGGAGATGGGGGAGAGGAGGATGTTAGCCAAGCTGACATCAATCATGGACAACCCCTCTCACTGCCTCCATGAGACGGTGGGGGCCTTAAGCATCTCCTTCAGCAGCAGACTGCTGCATCCTCTCTGAAAGAAGGAACTCTACGGCAGGTCCTTCATCCCAGCAGCTGTCAGACTGTTTAACTCCAACATCATCTGATAATTTAACTGTCAGTCATTATTTAACATAGCACTGTTTCACAAACCTACTGCATTATTTATGTTTTCAATATTTTGCTAATATCCACTACATCTGGGCAAATATCCTGTGCAATATTCCATGTGTTTTTTCTACTGGGCTTATATTTTTTCTACTGTGTAACAGTGCATAACACTTTTATTATTTCATTATCTTTTTCCTACATAATGTACATATACACACATATATATATATATATATAGTTGAATTTATTTTGTATTCCTTTTTATTGTGCATTTGTCTTTTCTAGTTCTCCTTCTTTATTCTTGCTATTACTGCTGTCTGTGACATCACCTCCCTGGCATGCGATTAATAAAGTCTGTTATTATCTCTCAATACTGAATACAGTTTCTCCACCAATAACTCAAAGAGGCAAAGCATGAATGATTCAAGATGGTGGCACCTAACTTCACCTTTAATATACTGATGGAATAAACACAAGTTGGCAGTGTGTGATACTGAACTTTTTCCCTTATGATGCAGAATTCAGTGAGAATGAATGCTGGTAGAAATAACAATCATCAGCTAATATCTATTAAAATCCATGCGTATTCTGTATTCCATGTGCATTACTGCTACTACTACTGCTACTGCTACTACAACTACTACTACTACTACTACTACTACTACTACTACTAATAATAATAATAATAATATTGAAATTAATGTATATAGTGGGTTAATAATTTACTAATAACATAAAATCAATGAACTCATTAATGTATAAGGTACATGAAATCAACATGGCCAGCCAGATAGTTGCCTATTATTTTCTGTTGACTGACCAATCAATGAGTCCTATGCAGATGATGTGTGTGTGCATATGAGTATAGCGTATGCTTTGGTGTGTGGGTGACAGACAGTGAGAAAGAGACAGAAAGAAAGTGAAAGGGAAGATGTTGCACCTGTGTTTCTGGGGGGTCATCCAGAGTCGATGAAGTCTTCCTGCTTCCTGCTGTAAAAGAACAGGGAAAAGATGTTTCTGTCGCCTTGGTAACCATCATGCTACCCCCCACCTCGGATACACACAAACACACACACACACACGCACACAAAACACGACGTGTCTGTCTCTATAGATACTGACGGCTGCTCGAAAGCAGCATTAAAGCAACAATTCACATGTTCACATGAACAAAAAAAAACCCTGAGTATGAAAATGTGCACCTGTGACCTGTCACACAGCCAACAGCTGACTGAGAAACTAACAAAAGCTTGGATGTTGGTGGCAGTGAGCTACTTAATTTGTGCTTTAGCAGAAGAAAAAAAGCCCTTTTCATTTTTAAAATGCAACACAACAAACTGTAAAACCTAGAATAATAAACACACAAAGCCATAAAGCATTTGAATGAAATGCATGGAAATTCCTGTCAGATGACTGGTTCTTAAATGTTATGTCTCTGCATTCACGTGCATTCACTGCCCGCCGTTACTACCACTTTAATTCACATGTGCTCAACTCATGATAAATACAATTTTTCCCGCAGCACTTGAAGGCAGCAAAGGATTTACAAAGACCAGGGGAAATAAATGTGTGCATGAACAGAAGCTTCAAGTTCAAGTCAATTTGTGTAACGAGGACATCGTTTTTTTGTCCCATTTGTATCCCGCACAGAATCCAACTCATGTTCTGCAAGGGATGCTAATTGGTCATCAAAACACATGAAGCAAAAGCAAATGGAACATGAGTGGGCTGCAGTTGCAGTTGGCTGTGTGAGAAGGTGTGAGCTGATCCCAGTCTGTGTGTTTAGGCTGAGGGCCGGGCAGCTGCAGCACCGACAAGAGAACAACACCAATCAGCAGCTCTGATTGAGACGCTGCCTCAAACTGTTCTGACTGGGACCAGATGGAGCACAGAATCCCATTTACAGAGGGTCACTCACACACACATACATGCATGCATGTTAGAGCTCCCGCAGATGCACAAAAGGCAAAAACCACACTTTTAATCATAGGCTGCTTACAATACATGTGATTATACACCTGCACTCACCTATGGTACCAGCATAGCAAAGAGTGGTGTGTGTTGTGTGTAATGTGTTGATAATTAACAGTCATTTTAGGTGTTTAAGCACCTGCGTGTGTGTCTGTTGAAGGAGGCACACATGCTGACAACGAGCCAGGACAACATGTTACTGTCCTAACGTGAGGAAAGCTGAGGCTCAGGACATCTGCAGCGCTGGAAAAAGCACAGTTTAAATGGCTGATAGAGCAATGCGCTGCACTGCAAGCTGCCAGATTTTAAATCACAGGAAATACTGCATGTCTGCAGAAACAATGACATTAGACATGAGAATAATAATATAAATACACATGGACATCCTCAGAACAAGCCAAGATAATACAAACAGGAAATGCAACCTCACTGAATAATTGTCATGGATTTCCATCGATAAAAATGAGAAAATTGTTGAAGGAAAATATATCTGTTAAAAGCAGAGGTACCATTTCCACACTGGAAAAATCGAGTGCAATTATTTTCATATCGCATATCAATAACTTGCATTCTCTCGCTCAGACATTATCTTAATAGATGCTTCTGCATGAAAGTAATCATTTATTCTTTCCTCTATCTGTATGCATGTTTTGGCCAGCAGGAATTCTGATTGGTGCATTTACTCATATATGGTGCTTTTGCCTCAGTTTCTTACATTAAAACAGTTAATTGTACTACTGTACCTCAGTACAATTTGTACAAATTTAGATGTATGTATTTTACTTTGCATTTCTCAACATTTCTGTGACAGCTTAAGTTACTCTTTAGTTTAAATTGAAATTTAAATTCTAAAATCAGTTTAGAAAGTATCAGTTTGTAAAATATGATTCAATTAAACTGCCAAACAATATATAAAGTAGTGAAAAATCAGCTCTACCTCGATGAGCGAGAGCATTAACATGCTTCTGAAAGCCCAACAATAAAAACTTCAATAACAATATAATAGGGACATGTGGATAATAAGCATTACTTTTATGTTGTCTACATTTCACTGTACTTTCACTTCAGTAAGATTCTGAATGCTCGGCTTCTTCCTGAAACAGGAGCAGTTTTATTGTATTATTGCATTATGGTATGGCTACTTATAGTTAGTAAAAGTAGTCACATTCTTTCTTTTTCTTTTTCTTTTTCTTTTTCTTTCTTTCTCTGTTCAACTCTTAAACAGGCTAAAATAAATGAAAAAAATGTTTTTAGTAAAGCTGAAGATTAATTAACAGCTTTTCTAAGATCATCATGCACTGTCACTGTTTTAAACACACACACACACACACACACACACACACACACACACACACACACACACACACACACACACACACACACACATCTTTTTCCCAGTACAAGTATGCATTACAACACTTAGCTGTCTATTCCTGTGTTCGTACATTGAGAGCAATGATAACCCAGAGTCATATTCCTTGTATGTGCACATAGTTGGCCAGGAAAACCAATTCTGTTTCTGACTCTAAGTGGATGAGTTTGTGGGAAGAACGGCTGTGAATTTAGTCTGTTACAATCACATATTTATTCTTTACACACATGAACATAAAATGGCACATGAAACTAGTATCATGAAAATTACTCTCTGAGAAACCATTCAAATTTCACCTCAGAATATTGTCTCTGAACAGACGTAAATGTGTGGATAAGGTACATATTTTTACAGTCTACATTCTTTTCTTTCATGCTGTCATTGGATGATCACAGTGATTCTCCATCACAGCTGCATCTAGAGTTAGAGATGATTTACCAGCTCGTCATTAACTAAAACTAACAAAACAAGGTGAAAGATTCGCATTCTCCTTCATGGTTTCTCCTGCAAGAAATTTCATATTGCAAGTGGATAAAACTGTGTGGGAAGAAAATGTGAACAGAGTAATGTTGCTGGAGCTTTAGGCCATTGTTTTGCAGAGTTTCCTCTTTGTCACCAGTGGAAAATACAGTCTGCTTTCTGTTCATTTTTGGCTAGCATAACAGTGAAGACAGTTATAATTCACAGTCACTCTTATAACAGACAGCGGTATTGTCATACGTAATAAAATGAAGCTGAAATGAACAAACACATTTGTTATATGGCAGAAACAGTGGGGTGGTGTGGAAGTAAAGGAAGCCATCCTATAAATACTGGCCCATTAGCAAGCACATCCTCTGCTGCTGTGCTAAATTAAAAATGTTGTTATTATCTGCTCCCCCCTGGTCAGTTCAACCCTGGAGAGGCTGCTGTAAAGTGTATGGCTATAAAACGTGCCTGTGTAACACGAAGCTTCACGTCAACAGTATCCACAGTGGTAGTGTGAAGTTATAGAGCAAAAATATGACCATAAAATTGCTTCTGGCATTTGCCCAAATGTCCAATATTTGCTACACAGTGCAACAATATGCAGCTTTCAGACAGAGCAAAAAAATCTTATTGTAGATATAGCATGTGCAAAGGAGTCATTAACATTTTTAATACAAAATGCTTTTCATTCAGAGAGCATTCAACATCACACCAAAGCTGTTCTTTGCTGAACATTTGGATGTTCACACAACACATAAACAGGTTTTAGCCAAAAGACAGATAGTAATGTCAGTCAGGAAGTGAATGCAAAAATCTTTTTGGCCTTGCTGTAGCAGCTCAAAGAACCTCTGAACTGATCACAAGAGCTTCTTGTGTTCAGGATCAGACTCGATCCCACAGAGAGATGACACAGCAGTCATTACCTGACTGTCTACATTGTCTTAGCCAGCTGAGAGAGGCTGCTGGCTGCAGTGCTGGATGAACAAAACATCGGCTGTAAATGTAAACTTCTAGGCCTGTGAGTAGCAGATGCAGAGCTTTCAGCCAGTTTATGCTTATGACCAGGTCTTTACGAGTAGCTTGAGGATGTGGCTCCACATGCTGATCGGAGTGATGTGGTCATATTATGGTCTTTGTGGACTCTAAAGAAAATCTTTCCAATCATTTCAATAAGGAAAGAAAGGAAGATTGGGTTTTACCCAGTCCAGCCACCCTAGCAGCTGAATGGGTGCTGTTGTGAAGCTGACCTGACTTCTGACCTTCTGCTGCTGTAGATCATTAGGGAACTTTCGTTAAGGTTCAATAAAATATCTCTTTATCATGATCCCGGTCAGATACACCAGTATAGACTTACAGACTACCAGCCCACTGATCCCCAGGGCACCTGTATGCATTCTCATTCATGCTATACATGTTTTGCAGTTACTCCTCACTGTTAACCCCTGAACTCAACTGCTGTGATAGCGACTGGCTGAAACCTGCAATAATGAGACCTGCAATTAGCACTGGCCAATCAATGGGGTAATTGCAGAGCGAGACTGATGGACTGTGAGGGGAAAGGAGGGGTTTTCTGCCAGCACCATATCGATTTCCCTCAAACCAATTAGTTGGTTTCCACCACTTTGGAGTGTTGGTCCCCAGCCATCTGCTTCTGTAATACAGAGAGGAGAAAACATACTGTTGTATAGATTGTATGCTGCACAGATCCACTGTCTGTGTGGCTGCTGAGGGAATCTAAATTAGGATCTTTGTCCATAAACACAGTCTCATATATTTTGTGAAAAGCACATGCTTTGCAGCATAACACGCACACACACACACACACACACACACACACACACACACACACACACACACACACACACCCTCACACACACACACACACACACACACACACACATTGTGGATGAATGTGGATTTGCCACAGTGCAGCAGTGTGGGACTGTTATACGTTGCAAAAGGTCAACTAACAGTTCAGCTGAGGCTGCTGGCTGACTGGTTAAAGCCAGAATTCTTCCTTCGGTAAATGACCGTTGCTATGCGTGTCAAGCTTTCTAGCTAATCAAGCTAACGTAAGCCTTATGAGTTGGTTGAAAATGTGTCTGACAGACTTTTTAATATTTTCAGCTGACTCATTTTAAAAAGACTGTTGTAAAAGTGGTCTTTAATATATGCTTGATGGCTCTATACGTGATGTTGCTCATAGACATGATCATAGGTCACATGTCCCACGCAAAAAGTCAGTATCATCAGCAGTTCAACATCCCACCAGAGGACGTGGAAATAAGAATGAAGCATTGCTATTGTATTGTAAGATAGTTAGTAATATTAGTTGTTTAGCTGCTGAGCACTTATGTGTAATTTCAAACAGTGTATCTCCACTTTTTAGGATGTGGACCAAGTGATGTGTTTGGTGAAATGGAATGATATCTCAGGTAACAGGCTGTGGCTGCTGGACTGTAAACCAAATCCAATAAAGAGCAGGACAGAGCCGTGTTCGTCAGCCTAAACTCTGTTAGCATCTCAGACTGGCTGGATGTGCTAAGGGGATAAAATAAGCTAACAGACTAATGTAGTTAGCGATGTGCCCTTTGGCCTGAAAGTAATGCTCAGTTAGTATAGTAAGCTGGTTAGCTGGACATGCTATCAAATGCAGCTTATGGTAAAGCAAACAAACACTTTCAAATCCACTTATGTACACTTTGACTATTGTACTTTAGGTTTTGTAAAGGCTGAACAAAGACACCACCCATGGGTACCATCCACACCACTTTGCTGCAGAACTGTGGTTGGACAGTTGCTGATCGAGGGAGTGGATTTACCAAACAGTCATTTAATGTTCAGAAAAGTAAGATGGCCATAGAAAGTAGAACTGCTCACAGTAGGTATATTGCTTGTGATCCAGGCCACCACAGTTACAAAATACATCCAGTATATCCACAGGATTAGTTTTGTTAGCTTATAATAAAGGCAATCTTAGCAAGACTCGGTAGCTCTGTAATCATTTTCCCTCAGATTACATATGAAGAATTCATTTTCGAGATGGTAATAGTCCACAGCAACTTGCACTCTTGATGAGGTCCTCCTCTGCTCATTATGCTCTCTTTACTGAGGTGAACACACAGACACATACAGGCCTGGTATTGATTTGGAGAGCTATTTCGAAGATGTCCTTTTCTATTCATGCACTAGTAATGTGCAAAAGGCCAGTCACTCCCCCAAGTGAAGCCATTAATGCATGCAACCTGTCCACCCAACCATAATAATGGAGCCACTTGAGATCAGCACTACAGCTTTTTTTCCCCCCTTCTTCTTCTTCCAGGGACCACAATCACAAATTTTTTTTTTCGTTCTTTTCACAGAAAAGCTAAATGGATCTCTAATTATAATGACCTTCTCTGAAAAGGTTGGTCCATAATTGGAAAACAGCCCTAGAGTACAGGCCATCTTTTGCCAAAGTGGCAGGAATGGAGGACACAGAGAGAGAGCAGAGGGGAGGAGAGAGGCAGAGGGATGGGAGATTTATGAGGCGGATCAATTCTGGCATCAAACTAGCAAAATGATGAAAAATATAAGAACGTTGTCTTCTCCTCTGTGTCTGGATCTCCAGTGTGTCTTTCAGGGTAAAATCAAGTTGTTTATTCAAATAGGCAGAGGTAAATGGTCACAGCACTAATGGCATACAAAGCCTTGAAAATGTTGAATGATTGATTTAATGATTATTTTTCACTGAGATTTTGCTTGTGTTCCACTATGCTTTTCAAAAATGAACCACTTCTGAGATACAAATAAAAAATACAATTTGGGGAACTTTGCCTCCAGCTGATGTGTGCTTTGTCTGGTGCTGTCTTTTCGGATGAATCTAATTTACACTCCCAGAGCACTTCCTATACAGCAAGAGAGGAAAACTTAACTAGAATGATCTCTATGGGAGGAGATAGAGAAGGGGAAATCATGGTAATTGCTGCAGAAAATTAAAAAGTTCTTTCACATGAGTAAGGCAGCATTTTTTTTCCAACTCATTTTCTCTCCCATACTGTATTTACATATTTTATTTCTGCAGCCAAATTAACATAGGGTGACTGTTTCCACGCTTTTCATTATCAAACTAATAGATTTTAATCTATTGTTCTTTGCATTCATTTTGCTCCGTCTAATCAGGACGTCACACACACACACACACGCACACACACACACGCACACACACACACACACACACACACACACACACACACACACACACACACACACACACACACTTTGCTGTCTGTCTGCAGCATGTGCTACCCATCCTTCTCTTTTCTGCCTCTTTCAGAAACCATCACAATGGAGCTGCTAGCAAGAAGAGAAAACTGCTTCCTCAAGCACACTCTCTCCTTCTCTTTATTGTCTTCAACAAAGCCAGTTTATTAATCCAAAGGGGAAAGAGAGAAGAGAAGGGACGAGGGGGGAAAAAAAGCGAGAGAAAAAAGGGAGAGAAGGAGCACGGTGAACAGAAAGGCAAGTCAAAGCAGTTTTGAGTTTCATCTCATTTTTCTTTGAGAACTGAGGGGTAGAAAAAAAAAATCAATTATGGAGCACACCTGAATATTATTTCGAGCACCCAGCCACCCACTCGCTGCCCGTCCCCTAGAAAACCAAATTACTCAGCAAACTTATCGCTTGCTGTAGCAGGTCTGGTATTAAAGAAAACAATCAAGCAGGCCTGGATTAATCTCTGACAGGCGCCTTATCTTTAACTTGCACCTTTGTTATTTTCTGATGAGCTGCTCTTTTTTTCCCGCCACATTGTACCATACCTCACTGCCCCCTTTCATTTTCTCTATGGGCCACGGCAGAGGACCTTTCAGTTTATTAAAAAACCCTTTATTTGTGAAGAACAAAGAGGAGGCGAAGGCAAACAATAAGGTCAGGCAATCTCCTTTCTGCCAGCAGTCGCTCACCTGTTATTTGGAGTGTTATCAGTGCTAGGGAGGGATTCGCTGTAGGTGAGAGAGACGGACAGGACGGCAGACGCTGCTGCTGCCGCTGCTGCTGCCGCTGCTGTGTGAGGGGTGAAAAAGAGGCTGATTGACATATATCAGCCTCCAGCCAAAGACCTTTTGGATGCTCTTCATATCAAAGAAAAGAGGCCTCTGGCCGCTGCACACCTCTGCTGGATTGTTATACAGGAAGTAGAGATTCAGAGGGCAATGCTGCAGAGCACACACACACACACACACACACACACACACACACACATTTAACACACACGCACACATGCAACTTAGAAATGTGTGCATAGATGTAAACACACAAAGACACAAATACATTAGAAACACATACCTCAACAGTGTCATTTCTGACTCTGTCAGCCCTGGTTGCCAGAGTTACTGTAGCCTTCATTTAGCCTGCGGCTGATGGAGCTGAACAGAGCTCAGATGCCTTCCAGATTGCTCTTCGTTACTTACTGCTGTTGCACCCATCGCCCACCATTTGTCCTTGACAGCCTAAACAGAGAAACACCTGCTATAACCGGACACTGCCACACAGAAACACTGGCTCAGGACTACAGACAGGTATTGATTGCTGAGATTAAATGCAGGCATACATAATGATTATGTACATATATATATATATATATACACACACACATATATATATTAGAAAGGATGACAATGTGAAGAAAAGTGTGTGACTTATAAATAGGACTGTACAGCAATCACTAATCAAACATGTGTCTACGTTAAAATAGAACATTCCTACATTAATGATGATTTCCACTTTAGTAAGGACTTTTCATTTTAACAATAGTTTGTATTTTCTTTTTGTTCCTTTTGGTTACAACACCATCAAGACTGTTTATTTGAATACTCTTCATGCAATCATACAGAATTAAAAGACTACTTAAAAGATTTTGATTATTTTTATGCAGTGCAAATATGATTCACCAGCAGTAAAAAAGATGACAGTTGAAATTTTATTCTCTCTTGGTTACAGTGCTGGGTAACATAACACCACATCCCACCATACAGATGCCTTCAGCCCATCCCGTTCCCGCCTTGATTCCATTAAATTCCACCCGTCCCAATCTGAAGGGTTGACGAGTGTTGCTGTTCACCTTTTCTCTCTTATCTCCCTCCTTCCACAGAGAGCTTTCCCTCTTCTTTTGCTCTCTCACTCTTCTTTCTTTCTCGGTCTTCTTATCTCCCTCCTTCACCTCCTGGACTCTTCCACGTTGGAGAGAAGAAACATTTGTGCAGACGATACACAGGTTTACATAGCAATAATTTGTGGACACACAACTGAAATGAATAAACTTGAACTGTTTGGGTTTAATTCTGAAATGATGTGCATGAACACAGCTCAGGTACACAGAAACACATACTACACAAGACATAACATACACCCAGTGTTCTAGTAGCTGTATAGTTCACAGGGAATTTTGACAGAATCTGTGTATTAAGCCAGACAGTGGCTGATATCAGTTGCTTTAAATTGCACCTTTAGTGCTCTTATAGTTAGTTTTGTAAATTTTGAACACATAACATATACATTTATCCAACCTTAGCCTTTTATGGTTTTGAGGAACTAAACTTGCTAACTGGAAGAGCCAGAAAATACACAGAAAAAGACCTTCTAGTCATTCCTGTGGCATTGCAAATAGAGGTTGCATACAGTGGAATTGCAAAACTTTTATTTCCAAGCCTCAGTAGATGGGACTATTGTTCATGAAATGAACTCACATCTGAGAGGAAACAACAAAGCACAGAAACCTAATTGGGTCTCGACAGCTGGTTGAGAGAAGTTCAGCTTTGGCTTTTAACAACTTTAACAAGCATGCCAGTTGATCGATCCACCCGTCACTCAGCTCATTAATCCTGCTGCATAGAAAAATTCAGCTTTAGGTGAGAGGCTGATCATGCGGCACATACTGAAATAAGCAAATAAATGAATAAGAATAAAATATAGAGATAGACCAGGGGACACAAACCTTGACGCAGTGTAGTTTATCTTTTCTCTCCAGGCTCTCTACAAGTCTTCCAATTGATTTATCTTCATTTATCTGCATTTTAATCTTGCATAAATGTCTCTTGACTCGGTACAAACAAATTTACAGTAGTCCTGCCAGTTTTTCACTCTAGGCTCACAAAGGAAGGACTCACAATGGGAATACTATTTGCATACATTTACAGACATACACAAGCACACACAGACTTCCCCTTTCATTTAGGGGAAGAATGGTGCAGACTGACTCATAAACGAAGTAGGAAAAAAAAAAAAAAAAAAAAACTGCATTGAACAACCCAGTCGGGCTGAGTGGGCTCATCCCGTCCTGGCTGTGCTCTAATGAAGATCTGCAGTGGGCACCATGGTCTCACACCGCTCACAGTTCCTACAGTGCTGAGAGGGACGCAGGAGAAGGAGGGCTCCTCTCCCATTCCTTTCTCCCTCCCTCTCTCTCTTGCTTTCACTCTTTATCTCTCCCTCCCCCTCTCCTCCTCTCCTCATCCTCCACAGCCGGGGCGTCATTGTGGCCCTGTGTGTGCATTGTTTGATGTTGTTCTAGAAGTAAATAGACGCAGCAAACACTTGACACAGTTGTTAAACAGAGAGCATCTAAATGTCTCCTAACTCGACATCAAACACTATGCTAATGTCTGTTGCATTAGTGATAGGGAGCGCAGCGGAGAGGAGGGAAGTGTACACAAGCAACACAGCTCAGCGCGACACAGCGGAGCGCAGCATCCAAAGACACGTCACAGCACAACACACCTAGTGTACCGCAGAACAAGATAATGAATACAGAGGAGCGGCGTGAAGAGGCTCTTTCTCGATGCTCGTGTGTGTTGGAGAGGTTTGGCCCTGTCTGGCACTGAGAGCAGTAGCACTTAAAAAACACACCAGTGCCACCGGTGATATGGAATACTCAGCTACACCTCAGAAATGAGTTTGCCCACTTAATCTTACATTTGACAGAGCTGCTTCGTACACCCAGTGGGCTATTTGTTCAGACAGAGTGGAAATTAAATTGCTGTCCCCCCTCTATACAGCAGCTACCAAGGAAAATGTATCGACTGCAGTCATTTTGTTAGCAAGAACACTTACATGTATATACTACTAATCTGCTTTGCCAAGTACACTTTATGGCCACAAGTATTTGGACATCACAGCATTACACCCATACAACATGTAGTAGTACATCATGTCTTAATTTCTCCTTCTCTAACAGCCTCCACTTGTTTGTTTTCAGGTTTTCCAGCACATGTTGAATCTGGCTGCAGGGATTTGCTCGCATTCAGACACAAGAGCATTAGCTGAGGCTCAGCACTGATGCTGGAAGATAAGGCTCCCAGTCTTGTTCCAGAGGCGCTTGTTGGGGTTGGGGTGAGGCCTCTGTGCACACCAGTAAAGGTTTTCCAAACCAAACTGGGAAAAGTGTTTTTACGCACTTGGTCTTGTGTACCAGATGTTGTCATGTTGAAATAAGAAAGGGCGAAGAGGGTTACAGACGCTGTTTACCATCAAAATGTATTTCATGCTTTAGGTGCCAGGAGTGGGTATTTCAGGCAAAACTAATTAAAAATATGTTGACAGTGATGATTGTGCAGATACATTCATTATGCACATCTTTCATTGCTAGGAAACAGTTTGCAGTGAAATGAAATATACAAGCTCCTTGTTCTATAATCAACTCTGTGTTCCTGATAAAACACATTTCTTAATTTATGAGAGTAATTGTTATGAAGCAGGGTTGTCCCTTCATGCCCCCCATTTTTTTCCCTGAATGGCAACCAAGAGTAGTTGTAGAAAAGTGCAGAGTGTGTGTGTGTGTGTGTTTTGCGTACTACAGTGTTTCCATCAACCTCTGCTGACCCTAGTGTTCTCCATTCACATGTGTTTTCCTCGGACAGGTCCCACTGAGCTGTCTGCTTTTATGCTTCTGTGTGTGTGTGTGTGTGTGTGTGTGTGTGTGTGTGTGTGTTCGTGTATGTGTGTGAGAGAGAGAAAATTCATGACATCCTGAGTGATGGTCTGACAGGAGTATGATCCTCTCAGAAGGCTGCTGCTTTCAGACCCTGCTGTCATCCTCCCGTCTCCCTTTCTCTCCTTTTTCTCTTCAGAGGAAAGAGAGGACTGGTCCCCCCCCCGTACTTTCTTCTGTACTGTACCTCTCATTCCCCTCTGTCTCAGTCTTTCTTCTGATGCTTCTCTTCGATGTCTTATGCTCTTCTCTTACCTCTTTTTTCTTCTTTTGCAAGGATATTCTGTCACAATCAATTGAGACTCCACTTTTCTTCCTATTCTCTTTGTATTTCACAACAGAAAGAGAGGACAAGCAGTACTTAAAGAGAATTTCAGAGAAACAACAAATAAAATAACTGAAAATCTCAAGGCCGCAATGCTATGCTTCAGATTTATAGTTTAAACATTAATTACACTCTTCTAGTCACAGTCGCTGATTAAAGGTTGAGTTCACCCAAATAAAAACATTTTTCAACATTCCTATTGTAACACTAGAGTGAATATAAAAAGGACTTCATAGTGAAACAGTATTATGGGATTTATTCGTCATCGGGGAATTCCTTTAGAATTTCTACTTTGCACACGTTTGAAGTTGTTTCAAGTCGGCACAGTTTACTGAGGAGCTAAGACTGGTGAGATGAAGCGATGGTGAGCTGAGCTGGAGCTGAATGGCAGAGAAGTGGACCAAGGGCGGCTGGGAGGAAGCAGGGGCGAAGCAGACCAGCAAGAGGACATTCCACCAGCAGAGACTGTACAGGCATGAGTATCAGCATCCATTGTGGGCCACCAGAAGTGTCTTTGTGTGTGCTGAGCCTCTCTCAATACAGATTTAAGCTCCCAGGAAACTGCTGCTTCAACACAGGTTGAAGGGAGGACGGTGTCCTGACTGGAGGGAGACTCTTCAGAGACATGCTGGCCGGAGAGAGCGTCGGTTTGATATTTCTGGAACCAGGTCAGTGGGTAGAGTTAAACTGACCAAAAAACAATGCCCAGTGTGCTTGGCGGGAGGCATTTAGCTGTCTGAATGTAGGCCGAGTTCTTCTTGTTCCTTCCAGCCAGTGCCTCCATTCTTCCAATGCAATTTTAATAGCAAGCAGCTCTCTCACACTTCTCTGCCTTCACAAAGGCTGGCAGACATGGAAGTTGTGGTCAGACATGGTCTTGGAGAAGATGAGTATATCATCAAGGTGAACAAACTCCAAGTGGTTGAGGAAATCTATCAGTAGATTATCTACCAGAGCCTGAAAGACAGCGGAAGCATTGTTGATATTCAAAGTGCCCAAGAGGTAGGTTGAAAGCCATTTTCCTTTATCTGCTTCTCTGATTCTGGCCAGGTGATATGCGTCCCTGAGGTCCAGCTTTGTGAAGACAGTAACACCACGGAGATGCTCAAAAGCAGGGTTGATTAATGGCAGAGGGTGCTTGTTTTTAATAGCCTGCTGTAGTCAATACAGGGAGTAGGGAATAGTGTTTTAAAAAAATATATATATAAAAAAGGAGTTTACAGTGGAGCGTGGCGCGCCAGTGCATGGCTGGCAGGCTGGGAGCTGAGCGGGCAGAGCTGAATGGCAGACTGAGGCATGATTGGCAGGAGCTGAGCTGTTGGCTGGAGAGTGGACTCGCAAGATGTTGAGTGGGGCAGACAGATGGAAATCACAGGGATATAGTGAACCTGGTGCACAGGTAAACACAGGATTAAGCAGACACACAAACAACATGAGGAATCACGGAACTAGAGCTTCATTTGGCTGTAGAATGAGTACCACGTTGGCAAACTGACCGATCTGCCTGGAATGATCGAATGCAGGTTGATGTGCTTCAGGTGAGGGACTCGAAGCAGGCGTGTAGGCTGAACAGCAGTCAGGAAACGAGGAGCAGAGGAGTGCCACAGACATACACACCGAGAGAGACAGGCAGGGAGCACAGGAGACACAAGGGCGGGGAAAAACAGAGGAAAAGAAACAAACACAGAAATACAAGGGATTACTGGTGGCACAGCCCTGGCCGTGACAACCACGCTGTCACTCTGATTGATGTCAAGTGGTCTTTCACCGTGGACTCTCTCCATGTTGAATCTCTGTCTGTACTGCTTCCTCGGCTCAGAGGAGGAAGATGACTGATAAATTAACCAGTCTTCCTGGTTCCCGATGCTCCAAACCGAAAGTGATGGATGTGAATAAATGGCCCATATAAAAGCAGTGGGATTCATCCACTCGGTTTGGTCCGTCCTCTGTGCCATATTAGATCTCAGTGTGTCACTGTGATGTGTCTTGTGAAAATGTAGGCCACGTCCACGTAGAGAATGGAGGGAATAATGCTTCATACACAGACAAGTGCATTAACAGAGACCCACATGCCATGCAAATATGTCTGTACAAAGATTTTTTGTACCTAACTGCAAAGTTGCAAGGAAATGTACTTTTTTTTCTTTTTTTTTTTTCTCCAGATTATGACCACAACACAGCAGGACAGTTGCCTGTGCATTTCAAAAGACATTAACCACATACAGCCACATCCTGATCTACTGACTGTGATAAACAAAGGAAGATTCTGGTGGACGAAGACTTGGAAGACAAGACAGGACAGAAAACAATTTTCTTTTTCTGACCTAATTAAAAAATATCTCCAGCTAGGTCAGTGCTAAACACAAAACCAGAAAAAAAGAGATTAATTAAATGACTAAAGAGAACAGATAAGGAATGTTAAGACCCTTAAATCCAAGTTTAATCCACAGTGTACATCCTCACGCCTGAACTGTTAAACCTCACCAACAGCAAAAATTCATCCCACATCTGACTTCAGATATGTTTCTGATTTTCATTTTCACATCATTTGGAAAGATTGGAGTATTTTCTGCCTGCCATGTCTGCAAGCTGAGAATGTTTATCACCTCACAAATCCAAAATGGTCCTTTTATCTGTGCTGCTGCTTTGTTTATATTGTTTCCAAGTGCAATTCTCATTTTTCCCTTCATTTCCACAGCTTGGACAAAGTTGTTGCCTCCTCCTGATGTGAAGCTTGAGAGATTGTGTGACTTCAAGGAACGGAATATAAACCAGACTGCAAAAGGTTTCATAAGCTCTGATCTCATGTGAACTTTCAGAAACTCCTTCTGCACATTTCAGGTGAAACTTCAGAATAGTGCAAAGTGTTTGCACTAAACACTGAAACAGATCCAAAAAGACTTCTAAAGTTCCTTTATGTTGTGTCTTATGTCAGTAAATCATTACTAAATTAAATTTAAAACATTATAATTATTGCAACCAGACAAGACCAAAGCTGAGATAACTGTCAGCTTCTGCTGCTCCGTACATTCCATTTGACAGTGGTTAAAAAATCATATAAACATATCATGTGAGCAAAAGCTCTGCTCATCCTCTGTGATTTTATGCATCATCACTGTTGCCTTGTATTCTTCCAACTACACAAACACAGCGTGCTGCTGCTTAAAACATAAACTGTCCTATTTAAATCGGCACAGGAGTAGGAGGAGGTGTTTCTATCAGCATGTAATTGAGATTTTCTTGAGAAAATATAAATAAAAGATGAATGTAAGTTGCCATTCTACAGTATGTCAACATTATCTGAACAACACTGAACAGACAGCAGTGATATCCAGGCTTCTTCCTCTGTGCATTTTGTTCACCTTATGATAGTTCAGATGGCAAAATCTGCCCATAAAAACAGTGACAGCAGTGTCATATTCTCTGATGAAAATGTCTGCCTTCACGTGGGTATTTGTGGATAGATCTGAATACATCCAAGCTTTCATATTCTGCAAACAAAGTAGATATTACATCATTAACTCAGCTGCTCCATCACTGCCACTGATGTTTCTTTTCCATCTATAGCTCTGAAGAGAGGCAGGACATTTCTTACAATGGATAAACATGTGTGACTGGACATTAGACAGATCCAGCGGAGTGTAATTTATCCAAGTACTGCATTTATGTATAGTTTTGAAGTTTTTTTCTGAAGGAAATGTTTTACTTTTTACTTTGCTATTTGTATATGACATCTGTTGATTCATAAATATAACCAGCTTCTAAACATCATGTGTAGCTCAGTGAAGATTATCAAGTAATTTCAGCTACCGTTTCGGTTAAATAAGTGAAAATTGCCAGTGCAGTAGGGATATTTCAACCTGTTTTTAATGCAAATCAACTCATTTCAAGACTTTTCCATGCTGTAATTATGGTCTTTAAACAAGTTGATTTAAATTAAGGCAGGTTTTAATATTCTTACTTCACTGCAAAATAAGGTTTTTAGGACTCCATTAGTTTTGTGGGTTTTTGGTCTTAGGGTTGTTTTTCATAGCTGTTTCAAGGGAAATGTCTTTATAAAATAGAGGGTTTTTTTTACATAAATAAACAACTGAGTGTGTTATAAAGTAAGTCAAATCAGCTCAAGCTCTGTAATTTACAATGAAAATGCAGTCATGCATCACTAATAATAAAACGCTATGAAAGCGACCACTTGTCCTGACAAACAAGTAAGCCTTTCAATACATGACTTGTAAAGGACTTTTTTAAGGTATTGCTACTTTTACTACGTAAAGGATCTGAGCTGAACAGATCTGAATGACTCAGTGGTAGAGAACATCTTATACACAAATCAAAACCTTACTGTCTGTGATGACTGAGTAACACTGGTGAATCCTGAATCCTGTTTTGGTGAGTAAATGAAGCTCCCAGCAGGAGTCCATCAGCTGTCTGTCACCTCCTCCTTTACACCTTCCCTGCATCCTTTCATCCTCCTCTGTCGTCCTTCCTCAGCAGGGTTTATGGCTGCTGTGGCTCTTTTCCAAACTGTACACTCACACTTACATGAAGGGACACACGTACCTTTTCTACTGTACTCCGCCTTTCCTTAATGTTTCTGATGATCAGGGCTACAAGTGAAAGCAGGAATCCATATTTTGTGATGGGTTTATGATTTCATTACATCTGCCTTCTAAACACATTTTCCTGGCAAATAAGAATACAGTGGTGCACAGGAGATGATGTGTTATCACACTGGCAGCAGAACAGAACAGAGTTGGGTAGTTAGCAGTGTCAGTGACATCCATGAGGACTTACCAAAGCAAAGAGCACAGCTACAGAAACTGCATCAACTGAACATTTCGGGGAAAAGATGCCATGATAGGCTGATCATCCTCCAAGTTCTAAGGCCACTGAAACTGCTAGTGATACCTTAGAATCCATTTGTGTTCCCTTATATTAAATTAGCTTTGCTGTGACTTAAACAAAACCACTTTTGGAAATGCTCAGCAATGGTGATGATGATGCTTGTAGATAAGAACAACGGGAACAGTGCATCTCATTAAAGACCTGACTTAATCCTATTTTCGATCCAAGTTACGCAGACCCCTGTCTCCTGATTAGCACAGCGTGCCCCCCTCAAGCTTTACACATGAGCACTAAAGAGCTTTATGGTATGAATAAAATCAAATAATACACGTATTTTTGCACACAAGGAAAGAATATTTCTAAATATAATCATATCCTATCATATCCATAGCATTTCCTAATGCAAATGTGTATATTTTTACATGTATTGAATTGGTTCTTATTGAAAACACATAAAAAAATGACAAAAAGAAACTTGCAGATTACCACATGAAGATCAAATTAAAACATTTTATTTTTACTGTGTACTTATGTTCAACCCTCTGCTGCTCGCAATTTACGTTAAAGTCGATGGCATTTCTTTTCAAGCAGATACTAATGTCACAGACGACAGCTCATCCTTCCTAACACCCCTCCACTTCTGATTCAGACTGAATTTGTGAAGAAGTTTGCAGAATCATTTGCCTGATGCAGTTTTAAGGCTTTACCTGCTCTGAGCTGAGCGGCAAAATGTGGCCCACCAATAACGTGAAATAACATCTTCAAATTCAGAAACGGGACGATGAAACGGTGACATGAAGGAGACAAAACAAGAGCAGATACAGAGCTGAGGAATGGAGCAGAGATTTTGTACATGTTTCAACCAACAAATGGGCGGAGGTGAGAAAGATGGACAAAGCAGGGGGCAAAGGAGAGAGGCAGCTGGTGGGGGAGGCCAAGCAGAAACTGAGAAGGGAGAGAGAGACTTATTACAGCCACAGACTAATTACAATGTACTCACCAGCACTAACAGGCACGCGTCTCGGCCACAACACCGACACCTGAGACCTGCCATTGGCCAAAAGGAGGGCTCATTTCAGCCAACGGGAGGTCTGCAGAGATCCTTTAATAAATAACGATGCCCCTGGATTCAGACATGTGCACCTGCGCCAATTAACAGGTTACTAATTGGCCAGTACAAAGCAGGATATAACAGACATTTCTGTTCGCCTCAGCAGACTGATTGATCCACAGGGGAAGTAGTGTGTTGTCACTGTGTTGTGTGGTTTATCAGTCAAAACACAACAGATTTCAGTCACAGAGGTCATCGCTGGTTATTTTTCAGAAATGTAGAAGGAAGCTATTGTTAAAGGGATGGTTTGACCTTTAAGGATATATGCTTATTTTATAGAGTTATATGAGAAGATTGGTATAACTCTCATGTTTCTAAGTTATTTACAAAGCTAGGGTGCAGGAGGCAATTAGCTAAACTAAGCTAAGCTTGGCTCCACGAATACGAACACATTATAATTTCCAAAAACAATACTCTGTCAAAAGAATAATGTATGAAAGCTAAGAAACATGGCAGACCGTACAAAAATCAGCCCCACCAGCAAAAGACTTGTGGGTGTTAAAGGAAAAAAAAAAAAAAAACCTTGATATGATGGACAGGCATTGTCTCTGGAGTGTCCCTCAACTCTGGCCCAATGCATGCTGGGAGGCTCCAAACAGGATATGGAAAACCGATAAATGAAGGAATTTTTTTTAGCTTCTTCTGATGGTGACATAACAAGACACTGGCACACGTGTGATATCTTTTGACAATGATATTATCAACATAAGCAGAACATCATGTTTAGATTTAAGTGCCATCCTCATTGTAGAGCTCCCAAATGTGGTTTTCAGTGCAGACCTCAGTATACTGAAGGTGAAAATGGTTCACTGGTTAATGTCAGAGCAAACACTGTTTAAAGTGTTTGATCTATGCTTCTTCTCCTGTTGTGTATTCATTGTGCTCACACATAGCCTCTACAGCAGCTTTTCCTGCTCTAAATCTCTCCTGTCCCCTCGTCCTTATCTCCGCATCTTTCATTCTGAATCTCTCCTTTTATTCTCTCTCTGCAGCTCAGTTGTGTCTTTCCCATTTCTCTCTCCTGTTTTAGTTTCTCCTCTGGATTTATCCCTCATCTCCACAGCCGGGTCTTCCTCTATTTATGCCCTCTGTCTCTATCTATCCATCTATCTATCCGTCCCTGCATGCCTTGCTTAGATCCACTCCCTTATACCTTATCACCGTTAATTTATGCTGTTCCTCTTTCTCTGCCATCTTCTCCTCCTTCACTCTCTCTTGCTCTGCTTTTTGCTCTGCACCTCAAACTCTCTCTCTCTACCTCGATCCACCCCTCTCTTGCCCTTGTCTTTCTCTCTGCAGCTGCACACTTAAAGACCCTCGCTGCATTATCCTTTTAATAAAGGCCTGGGCAGGAAGCAGGGTGGCAGAGGACAGAGACAAAGACGAGGCCGCCGCTGCCACAGCAGCCTTCAAACCTCATTAACTTTTGTCTTGTTGCGGCAGTCGCACACAAACACAGACACGCGCGTGCACACACACGTACTCACAAACATACATGCACAAAAATACCCAGCCACCCCCTCCTAGTTGTGCTTAACATGCATTACGCACAAATTCATTTTGTGTTTGGCTCACACAAACACACACACACACACACACACACACACACACACACACACACACACACACACACACACACACACACACACACACACTGCTCTTATCCAGCTGTCCATCTTTGGTTCTGAAGCCTCTCCTTCCAATCAACTTCATAAACCTACACAATATTTGTACCTCAAATGTTTGCTTTAATACTACTACTGCTAATAATAATAACAATAACAATTTTGCATTGGACCTTTTATACAAGAATTGCAGCTCAAAGTGTTGTCCAACAAAGACGTCACATGCACCAAGCATGTCACATAGCTGATTAAAGGTTAAAGTGAAGAGATATGTTTTTAGCTTTAAAAAATATGCTGAATTCCCTGATATTTATAGGTGGTGTGTTCCAGATTTTTGGGGCATAATTGCCAAACCTGTATCCCTGATTTGGAATTGAATCAGTTTTTCAGCATCTTTTTGATTTAGAAATGGGCATCCTTCCATCATAGCTATGCTTGTAAGTTGAAAAAATGAAGTTTTCTTCACCATGTTGGTGTGGGACTTTGATATGAATCTAGGATAACACCAAGACTTGTACCATCAGATTTAATGCAGGGAGAAAATTTCCCCAGATTATTAAACAGAGTTTTTCTTCCTGTTTTAGAGGTGACTAGCAGGATTTCAGCTTTTTCCTCATTTAACTTCAAGAAATGATTGTTCATCCATTTATTTATTGCCAAAAGATTGTTAGTAATAGACTCTATAGCTGCAGCATCATGTGGTTTGGTAGAGGTGTACAGTTGTGTGTCATCTACGTAACTATGGAAACATACATTGTGCTCTCTAATGATGATGAAGTGGCAGCATGTATAATGAGAACAAGGCAGCCCCCTTGTGCAATCCCAAAAGAGATGTCATGTTTCTCAGACACATGATCTCCGAGACTGACATAAAACTTTCTCCCTTTGATGTTTGTTTGAAACCAGTTTAACACATAGTCAGAAAAACCAACCAACTGTTCAAGATGATTGATTAAGATGTCACGGTCTTTGACCAGTTGAGATCTAAGAATCTGTTTTGAACCGAACATTTCCTTCTAGTCTTTGTTAAAATCAGGCTGGCATCAAAACACACAGTGATGATCAGCAGACCTTTCAGTCTGTTTTTCCCCAGGGTTCTGCCGTATTTTGGCCTTCTCTCCTGCGGTCTCCTGTTTAGAATTTTGCCCATAAGTCTCCTGTAAAGTCACTTAATGTAGGACCTAGTTAACACAGTTCTTGTTGCTCTGATGTTTTGAAGCAAGTTGTCGCCTAGTGGTGATTTTAGGATTCACTGTGTGTTTCTTTGTCTAAATGTAAGGAGCATGTGGGCAGTGGTCATAGTGGTGGGAAAGCCCAGGGCAGGGTGCAAGAAAATTAACCGTATTTTCAAATCTCAGTGTTCGTGTGTATAATGGTCAGAAGTAGGTAATTCTAATACTGAAACACTGTCAATGTTCAACCCTGCTGTTTTTACTACGTCTAGGATGTTACCATGCTGATGAGTGGCTTCATTTACAAGTTGTTCAAAGCTGTCCAGTAAATTCACAAGCTCCATAGGTTTTGAGTCATTCTTTTTGTTGATATGAATATTCAGGTGTCCATTCAGGATTAATGTGTCATATCTAGTGATACCAAGTGTGATCAGCTCTGAAGATTCCTGCATAAACACCAATGAATATCTTGGTGGTCAATACAATGTAACGATGAGCACTGATAAGTCTGCTTTGAGTTTAAGAGCAAGATATTCAAAGGATGTAGATTCCCCCAGGTCAATGACATCACACACAAACTGTGCAGTAAAAATGGCTGCAGTGCCTCCTCCTTTCCTGTTTTGTCTGACTGCCTGATTAAAATTATGATTTGGAAGACTCAGTCGGTGTTGCCGCACCAGTAGTGCTGTTTAGCCAGGTATCAGCTAAAAACATGAAATGCAAATTCTTTTCACTTATCAGATCATTAATGAAAAAGGATTTGTTCGCCAACATTAAAAAAGCTCATTTCAGCTGTAGGGATTCTGTGACAGGAAAGGAGACTGACTGTGGCTGAATACTGACAAAGTGAAGAATATTGAGACAGATACCAGATGGTCTGTGATTGCGCCGATGTGTTTGGCCATGCCACCTTCTGTTTAAGATCACTGGTGTGTTTAAGGAAGCAGCACTGGGTCTGTTTCATTTCTCAGAGACACCTGAGTCATCCACTGCTAATGTGATTGTCATTGTAATCATTATTTTCTTTCACATGAACATGTGAACGTCATTATCAAATCAAAACAACTAAATGGCTTCACCAACTTCAACAATCCAGTCAGTTAAATTGCACTTTGTATGGAAATGAATCAGAATGTGTTTATGTCTGCTTCATACAGTTAGCAGCATGCCAGTCAGCCTGTAAACACACCTTTTCCAGGCTAAAACAGTTGTTGTCTGCCTACATTGGAAACAACCTCATCGCTGCTGGGGCTGGCTGTTCTCCAAAACTGGGCGTAATCAATCACAGTGTCATATTGTTGGATTGATGCAGGTCATTGAGCACCACAGCTGACACTGTGTGAATTAGTGGCTCAGTTGCGGAATTGGAGTGGATGAATCATAAAGGCACACAAGCAGAGACACGTGTCAGTCAAAGAAGAGTGGATTCAGTCAAAATGGAAAAAGAAGCACTGTAGTTACTTCATGTACATGTCAAGTCAAATTCATTCAGTTGGACCAAAATTACAAATTTGTTGAATGCAGTACACAAAGGTAACACTATTACATTAAATGAGGTGAAAGGTGCCCTGTGGAGTTTTCTTGTAACAGATGCAAAGTTGTATTTAGGTTCAGTGTTACTCTCTAAAATACATTTTTATCCTTTGAGGACGAGCAAACGTGGAGTGATTTTTTTTAATCTTCCATCCATGTTTTGCAGCTCCTTCTTCTTCTTCCTTGCCTTTGTTGGTGTGTTGCTACACGTGCCTGTGCGAGGAATAAAAAAGTGACTGATTATCCAAAAGATTTGAAATCCTGTTCAACCAATTATCCAGTGGCAATTGTGCACCTGTTCTAGGTTGACTATGCGTGTGTTTGCCTCGTGTCTTTGTCCATTTTGACTCTAATGGAGACACAGTGGTGTTGAAACATCAGTCTGTTTACAGAATTAAAGGCTGCAAATCAACCAGTCCGTTCCAATTCCTATTTTTCCCTTGGATGTTTGCTGTCCTTGAATGGAGATACACCTACTGCTGAAAGGTGTGCAGAGAAACTTATTTCAAATCAGGACCCCACTTGTAAAAATGATGCCACTTGTGGTAGTAAATAGAGGCCTTTGTCCACAAAACAAATAAGAATCACAATACGGGGAAACAGGATTATAATATTAAGTAAAGGAAAAATAAAGTATAATATAAAAGGTATACTGAGGATATAATTAAATAGGGACTTTCAAGCAAGTGAATGACAACTGTGAATAAAAAACATCAAGCATGATCAAGCAAACAAGCAGCTCTGTATGACAGTGGAGAAGAGAGACTCCACAAAAAGCATAACTTTTTCAACTTAATCAAATGAACTGGACTCACAGGGCAGTGATTTAATATGGTTCATTCACAGAGTTGAGGGACTTTTGAGAGACAGATTTGGTCAAAAGAGGATGACAAATCCTGACTTTAGGCCATTTACACCTGGTATTAAAATGTGATTTGTATCTAGACACATTATCTGGAAAAGGAAATTTAAATAAATGATTAATGCAAGGTTTAATTGATGATTGATAAGTGGAATGTGAATGGATCTGCCTGACCACATCTGGAGGTGGTCTGACTCGCGCTGTGTTCAGATCTTAGTCAATGAAAATGAAAATGAAAGAAATATTGGATGGAAATGAAAGATATACAGTAAGAAATAATATGTGTGATTGTGTGCATTGCACTCATCTGTGCAGCTGATCTGCTGTTAACAAGGCATGTACACCACACTGAGCAAAACTGACACAATATTTTTTATGCAAAGGAAGGAATCATTTAATACATCACATTTGCCAAATTCACAAGAGGGAACAAAAAATTAAGAATTTTTCATAGGAAGGATTTCATGAAGTTTATAAAGTTCCCCGAACCTAACAAGTCACAAAGGTGGTTGTATTAAGGCTGCCGCCAACAAATTACTCACATGCAGGCTTTGCTCTGGAGGACGTAGATCTGATCTCTCGCGTTAAAAATACCTCGTACACATGCAAAGGCAAGATCGGATCGTTTATTGTCCAGATAATGTTTCTGGATACAAATCCCATTTTAAGACCAAATGTAAATGGGGTGTTAGTCTCTAATATAGAGACATAAAAAGCAACAACATTCTTCATCCAACCTGACCGTGCAGACCCATCACTCACTGAGCTGTATTCAATCTTTTTTTTTTTGTCTCCACCCTGGAAGCTGGAAAAACATGATAGATGTTCACAATGGTTCTCCAACAAAATGCGTGTTTGAAATCATTATAGAATCATTCTACAGTTTCTATGTAGTTTTGACTGTTGTTGCTGAGGTTTCATCACTCTCTTCACAACCTTGCTGTTCACTGATTGATCCAGCACATATTTGATTAGGCTAAGCCCAGTCTAATTGGCTGTTTCATACACTTAAATCTTGAAAATAGTTTAGGTTAGATATAATCTGGACATAGAGGTGTGTGTAATCATCAAGATGTATTTCTATTAGACAGCTCTAAAAGAATCAGGTTGGTTCTCCTGCTTGGTTCCATACATGTAGCTCAAAGACAAACAGCAGACCAGACAAATAGCTGCTAGTTGTTCCTTTGAGCAACAACCTGCACTGTCAGTGAACACATGAGTCGAGTTGTTCTGGCCTCAGAAACTGGTCGTTTGTACTTCAGTAGCATTTTGCAGCCTGTGCCCTGCCTCAAAGCCTGCAGGCAGACATCCAGAATATTGTTGAATGTTTGTAGTATTTAAGAGCTGGTGTAAAAAGGTGAAAACATGCTGCTTCCTGAGTGCAGATTAGATTTTAATCTCTCCATGCTGGTGCAGGGCATTCTCCTGTGCCACACTGTACTGTACAGCAATTACAAGTACATACAGTAAAAAACACAGGAGGGGAATTTAAAGGAGGTGCCAGGGTTGTTTGTGCCACTCAGTCACCCGCTAATGAGTAATCAACTTTCACAGCTTGAGTGTTGGGGTGGTAATTCGGGTTGCACACCATGTTCCCGAACCGTGGAGTAGCGATTCATTATCATGAAGATCTGTATAATCAAACAATTAGTGAATTTCTTCTCATCAACAAGGCCTGCTCCCTGTCTGATGTGCTTGTCGGTGACGGGGGATCGGAGGGTGGAGGGGGATGATAGTCGCTGACGACTGGCTGCCTCCATGACGTTCCCTGGCTGTTTTCCAGTTCGGGGCGTTGCGAGGGTTAAACAGCTCTGATGAATGCTCACACACTCTATGGATGTGTCAGACTGAGGAGGAAAACCACTGGGACAGTAATTGACACGACGGTAAAATGTGAGAGCGAGGGAGGGAGAGACAGAGGGAGGAAGAATTGTTTATGAGAGATGAAGGCAGAAAGAAAGAGAGGCATGGAAATGTGTCAGCCCTTGTTCCTTGTTTGCAGCCTTACTTCTGAAAAGAGATTCATTTAATTCTTCATGGAGCTGGGAAATGAAAACAAAGCAACATTCTCACAAAATGGTACATTTTTAATATGCCTTGTTATTTCTCTTGAGACTGGCTTGAATAGCTTTTTGACATGAGCTCATTCTTTCGCTAGCTTGAAAAAAATCCAATCACTTTTTTCTCTTAAATAATGATTTATCATTTTCCTATAACATCACCTATTTCATGACAATCTGGAGGCAACATTCACTCTTCTGTTTACTGGAAAGAATCATTTGGCATACAAGGCATGATGTCCTTTATGTTGCGGCAGCAGCAACAGTAATTTGTTTGGAATAAACAGGAAAATTACAGGAAAAGGAGAGACAGTAATTCACATAATGAGCCATGATCACTGAACAACAAAGATTTTTTTTTTTGATAACACAAACTGAAACTTGTGACCCTGTTGGCCAGATCTGAAAGCAGTGAACAAGGCAAGAGTCACAGAAGATATAAGGGGAACACTGACAATCACAAAGAAAACACAGGTCAAATGGTGAAATTCAATATAAAACAATGCCAGCAATAACAGTGCTGCAATGATGAAGCTATAAAGAAATAAAAAATAAAATATAAAAATCAGAGTTTTGTTTTCTCTTTTTATGTGCAATGGCAATTCTCCAGAGAGTATTTACAAACAAATTCATGTGTACATAGTGCCTGAAAGGCAGCAGTGCAGAGTGGCTGAGTGGTTAATCAGATTTCTCTGTAGTGTCCATGTGTAACTGTGCCAGGCAGCAGGTAGTCATTAGACAAACACACGGTGCCTCTCTGATGCCCACTTGGCACCAGATCTAAGTAAGAGAGACAGGCTGAAGAGACGCAGAGAGACAAGTGTACGTCACTCTAACTGTTTAGAAATGAATGATGGTCTGTTGTACAGTGACTAAGTTGTTTTCTGAGCGAACAGCCTGAAGTGACTGAATCAGTCATCATAGAAATAAAGATATTAAGATTTTTTTCCCCTGACTATCCATGTTAGCCCATAACCACACCAACACTTATGTAGCTAATTAGCTACCATTGGCTACATAACAAATTTATGACTTCATGCCAGCATCAAGAAATGTGTTCTTTAATCAAAGGGCAAATCCTGGTGTAAAATCACACTGTAATAGATTATTTGTGGGATGATCAGACTTTGTAATGAAAAAATGGCTCATGAAATTGATTACCCTGCCACGCACTTCATACATCACTGACTCTGTCCGAGCTGTTGTTTTTGCAATTACTGTTGAACATATTCAAATTTTAGAAATTGTTTTACTCCTTTAAAAACTACAAGATAACTGGTCTTTTACAATAGTTTAATCACCATTGTAGCAACATACCTGCAGAGACGTGCTCATTGGTTGAACTACAGCAATATGTTGTATTTTAGACAAGGTGAATAATCATATTTCCCAAAATGACGAACTTTCCTTTAAAGCTACCGAACATATAGATTGGCACATTTTGATTATTCTGATATTTACAGAAAACTCTTTCAAAGTTCTGGTTGCCTGGCAAGTTCATGATAATCACAAAACTACAGGAAGTCACTGCACCTGGCTGCTGTTCAGCAGGAAACAGTCATAATGTGCAAAGTAACTTGCTGGTTTAAATTTCTGCTTGCATGCATATGAAACCGTGTGATCCAACGTGCTCATTTTGCTGTTAGGTGTACTTTTGAACTTTGGACAGAGCTGAGCTAATGCACTTTTAAAGAGGTGCACTATGCAAGCAGATACAGTCAGCTTCAATGGAATAAACGTGTAATGTTACAAGCTAATCTGAAGCAGTCCAATACACCTGAAGTAACAGGTAACTATCAAGCAACTAAGTCAGCGGATTCCATTTGAAAAGTGTATTTAATCATTTACAAATAATTTGTGCTGAGACGTACTGACATTTGTGGAATCAGCTTTGTCCAGAGTCACTATCATTCACATATTGTGAATTTGGAGGCTCTAACAAAGCATTTTTTGCACTGACTGATATATTCCAACTAAAGACACCATTTTCCTGTGGGCCCATTTCACTGCCTTTAAAACTGAAATTTTCAAGCAGCTGTCACCCTGTTAGACAGTAGCCTCACTCTAACCATTGATATTTAGTAACAAAATAAACTGCTAACCAACCTGCTGTGTCAAAGTAAAAGATGAGATCACAGAACTTATCCCATAACACTGCGTACTTCTCGTCAGGAGGCAGGTTTAGGTTATTCAAGCTGTCATTATTGAGTTATATGTGTGGCTGCACAACATTAAAAACCCCCAAGGAATATACCATGTGTATGATGATTCAGTCATGAGGCACTAGCACACTTTCATTATTAACTGCATTTGTAGCTCTGATAATGCAATCAAAACATTCACATGATGCCTCTTTATTGGTTTTGCATGAAAACAATATCAATCTCCACCAGTGAATAATCCACAGCTGAAATCCAATTTGTTTGTCTCTGTTGTGATGAACAGTATTTCATAAAGTGAGCAAACCTCGCCATTATTCCTACTGCATTTTGTGTGTGTGCCAATGACATTACACTGTATATTACTTATCTGGGGAAAATAGGCTAGCTGGGAGACATTATGCATATGATAAATAATATATTCAGTCAGAGTTACCATATTAGGGTTAGCCATATGTGAGATTTATGTGTGTGTGTGTGGGGGGTGTGTGTGTGATGTGTTTCAGTGGGATGTTACAGCCGTAAATAGATGATCTGTGTGTTACATTACAAGGCTAAAATTCTGCCATGACACAAAAGAACTTCTATTCTGTTCTTCACAATAACAAAAACATATTTTGAAAATTCTTTCTTTATTAGACGATATACAGCTGAGACAAATGGGACAGAGGGGAGGAATGACCTGTAAGAGGGAATGAGAGGATCCTACATGTACAGTCTCAACAAACATTCATCCTTATATTGTTAGTTTACATCACCTCAGAAGCTTGCTGGGTGCTTGATTCAGTGCAATTGTCTCAGCTCAGCAAATGTCAACTACTGGTCGACATTTCTGTCCCTTTAGGCCTTTCTCACAGAAAATATTTTAATATGCCGCTTGGAAAGAAACGGGTGGAAAAACTAAAATGAATGATGACTGAATTCCAATTAGCCGCTTCAGTTTCAGAGTCCTGCTGGCTCACTGTCACACTGTCATGATTCACTGGGACACTTGAATAGACCAGAGTCATTCTTAATATTATTAGTTACACCTGTGCTTGTCCTAATATGCCATGTCAAATCGTTGGCTGTGAAAAAAAGCCTGTTTTAAACACTGAAGGAGAACCTGAAATCTGCAGTTTGACAGTTTTGGAAATATGTAATTCCGTATATTGGTGCCGACATGAGAGTGGTACAACGGAGATGTAACATGCTGATTAGAGATCTTTGGATGTGCCGCTAGCCGCATTTTGTTACTTTAGGACACAGCTAGATTTGCTGTTTCCCCATGTTTCCAGTCTTTATGCTAAACACAACTAGCCTGACTCACCGGATGTAGTCTGTGAGATTAAATCTGCTATTGGGCGCCTATGTCCACCATCTGCATGATATTATTTTCAAAGCTCTGTTGCTACATGAAACAACTATAACCACCGAACTGCCAACGTACACCCTAAAAATGGCAAGGTACCCCAACCCTAACCTGGTTGCTAATGGAATACACAAGTGAGGAGCTGTTACCTTTTCTTTTGCAGGGATTTAGCCATTTTAAAGCCCGGAGTCACCTCCCCACATGCAAATATTCTACCAAAACAAGTTTGTGCCACCTGGACGAGTGTTTTTCCCCTACATCAGAATGATGAGGGGTTCAGTCAGACCTTTCTCTAGTGCTGACACAGCACTGAGGCCAGACTCAGTAAGAGGTTAACCCCAATGAGGTGGCAACCATCCTCTGCTGCTTGTTGGACAGTTTTGGCCTCTTCACCCTCCACTAATTCCTATAATATTTCATGGTCACTTGCCAAAGGAAAAAAACTAAAGAACATTAACTAATATTTTCATGCATTTTGCAATCAAAATCAAGCCATAACACAATTTCACTGGTAGCACCTGAGGGTTTGGCTAAGACCTGGAACAGTCATCACCCTGCTCTTATGCAACCGAAATGTTGTTCACTGCTCCAGTAATTAGGACGAACTTAATATATGACTTGGCAATGAGCAGTGTTGGGAAAGTAACTTTCAAAATGTTATATATTACATATTACTAGTTACTTTCATTAAAAAGTAACAATTAACTTCATGATAGTAATGTCTCTATGGAGTAATGTGTTACTGATCGCTCTGGTCCAATGTTACTTTCCACCAATAACCGCAGAAGTACAACTAGCGTTATATATTAGTTTTATTATGGTGTATAGTAGTAAAGCTATTGCTATGATAACCTCAGTCGAACCCGGTCTCTGTGGAAATCTTATCTTGCCTGATGACTGGATGACGGGGATTTTGCTGAAAACTTTATCAGATGTGTTTTTAATACTTGCGTGTCTCACAGAACAGATCTGCTCTCATTGTAATCTCTGCAGCTATCTGCACAGACCTCCATGCAGCCTTGTGTTTCAGCTGTGACTCTCGGGTGTTACTACGTCCTCAAGCATTTATTTTTTCGACAATATGTGCATAACATTAGTCTTTTTACAACAGTGTCTATAATGTGTCTGTTCAGAACATGGTGGGTTATGTTGGCAATTGTCATTTTTGTGCTGGTTTATAGTGTGTTTGAATTCTTGTCCCCTGTGTTGAATAGTGGAAATGCATTACACAAAATGTTAAATATAATAATATTACTAAAATCTTGCTAGCATGACATTTTACTTTGTTACCAGGGAAAAGCAATATATTACTATAACATATTACTCTTGTAATGGGTTACCAACATTGGCAACAGGAGATATTTGTAGTCCACTCAGCTCATTGAACCTTTTGGCTATGAGCCAGAAAGCTAACATTATGCTAACAAGACGCAAACATTGTATATCGTTGACAAACAGTAATGATTTGACCGTCTGTTAACAACAAGACTAGCTAGTTATCACTGTCCCCAAATCAATATCAAGACTTTGCATGAACAAATGATCGGCCATGCATACTGTTGGCTGCAGCCTGAAGAAGTGAGCTGAATAGCGAATGGGATTTAATATTATCCCTCATGTGATACAAAGTATGAGTAGGTTCAGAGGGGCAGTGTACTTCTTGCAGCTTGTGTGTTACAGTCACCATCCTGTGGTGTGCAGAGGTGGAGGCACTGAAGGACTGTACTGTTCAGATTTAGTTTTAAGGTCCAGCTGCTGGAGGCTGCTATCTTTACTGCTTTTCCTCTAACATTGAAGTCTGGCTTTAAACACTGCAACACATTGTTGGTCTTGAATCTGTTGTCAGTCATAACATTGCATTAATTTAAATGCTGATTCATTTTTCAAAGTTCGAGTCCATTTGTTTTTGTTCATGGACGTCTCTCAGTGCATTAACTGCCAGTTTCATTGTTATTTTCACATTATTTTATCTTTTTCATCTTTTATTTAAGTCTCCCTGTGTGAACTCCTTTTGATGCTTATCCTGTTTCTTTTCAATTTCTCTTTTTTCCAGCTGCATCCCAGCCATCGAAGTTATCATATTCTCCAAGTAGGGTAAAATAAATTCTGAAGTCACTCATTGTTGTAATTAGTTAGATTGTAGCTTGTTAATGTCTTGCGATAAATTGAAAATGGAGGTTTTGACTGGGTCCCTGTAGCTACGGTCACTCATTTTAGATACAGGCTGCACTTTCATTTACAATGGTGAACAGACAGTCTTACTAGAGCCACTTGGTAGATGGAATTAATGGGCACGCTGCAGCCAATCACAATCGAGTATTCACCCCTAACATGGTATAACTAAGCTATCCGGCTGCTGGCTTCAGCTACACATTTTTCATACCTATGACACACTGACACACATATACATGAGTGTAATATCCATCATCTCATGTAACTCTCAGTAAGAAAGGGTATATGTGTTATTCCTAAAATGTTGAACTATTACTTACTTACTATTAATTACCACAAAATTCATACATCCAAATACAACTGAATGTATGGAAGCTCACTTTACACCACTTAAAAAAAAAAAAAAAAATCCACCGGCCAGTGTTTGCTTTTTCACCATTGAACTTGTTAGAATAGTATGTCATAAATATGACAAACACTCTCATAAATATGTGATAATAATAATATTAATAACAATAATAAAAATACAATGTTGGTTGGTTGATTTTTTTCAACTGGCAGGAATAAGCCTACACAGTTTTGCAAAAACAAGTTTCAAAACAAACATAATGTGGCCAAAATAATATTTTAAGTCAACATAACAAAGATATCTCTACAGTGAACAGATACAAAATGTTAAATGTTAAACCAAATGCCCCAGCATGTGGGATGCAGGGCATGAACACAAACCAAAGCACGTAACTAGTATGTAAATTCAAATTCCTAGAAATTATCATAACATCGAGCTATAACAATCATTAATGATAATCTATATAAATATCCACCTTGGCCTCTGTGCAGAGTACATTTTGAGTGAAACCTCTGCAGCACACTCAAGGAGACATCTTCAATGTGCCAAGGCTGTGTGTGTGTGTGTGTGTGTGTGTGTGTGTGTGTGTGTGAGAGAGAGAGAGAGAGAGAGAGAGAGTGTGTTTGAGCTCCTTTTTTTTCCTCATCTCAATAAAAGTTTTGGTTGTATCAGCACAAATTAGCATTGATGGTACCTTGCTAATCTCACACAGCTGCAGAATGGAGCATTAGGGAGAGGGTGCAGGGCCCCGGCCCATCTGTGGAGGGACCGACTCACGGTCCCCTGAAACCAACATCACTTTGGCCTTGTCAGATAGTCCCTGCAGTGTGGCTTTATGTGTGTGTGTGTGTGGAAGGGAGAGAGGGAGAGACAGAAGGAGTGTTTCGCTGTGCATGTGTGTATTTGTTTGCTTGTGTCGCATTAACTTACAGAAAACCTTGCATGTGAAATTGCAAGCCTGTATGTGGTGAGTGGATAAGCAATTCTCTAAAGGTGCTTCCCCCTCTAGACCCACACAGCTGTGATCAAGGTGCTTTTAACAGAGATGACAAATTATTTCACTGTAAATTTCTCATGAATTATAGCTTTTCTACTTGTGTTGGGTACAGCATTGTTGCTTTTCTCCCCATCGGTCCCTCTATGCTAAATATTGTTCTCATCAGCTCCCTTCCTCTCCATTTACCTCTGCTGCAGCCCTTTTACTTTTCGCCAAGCGGCAGTCTGATGTATGCGGAATAGTTTGAGATCTGTCATCTCTCTTGTTCTTCGGCATGTCTGTCTCTGTCTCTTTCAGTGGCCTGTGCCCTGTCATGCTGCAAATCAGCAGCTGTTAGCATTTTCAGACCAGAGCAGAGAGTTAGAAAATGAAGAATGGTCTTTCCATTCTAGTTCACATTACTGAATGGTTGTTTTACACGCTACACTTATTTGACACCTGTGATTAATAGGGCCATGGAAATACATTTTCAATACTGTGGATGGCATGCAGACAGCTGATGTGTTACCCTGCTGAGAGCAGCATTTCAGTGCGCTTGCTCATGACTGTCCTGCTGGTCTTTGCAAATCTGATTCCCATCCATCCTATACACACAATAACATTATATTAAGATTCAACATCGGTGTACCAGGAATTGGCCTCTCTACCCATTCTACATCTATATTCCCGACCGCTGCTCTCTTCAAGCTGTCTCATGTGTCTGTGTGAGTGTCTCCATGTCAGTCCTCAGGTGGTGCAGAAGCCCCCCTGAGTGTGGCGCCAGTGGCTGGCCATACCAGATGATAGCGGCTGATACCCTGTCAACACTGACGGCCATGTCACCAGCACAAAAGACCCATGAGTGCTGCTGTGGTACACTAATGGAAACAAGTAAGTGTTTAGTCTGTACAGAAGAGATAGATGCAAAAATGTGACTTATAAACTCCATTTTGAAAAAATGTAAAAAAGTAACTTCTCTTTCAGCAATTTGGTTTGAGTGTCACTTTCCACAAAGAAGTTACTGCAGCAGGGGATGGTGTTGGGGTGGATGGAGCAGGGGAAGAAAGCATTAGGAGAAAATGTGTGTTCATTTCATCTGTAATGGACACGTGAAAGTTGATAGAAACGGTTTCAGCCACACTGGAGCGCCAGTCAGCCTTTGTTTTCCCAGAAGGTTGTTGGCAGACAAAAAGTCTCAGTTTCACTCTGCTATTATTGAAGAGTGAAACTGAGACTTACAGGAAACCAATTGAGCACTAATGTTGTCATTATTCTATAGACATTACATTGTGCAATCAACGTTTACTTCATAATGACATGTTAAGGCAGAAAACAGTTTAGAGAAAATTAATATATTCAGTATTTGCACAAATAATGAGCTACTGTAAGTGAAAACATGCAGTTAACAGCACAGGCATGCACAAGGTTAAAAAAAACAACAAACTAAACTTAAAAACCTAAACTTAAAATTGACTTAAAATAAACCTTTATAATATAGAATGATGGAAACTGTCCTTGTCTAAACCCCTTTGCCTTCTTTAGTACTAACTCTTTCATTTATGGACTGAAATATTCTTAATGTATATGCAAACCTGATTGCTATCTTTAGTAGTTGCTGAATGTTTACTGATATGATGGTGCCTGGTAACAATTTACCCCATCCCCACCAATGTTCACCTCATAGCCAATCAGAATTTACAAAACATTACTGTGCTTAATAAAACGTAGATGATGTTGGAGAAACAAAATGATTTAATGATTGATTTTAGAAAAAAAATGCATGAAAGACATTTATTGGGGTTACAAAAGAAAGTAAGTAAGTGATGGATTGAGACAATACTATTTTCACTTTTGCACATTTTATACCAATATGTCTTTGCTTCATTCTAGTAGATGTACCTTACACTGTAAACTTCACAGCATTACTGGATCCAGCATATCGCTGACATGCTCACACTGCCCCTAGTGGAGCACGATCTCTACAGACAACACCAGAACCCTGATCCAGGATCTTTCACTCGTCACTGCTGTTTCTCTTTGTATTTGTGCTGTAACTGTATTGTTGTACTTTATTTGAATCAGAATCTTGCTTGTGGACAACACACTACTGTAAAGCAGTGTTCTTTTTTAAAGAACAGACAGACAATCTTGTGGGGCAAAGATTTTGAGAAAATAAAGATACAAAAAACTCAATAAGCACTATATGTTAAAGCTTCATTCTTATGTTGCTGTACACCATCACCACCATCACACAGCTCTGAGTGAAAGATGCTCAGACCTACGCTCTTCTGCTGCAGCAACTACACTGGATTAGTTTGACATTACTTTATCTTCAGGCTCTCCCCCAATAATACAGGTATTCATACTTGTCACTACTTACTAGTGCCCTTCAGGTTAATGTGAGCTCAGACTGAGGCTTCAAAATAAAAGCATTTACATCAGTTCACTACTGATATGTGTGCTAAAAAGTTCAACCTGGAGAAAACATTTGTTTAAATTTGACTTGCAGACTTCTTTCACTGCAAAGTACCTCCTCTCCTCTCCTCTCCTCTCCTCTCCTCTCCTCTCCTCCCTGCTTGCCCTCCATCCTTGTTCAGCCCTTCACCATCCACAGAGACCATTAAGTTAATGAGACCTGCGGTAGGGGCGGCTGCTCCCTCTCTTTACTCCCTCCTCGCCATCCCCTCTATTGCTCTCTCATCCTCTCTCTTTTCTTTCACTCCTGTTCTTGCCATCTCTTTTTCTTTCCATCTCCTTCCCCTCTTTCTGTCCGTAGATTTATTATTGGATGCCTGTTGTCATCTCCAAACTTATGCCCCAGCAGCAAAGCTCTGCTGCTTGGACTCAGGGGACAGACATTTCATTTCCGCCCTCTTAACGAGTTGGTGGTGAGTGTGTTAATATTTGTGTGTGCGCACGGGAGCTATGACGGGAGCTGGTTGATGGGGGGTGGAGGGGGGAAGGCTTCATCGTTGTCCTCCTCCTCCTCCTCCACACTCTCAGACAGAGATAATGGGGGAGCTGATAGCAGCCTTGGAGACTGCTGTGGCTCCAAGCACAGATATGGACTGATAACGCCTCCACCACCTCGCCTGCTGCTGCTGCTGCTGCTGCTGGTGTCTGTGTGTGTGTGTGTGTGAGCGTCTTTGTGTTTGTACCTGGATGTAGGTGTGTAGTGCTGTAACACACATACATCCAGGTATATACGAATGTGGGTGTGTCTTTGCATGACTTTTTTGTGCTTGTGACTTTGTATTTACGTGTTTTCGATGTTTGTGGGAGTTTTTGTGTGTGTGTGCATGTGCAAGAGTACAGTGTGTGCTGCGCTGCTGCGTGTGTGCATACCTCGTGTGTGTGGAAGTGTGCATGTGTGTGTGTCCTACATCTGCTCCTCTAAAGCGAGTGTGTGTGGCTCTCTCTGTGTCTCTGCAGCCTCCTTCATCCCACCAGACATCCCTGCCTCCTTTTTATGGGCACAGGAACAGCTGGCCACCCCAGTAGGGCATTCTCACAATGAGACAATCACAATATATGAGCCTGGTGCCACACACTCACTCATACACACACACACACTCACACACATATATGCACACAGGAGAGCATATACAGTATGCAGAGACACACACTCTCCTGGCTATTGCTAATATGTTTCCTGTTGTGCTGTTGTGTTACAGGGCCATCAGGTTCTAAGAGCCGGAGTGGGTTAATCACTGCTCTTTTCTCTTTTACTTCTCAAGATATGAGGAGGCTTTTCATTGTTAGGGCTTGGGCGAAAACCCATCACAGCAGCTTCAGCATCGATTTCCATTCTGACGTTCACATTTTTTTGCCCACGCGACTTTGATGAATGGCAAAAGGCGAATCTTTTCGCTGTACTTCACACAATCTCCTCGTACGACAATCACATCCTGACAGCTCAAATGAGAAAATGATTAATAGGGCTTGTGATTAACATAATGAGTTATTATCCAGGACAGAGAAATTATTTCATCAAGCCAGGCTATATTTATCTTTGTTCACCTATGCACCTGTTCTGCTCATTTCACAGCGTTTTATTGCATGTGAGATTACAGTGTTTTTCCATTCGTGGCTATGTGCTGATTAGTTTTGAACAGTGGCAATATGATTGGGTATTTGTTTCCTTTTGTACATGAAAATGCATATTTATGAGTACCTATGCTCAGCTTGAAATACAGTATGTAATTAATTTCACAGAACAATACTTTGCAACACTGTCTTTATATAGTCTATCACCAGACAGATGCAACACTAAAACTGAATGCCTGGACATTTACTTGCTTTCATTTCTGAAACTGATCAATTACTGAGCCTTACACAACATACCAGACTGCGTTTATGCAGGAAATATGCACTTACTTGGTTGCTTTTATTATTCTAATACAATATGCGTGGAAAATTGTGCACTGCGAAGACTCAGCCAGGGTAGCTTTTCTCATTAATTTCGCACCGGAGGAACTGAAGATCTGTTTTGTTGTCATGGGAAGCGCCACTGGAGCAGTTTTGCTAAATCTGAGAAAATAACCCTGATGATGTCATCACAGATATGTCGTCTTGATCTCTCAGACCACACATTTCTAACAGAAATCACATGTTACAAACTCGGGGTATGGAGTTTGAAAAATATGTGCAAAAATGCTCTGTAATAAAAGATGACACAGAACAAACTGTGCAAGTGGTATGAAATGGCTTACACTTCCTGTCTCCTAAGTGGGTGCAGTACAGATTTAATTTTGCATCTTATTTTGCTGCTTGTTTTTATCTGTTAGCCTAATACGCTCGCTCCACATCTCTACATCTCACCAGTGTGTGAAAGATGAGAAATGCTGAGAAAGAGACAGGTCTGGAGCAAAGTTACGTTTGTCCTGATTTGTCTGTCTGAAAAATGCCATTTTAATGTCAGAATGCTTGGAAGGTATGTGGCTTGTGAAGATGGGTCCAGTATTTACTTTATTGACTGTGGGTTGAAACAATTGACATAATCTGTGCTCACTTTCATTCCTCCTATTGGAGCGAATGGACTCAGGACCAGCTGCTTATTTCCTACAGGAGCGGGGCAACACCCATGTGACACAGGACATGACTCGGCCTCTGCTGGTACCACTGTTGGCTCATGGGAGATTGAATGGAGGCTGTGAAAGTTTTTTTTAATGTTCTGTTAATGGTGTCTTGTGAGCGTTTCATTTCAGTGGTCATCCTTTCTCTATTTTAAGCAAAAAAAAAAAAAAAAAAGAAATTAAAAAGATAAAATAATAACAATAAAAATCATCACCCACCTTTTATGTCCCATGCAGGCGAGAGGATGGGTTGATCCTGGGCAATGTGACTGTATTGTTTTATTGAATGAACTGCCTGACCTTATCAATTAACACTGAATTGAAAAAAAAAAAAAAAAACAAAAAAAAACAGTTGTCCCTAACAACTGTCTGTCACTTCATGGGAGGGCAATACTAAATTGCTGCAATACCCCATGAAACTATGATCAAGACCTTATTTCAACCTTTAAAAAAAAAATTACATTACATCAAATTAAACAAACCAAAAAAGCCTGAATGTAATGTCATAGTTATATAATAAACATACTAAAATGAAACTTAACCACTTGCATTCTCATTACAATGAGATCTTCATCTGTGGATGAAGATCATGAATTATTGAAAGCTCATCATCAGATAATAAATGCACCGTAAGATTTGGTTTTGTTAACTGTATATATGGAGTATAATTATCAAAACAATTGCGTGCCACATTTCATGTGAGAAGATACAAAAAATGTTGCACTCTTTCCAGCCTGCTAGGAGACTCCTCTGTGTATTTCATGTTGAATATTCAATATGCACTTTTGTTTTGGAAAAATGTGCTTTTTTTTATTTTCTTTTTCTTTTTTTTAACCAGAACACAAAGCTTCAGACCAGTCTCACACAAAATTAGAATATTAAGTTTGTAGAATGTTGAACAACTCATTGTTTTTCTTTGTGTATGTTATGTATGAAAGGTCATTTCAAGTCTTTGTTTGTGTGTGTGTGTGTGTGTGTGTGTGTGTGTGTGTGTGTGTGTGTGTCTGCGTGCAGTGTGGCTACTCTGTTTTCATGCCTGAATCTGTTCATTAGTTGCTTACGAACTCACAAAGCTGAGATAGACAGTGGCAGTACCCAGAATGCCTTGTTCTGGGGAGCCATACGCACTTGTGTTTTGCTAATGAGCACATCCAGGGGACGTTTCTTGTGGAGGCGCACGCACACACACACATATACAGAGAGAGAGAGAGAGAGATAGGAGCACACACACTCCTAACTACACAGGACTGACATTCTCCTCACACAACTGCAGAGCAAGTCTCCTGAGAAAGATTGCTGCCGGGCATGAAAATGGAGGAGAGAGCGGAGAGAGAAAGAGCAGAGCAAGAGGTGAGGGAGAGATGTGTGGGGGAGGAGGAGGGAGGAGGGTCGGGAGAAATAGAAATGCTGTTTTCTTTTTCCCTTTTCTCTCCACAAGCCTCAGCTGTTTTGTCCTCAGTGCTCGTGCCTTCAGTCCTCGCTCCGCTTTGATAGGTTTCAGCACACTCGACTGTATTGACTGCGGTCTTGGCAAGCATGAGGACAAATCAATTAAGAGCGTCGACTGATACAGTGTCTGAGTTTTCCCCCCATTCTCAATAGCGAATAAAAGCAATTAAAAGCTGACTGTAGCACATGATATGACAGTAATGGCCATAATGGATCATCGTCAAGGTTCAGACGCCAGATAATGTTTATCTAGATGATTGTTGTTGTTTATTCACAAGCTTGGGAATCCTGTCCCCCCTTCTTGACAACCCTGTACCCCGAGCCTAAACACAAACAGACGTCTGTGATATTGAGAGGTGGCCATCTGTCCAATCAGGGAATCAAGTCAATAAGGGGAACCAGTTTGGGGGCGAGACCTGATCTGGAAGACATTAGCATGTGAATTAGTTGTTGACTGGGTGCCAAAGCCAGCACCATAATTGCTGCCAACTAGATGACAGCATTCTCCTAATCGATGGCTTGATATCTATATGGAAACATATGGAGGGATCAGGAGCACAGACTGCGCTGTTTCATTTTGATCCAGTTTGTGCTGAATTTCTGCTCCACTTGCGAGAGTTTTTCGACTGGCATCCACCAAAAAACATCAAACAAAATATGACATTTACAGCAATGTCAGAAATATTATTTCACATGAACTGAGGCCTGTTTGACACTGAAGCTCTCCCTTTGTAGAAGGTTTGTTAATTTTCCACACACTGTAAATGCATGTAAGGCCAACATATGTTGCTGTGAATACAGTACTAATAATAAAGTACTGGGCATGTGATACTGTTTCTGCTATATGTTACTGCAGCAGCACACACAAACACTACAAAACTGCAGCAGCCCCTGAACTTTTATCCACTAAGTCATACAACGAATTTGTCAACTTGTTCACATTCAACGCTTTTCTTTCAGACTTTTTCCCACAGACCTGAAAACATGGAACCACTTTTAAAAAAGAGTAATGCAGACAACTCACTAATGAAAAATGATAGGCCCACATAAAACCTCCCATTTGAAGTAAAATCATTGGCTGTTTTTCAAGAGTTTAACACTCTCTTGGCCCATTACAATTGTTTTGATGTTTTCCAGTCAGGATTCCAATACCAAGACTGCTCTTGTTGAGGGCTTGAATGACATCCACTTAAGCACAGACAGTGGAAACTTTCAGTCTTAGAATTATTGGGGCAATCAAAACACATTACTGGAAGGCTGGAAAACTCGGTGGAAGTTTCTGGTGAAGTGCTTATCTGGTTTGAATACTGCTTGAAGGACAGGAACTATTTTGCATCCAATAGCATTATATAGTAATTGAAGCATAACAAAATGACATGTGGAGTCCCCTAAGGCTCCATTTTTGGACCACTTGTGTTCTAAATATATGTGCTCTCACAGACTCAGATTATGGATAACAACAAATTATCTTACTTTAATAATGCAGACAACACAGAGATTATATATATATCTGATATCTGAACATCGAACAAACCAGTAACTGGACATGCCACATTGTGACAAAACAGTACTCAGCTTCCATTGCTATCATTAAAGACCACATGGCCACAAGTCTTGGGGTGTATTTACACCCCGAGTTTTTTGGACCAGACCTGGAGCACTTTATCCCCTGTTTTGGTTCATTTGTGCATATGTGAACACAGCTTGCACGTTGCCTGATGGGATGCTCTTTCACAATGGCACTGCTATGTAATCAAGTTTACCTGATGTGCTGTCTGAAGACCATTTGCTGCGCGAGTGTGTGGTGGTATGCACCCATCCATCACAGCCCATCTGTGGCAGCCAACTCTTGAGGCGGCATGTCTTCTGATAAGACGCATCAGGACATTGTGTTCTAGTGGCAGTCTAAATGGAGAACTGAATTTCGTTCATTTAATGAACACTGCTATATTGATAAAAACAATTAACAGTACATGTCGCTGGTGCTCCATAGTGAAGAAAAAAAAGGGAGGTTTGTTCGTACAAGGCATTTATTTATAATTTTTGGACTGCTCTTGAATGTTGGCATGTGAACATAAATGAACCATGGGGCAAATGCAGCCATTGTATCACATTAGTCCCTGAATGAGAACAAAGGGACTGAAAATGTCCTTAGTTTGGTCATGGACTGAGGGCTAAATTTTAATAGCCACAATAATACAATTACAAAATCAGTCTATTATCACTTCAAGATTATATCAAGAATTAAATCTGTGTTGGGTTCAGAAAAACTTGTCATGGCATTTATCTTCAGTAGCTTTCATTTTCAGCTTCAGTAACGTCTGCAGTGCTGTCTTTCAGTTACCTCTGAAAGATGGATCAGACGGCTGCAGCTGAATCAGAAGGAGGCTGCCAGAGTCTTCACTCAGACCACGACTGTGGATCTTATCACCATGAACTGACTTTTAGTTTATAAAGCACTGAAAGTTTTAGGGCCAAAATTCATTTCTGACCCATTATGAACCGTCCAGTCCTCTCAGATAGTCTCAAATTGGCTTACTGTCCAGAGACTCAAAACCAAACATGGAGAAGCAGCATTCAGTCTCCATGTACCACATATCTGAAACAAACGTCCAGAAAACTTAAGATTATTCCAACTTGGTGCTCTTTCATATCATGACTACTGACACAAATACAGTGTGCAAACAAAAGCAAAATCTGCACTATGCCAAAAATACCCAGATATGGTACTGATTCAGCAATAATATCCAGTATGCATTGGACCAGTCTTTCTCGTCTACTGTGCCCCACAATGCAAAGCACAAGAGCAGTAACAACAAAACAGCCAGGTCAACTGCAAGAAGGTTTTTGCATTTTTTTTATGCTACTTCTTCAGAAAATTCACTTCTGAGTATACTTTGACTTGAGAAATCAACTGTGTAAATTTGGAATGTTGGCAGTTTCATTCACTGATGATGAATCAAAGACGTGCTCTGTTTTCAGATACCGTTATGTTTCTTAGGCAACAGAAATATCGTGAGACCTAGCTCCAACTTGCGTTACATTTTCACTGAAGCTATACCACGAATCTGGTGAATCTGGTTCTTTCCAATTGTCACATAGGCGTTACCATCCCTGAGGTAAATTGGCATTATTGGGAAAATTGTGAAAATCCACATTTATAGTTGCTCTTTTTTTAGAGTGCAAGGAGATGCTGCACAGTGGTAGTGGTTTGCCGTTCGACTGGAAACCATTTAAGCCTGGTCTAGTAAACTGCAGAAGAAATCAATCGAAGTTTCATACTGTATACTATGAAATACAGCATGCACTGAGAAGTTCATCCAGACAATATGTTGGTCTCAAAATGGCCGCTGCATTCTGACCTTTTGATTGACACCTCACTTGACCAATCAGGATCTTCCATGTCATGTCATGTCCATACCAAATTGGGGTCCATGTTGAAAGGAAGCGCTTTGCTCTCTTCTTTCATATAAAGATTGAGCCAAGTGCAAACAGAGATGACTGGTATTAAATATAGCCAAAAACTTTAGTGTCAAAATCATGCATGCACTCCAAAGGGTTCAAGAACAGTGTTCAGTTAACTCTGGGTATGCCTTGAGTAGGTGTTTTAGGCCAATTTTACAGGACTTTAAAACAGTGAATTAAGATGCACTTATAAAGTGGCTCCACCCTGACCAACTACATTCAGGTATTAGTACATATTAATGTATTAATGATGATGATCCAATGACCTAATAATGTCACACTGAGAGGGGCCATTCTTTTACTTTTGATAATTCAAAATTATTTTGCTGCTTATACTATAGCACTTTTACTGAAGTAAAATTTTGGAAACAGGATGACTTGACTTGTTAATTTTGTATTCGTACAATGTGGTATTGCTACATAACGGGTGGTATTAGGTCAAGGGTCTGAATATTTCTACCACCACTGCAACTAAAGGGGGGTTCTGCATTACTGCCTGCCTGGCCCTGTCTTGTAGAGGAGCACTTGTAATCTAATTTTAAGGCTTCGTTTTAGTTTTTACTGGGCTCACATAGTGTTTAATCGAACTGCTATGCTTTCAGGTATTTTATCCTGCTGTATGATAAGGTATCATATGATACACAAGATCATCAAATATTTTGGAGGAAAAATCTTGATGTGTTGTAGCCAGTAACTATATTTGTCAAATAAAGGTAGTGGAGTAAAAAGTAAAAAGATATGGCAAATATAAATCCTCAAGGAAAGTACAATATCTCAAAATTGTACCCAAGTACAATCCTTGAGTGAATGAGCTTCCCACTGACCTATTGGTCTTTCACTTGTTTACAGTGCAGATTGTGAATAGACTTTTTAGTGAAGAAGGAGACATCTTGTGTTCAGCAATTAAACTTTTGAAATAAAACTTATTTTGCCTATTCATAGATTGTGGCTTTATATGTCTTTAAATGTGTCTGGAAGGCGTTTCACCATATCTTCCCTCAGTCTCTCTGCTCTCAGTTTAGTTTCAGTGCCACTGTGCAGGCAGATAACAGACAAATATAGAATGCTGTAAATGCGAACAAATGTTTTCCTAATGAAATTGTAAATGATCTATATCAAAACATATATCTGCGGCTCGATGTGCAATCTGTAAGAAATTGAAACATTGCGGTGGGGTAAAATTAATTTTTTCCATTTCCAAATATAATAGCAGTAATGCAGTTATTCAAGGTCTCCATTTGTCATCTCAGACTCCAATGTGATTTCTGTTTGGTTTGATGTAGTTTCCCCTCAGGCAGTCGCTGAAATAAAATCCCCATTTTGACTTGGTATTCCCACTCAGAGACAATTTTGTCTGAGGGAATCTGATAGCTCATATCTGAGCCCCAGAAAGAATTTCAAATAGCAGAATAATGTGACGCACAGAGTCCTGTCATCCTGAATCAAGACAGAAACACTGATTTGGATGACGTTTTTCATGACCTTGAATCTATCTATCTATCTATCTATCTATCTATCTATCTATCTATCTATCTATCTATCTATCTATCTATCTATCTATCTATCTATCTATCTATCTATCTATCATCCTCTTTTCTATTCATCTTGACTTGAAATTATGTTATATGTTGCCCATTTCTTTATCTCTACTAGATTTTATTATCTATTGTGCTTATTTCTTATTTGTTGTAGTTGTTGATTTGTTGGATATTCTTTGCTTGCTGTGTGATTTGCCCACATGGGTCCCTGTGGTCACTGCATCTGTGTGTATCCCTACTTGTTATATTAACGTTTTAAAATTGGTAACCAGAAATCTAGCAAAAGAGATCTCAGACATCTACTAATCGTGGGAGAAAAACAGGATTTTTAAAAGCGAGAGGTACATGCCCCTCCTCACCCCCTCTCCATCACGTGTGGAAATTATGCATTTATATCAATCAGGCTAAATTCATACAGGCTTTATCCGGATAAGACAGGTAATAGGAAAAATATCGAAAAATGGAAAGTAAAACCAAAAAAGTGCAGCTGAATGAGCTTCAGCCTCTCGTCATTCTGTATGTGTCGGCATTTATTCCCACTTCACAGCTGAAGACATCTTCTTGAAAAGCACCCGAAGACCTACCTGAGTTGGAGAGATATTGTATTCATCTGCAAATGTGGCACATTGTTCCCTCTTTCGTAAACTAAGCCTCATTAATTAAGCTCATTAGGTGAACAGAAACCTGTTTGATTGGAGGCAGTTGGAGCCCTTCCGCTCTGATGCAGCAGCGGTATTTAACTCGCCATATTGGCTGTCTGATGGCTGCACCTCAGGGTCATGTTCTGTGACATGGCTGTTGTCCCAGTGCCACCCATACACACACACACACGCGTGCACACACACACAAACTAACACAGATCCTTTAAGGGGCTTGGCAGACCCCTGGTTCCCCCTCTCTAATCACTGTGTTCTCGAGGGGGGTGCAGCCATTCTCACAGCTCTTTGGAAAAGCTTGGCATTTGTCTGAGATCTCATTTCTGTAATTCATCGCCCGTCTCCTGGGAGCTGCGGTTGGCACTGGTAATGCCAAGTCCTCCCTCCTCCCTCCTTCTTCTATCTCTCTCACACTCTCTGCCCCTATTCCTCCTCTCTTACTGCGTCTCCTTCTCCGTCTTCCTCTCTTTCACCCTTGTCGTTGTTTGTTGTTGCCCTAAAAGAGGCCCTGACTAAAGCTAAACTGGTGGGTGTACACACATTAACTCTCCTGTGATTGTGTTTGATGGCCGCTCCAGGCTCAGATCACATAAACATGTTGAGTGTGTGTGCATGTCCTTCTTCCTTGAGTATCTCTGAGTGCAAAACGTCAACTGAGGCGGCTAAATTAAAATGAACGATCCACGGTGGGATTATTATTTCTTCATATTTTCCTCTCAAATATAAAAACATAAGTGTCAAATCATTAATACATACACAGCCCAAATGAAGAAATAATTACACATCAATTATCACTAGTAATATGAATGTGGAAAATATAATTGTGATTAATTAGGCATCAGTAAAAATGTACATCTGTTACTTATCTGGAATAGCAGGGGGGGAAAAAAGATAGATAGCAACTCATTTTTCAAAATGTTTTTTTTTTTTTTTTAAAGCAACGCAGAGTATTTCATAAAGTATTCACTCTCTTTCTGAAAAAATAAGAGTTTAAATATTTCAGATGTGCTGTGATGTCTCGCTGTAGCTGAAGCTTCCTGCCAGTCTGTAACTCTTGTTTTCCAGTCTGAGCAGTGCAGGTGAATTGCTGCACCTCACATTTTGTTTATGAGTAAACGGCTGTTGGTGGCAGGCATTTTAAGCTAATAGCTGCTTTAAATAGCTGCAATTAGCGAGAAGCATGAGATATTTAATCACTCTAGACCAATTAGTCTGTAATCAAGTAGTGTCCAAGAGCGAGCACATTTTTGTCCTCCACTGTTCTCTGTAAGCACCCGTCATATATTTCTCTGTGCGCCAGGAAGAGCAGTGATTAACACGCAGGGATATAGGCCCCCGTGGAACACCGTAATGTGGAGTTAAATCAGGGAGAGAGGGAAGTGAGACACGGCAGCCAAACCTGTTATTGCAGTTTAACATATGTAGAAGGTTAATTCAAGGCAGAGACGATGGCGAGCGTTCTTGTTTTATGTGTTTGTGTCACGGTGTGTTGTACAAATCTGTAGAATTACAGTCTGGTGTATTTCTTTTGTATGGATCTGCACCAGAAAAACCAATTGATTTTTTTTCTCGGATACAATCAGTGATGATAGTTTTACCTGGAAGGGGAGGGTGAAAGAAGTGTTGATGATGGGCATGTGAGATTTAATCATAAATAGTGAGTTTCACAAACTGCAGAATCCCTCTTGTAAATTTGATTTTATATTGTATATTATAATCTTCCACAAGAAAGGCCTTTTAAAGACGAGGACAAACGCGCTAATGCATGCACACAAATGAAAGCTATGCATGAATACACACACACACACACACACACACACACACACACACACACACACACACACACACACACACACACCTGTGCAAACAGTTTGGCTCCACTTGCAACCTGGCCAGTCCCTTGTTTTGATAATAGTGATACTGTGTTCATAATGACATTTCTGAGTGACTGGTCACAGGGCCAGCACGTCCACTCCCTTTGGCCTCAGCTCAAGAGTGGAAAACAGGTTGACCAATGTAGTTTAGGCCTCCTTATCAAACAGGATGAAGACGCTTTCCCACAACCTGGAGCACATATACAAGGAGAGGAGGGCCACAGGTAACAATTCAACCTGAACGTTTGTCTGGTTCATGAAAAATGGACAGCAGCAGAAAGAGCTGATGAAGCCTCCACACATGTCCCACACACGTTCTGTCCTGCTGCTGCACTGCTGTCTCACTCCCAACAGGGATTATTTGGAAAATCCTGCAGTGCTAACGCTGTAGAGACGCAGGATGGGGCACCGCTGTGGTAACAAATAGTGAGACAGTAGGAACTGTGAGTCAACATATGGCTGCAGCAAACTATAATAGGAGCAAAGATGAATACTGTACATCAGGACGGCAGCCGTTTGGGTGCTGACTAATAGAGAGAATTAGACCTACACATCATTGAGCTGTAATTGAAGTCTCCTGTCCTGTGTCCATACTGGATTACACTGCAGCTGTGAGGGAAAAATGTCATAATGAAACATCATGGAATATGATAAAGTTAATGTGTACATGTACTGTATGTATAAGAGTAAGTGCATGGCTGATTGGCTGTTGAATGAATGGCATCTATCTTTGCCGGGAAATGCCACACTTATTACATTTGACATAGATAAATGTATTTTCTGTTTCTGTAAACATGCTGCGAAAGTGCAGCTGGACAGCAGCTAACACTACGGTCTGAACATGTGACTAAAATGATCATGAGATGGGACAATAATGATATGTGTCAGGGCTGATTATCTGACAGTAGCTGTGTGTGTTTGGAAGTCAATCACTTAACCCAAATTATGTTATATTTTCATTATAGCCAAGAAAATGTATGTGTCAAATAAACATTGATTTATCTGAATTTTTCGGTGAAGAGCTGTCCAAATGTCTTCCTGGTTAGATCAGTTGAATATTAATACAGGGTTAACTGAGTTAAATGGTCAGCTTGGGTTATCTACACTGTATCCTTAAATCTGTCAATAAAACTTCCTGGACTAAATACATTGGCAAACTGTAGAGTGATGGCTGCAGCCTAGTCTGAACGTTCATGCTCTTGTTGTGCTCTCTCTGAGAACCAGAATATCTTTAATCATATCAGGAAGGTCTAACTGTCAAGCTGGCCACCTGTGCTTTAACAGTTTTTTTCATTCTATTTCTTTTTTTTCACCTTTTATCACTCACACAGACACACACACATTTCACATCACAAGGACAATTCTCGTCAAGGGCAGCGAGGCCCGGCTCTCTTACTGTGGACTATAAACACACACAGGTGGCCTGCACGGCCTGCTTATCCTCAGATGGCCACAGAGGAGCAGGATGTCTGAAAGGTGTCTGGAGCACCCACACGGCATCTCTGTCGCTGGGCTTGTCGGTGTCAAACAGGTGCTTTAACCCGCATTCAGCAGGTTGATGTGGGGACAGCTAAACAAGGGTCAGTGTGTCCACAAGAAAAAGCTGCAGCTCAGTGGGAAAGAAGGATGAAAGGAAGGATATCACTGGAACTAATAACCGTAAGATGGATACATGTGTGGCTTAAGGACAGTAATTTCAGACAGCTGTGATTACAGCAATGGTACTTAGGGTAAATTTAATAATTATTTCAGTACTTTTAAATACTTTGCCTCAGAAAATTGGGATAATTTTTGAAAAAGAATGAAGCCGAATGAAAACTGAATTTTGCATTTAAGATTTTTTTATAGCTTTCCCGACCCTTCAAAATTATAATATAAATCACTCATTTTTCAGATCTTTGAAACATTTCAAACATTTAAGTTTTCCAGCCGTCTATGCTTCAATAAACCTGATGAGGCCTTGCACAGAAGCCCACAAGTTTCTTTTAATTAGAAGTGTGAATATGATTTGCTGTCTTTCACCCCAGCGATTTGGTGAGTTAATATTTTTAATATCATACTTCCTTAGACATATCATGCACCAACCTCACCAAAGCAAATTCCTCGTATGTGTAAAATCGTACCTGGCAATAAAGCTTCTCTGATTCCTGATTTCTGATTTCTTACCAGAATTCTTTTAAGGGAATGGAGAAATTTTTTACCCATGAACTCTACTTATTGGCAATGATGGTAATCTAGAAAGTAGTGTTTACTGTGTATCTTTACTCATCGTAGGTTGCTCTAGTTGAAGCTAAATGCCAGACAACTAAAGTAAGAATATACATTTATAGTTTGCCTTAATACTGTAAATGCTGTATTTGTGACTTCATTCTGTTGTATTCATTTATCTACAGTAATGTTATTCTATTTGTGGCTTATGCTACTTACATTATACTTGCCACAGAGGCCTATTTAGAGTCCATGAGATGAATAAAGGCAGTGATGTCTCTATACAGTGAAAATAGACAAACTGTTCATTGAGTGTTTTTATTTTACATGATCCATTTCATTTCGTAAAACCATTATTTAAAATATTACTGTGATAACTTATTCGTCACTGCTTTAAACATTTTAATTTCCGCACAGAGACATCATTTGCGGCTTGCTTCTAGCCTTTCAGTCAAACGACACCTGGTTCATAGTCTAATATGAATCGGACTTCTTGGCTGTCACTTGTGAAACTACAATCCTGCTGAGGCTGTGGCCATGTTTGTGATGGAATTAATAAAAAGCCCACAAAACAAAAAGCTTTATCCCTAAATCCTGCAAAACAGGTTTACGGATTTAGATGACATCTGCAACATTTTAATATCTTTATCCACCCTTTATTTTCCGTGAGACTCACACACTGCATTCTGTTTGGTTTATTTTACCCTGCACCTCCCTCTTTTTCCACATTATTTCATGCTGCAGCGTTGCCACTGAAAATAATGAACAATAAAGATGCCCCTTGAGACAAAACTTGAGACGACACAATTCTTCCTGGAAACTTTAATTGTTTTGACAACTCCTCACAAGCCAGTGAAGGTCAAGTCCAACAGTGCAGCTGACAGAAATGTACAAGTGCCCTCTCACACTGGCAGGAGGGTGGTGAGGTAAATTCGGTGTTCAATGTCATGAAAAATAAAGGCTTTTTTTCCCTCTTTACATTAACAATGGCTGCTGACTCTCCAACTGGGAAATCATTTCATATTTATTTAAAGACATTCCCTGTCTGAATATGATTGGTTGTTGTTCAAAAGGAGTCTGTTAATGTTCGTATAGTTCATCAATTCATAACCAAAGTTGAATGATTTTATGGTGTCAATCATTAATTTCTCAAGGAGAAGCTCTGACTGCACAAATGTAATAGAGACACTGTTTGCAGTGATTTCTTCTTAGGGTTTTACATTATAAACACTGTCAGAAGTGCTGTAACTCTCCGATTAAATTTTCAACAAGAGTGCAATGTAACAGAATCAAATCAGGCCTTTTTTTAAAAGATCAAACAGCAGACCAACCCTTCGCTCCAAGCGGGTCAGAGTTGTCATAGTTAATGAGTACAAAACAATTCAAGAGAAAGCTAAGCAGGGCAAATAAGAAAAGAACTTGTGTTGAACTCCACCACATATCTACAGAGGGAGGGCTGCTTCAGTGCACATTCAACATCTCTGCAATGAGCCTGACATGCTACATATTAAACTATTCCAAAAACACTGCAAAGAGTTAACCAATATCATCATGTGAGGACATTATTGGCAGAGCATAACCACGTAGACTTACTAAAGACTTAGAAGTGGAAACACAATATTTACATAACAACAAAAAAAGGTTTTAATAAAAATATCTTATAATTACAATAGTCTATTTTAAGCATATAAGTCTTCTTTTCACATACTTTTATAGAACATTTGTGTCTCTATATGTACAATCTTAATTGTCTCGAATCAGAATTGTTCTTTTTTACAATATCAAACATTTTAAGATTCCAGGGATGACATCCCTGTTCAACACAAATCATCTATTTTAAACAATAGATGTCCAAAACATGTACAATGATTTTCGCAGTTTAGTAAAGCTTTAAACTGGAGTCATCTCTAGTTTTTCTTTAAGCACAATTCACAAACAGGTTTCATAGCAGCTGACAGACGGCTTTCCAACAAAAATGTGTCAGCGAGGAGAATCCATATTTCACTCTTTTAGAAAAATGTCAAATGACAAGAGGTGAAGTCAGAGCAACTTAAACAGGAGGAAGGAGAGGGATATGTCTACATACGGATTCCTTGTTCAATGGAACCAAAAAAAAAAGAAAAGCTGATATGAATTGTGATTTTATTTGGGTTGAATTCCTCCCAGCGGTTTTGAAATCCCCTTGTGATTGTGCCTCCAGTTGGGTGTGAGTCCCTGGCGAAGCTTTGCTGGCTTTGGAGTGGCTCTGTGCAGCCTGCACACCTGTGGAGGGGATGAATAGCAGCGGGGGGGTGAGCTACAGAGCTCCAGACTGACTGGCGCCACCGACAAAACAGAGGCCATGCTTGATCAACAACCCAAAACAAACCAGGTCAAACAACAACCACACAGCTCCTCAGGCTGTTGGGCAAGGCTGCCGAGAGGCAGCCGAGGCCCTCAGCAAGACTGCAAGAGAGTCTTACTGTAACACACGCCAGGTTCCTGCTCTTAGCTTCTCCACGTGTGTTTAGAGTCAGTGCTGTAAATCTAACTTTAAAGCCAGAACAGCAGCTTGACTGGAATTGTGAGGGTCAGACAGAGAGTGAATGAGAGAGAGTGTGAGAGGGAGGAAGGAGTGTGTGTGTGCAAGAATGAAAGAGAGGGCAAGCTGAGGTTTTAACCCTCTCTTCTTGCCAGATTGCTTCACCAGTGACAGTTATTGCGCAAAGCACAGCTGCCTCTGAGGTTGGTGCCAATTTAATGTTCCTCAATCATTATTTTCCCTGACATCTACTGGCCTCCCCTGAGCACTCTGGAGATTGACAATCCACACCATATATAGGCTACAATAATCAAGCAAATGGGGATGCCTCAATGACCCCCACTTATGGTGTTTTATACTGGCCACATGTGTCTCTGTGATAAAAAAAAGCATCAATCAAACTTCTAATTGTAAACAAAAAATCAAAAAACATTTTAAATATTGACTCATGATATTTCAAGTCAACTTACCGATGCAGTGCTTATTTCTCAGCGGCATAAAATAGAGTCCTCCGGCTTTTTGACTATTGACGTCCTCTACAAAAAAGAAGAAAAAGGAACATGTAAAACGATTTGGCTTCCATGGATAAGACTAAATAAAAGCAAGGCCTAAAGCCCTGCAAAATAAATGATATACAGCAGAGCAGCAGAAAATTAGCTGGTTATATCTCCCATAATAAATTCTCCTATAGCCTATTGAATAACAAATTGCCCTTATTGTGCGCAGTGGAGTGGGCTGCAGGCTGAGGTACTTCACCAATCCTAGGATAAGGTGGGCCTCTGACACACACTGTCATTATCATGCAAATCATAAAGCCCGCAATCAAGTGCGCAATCTAACCCACACCAAAAGCGTTTTTGCGCCTGATGTTTCCGGCTGTGATACGCGGTGTACAGCATTTTCATTTTTTGCTGTCTTCTTTTCCTAACATTGAAAGGACAATGACAGATAACGGGCATGACGCGCTTTGTCTGAGTCTGACTGGCGGAGGGCAGTCTGGCACGGGGAGGTACAGTAAATCGGGGTCCCCGGTATGTCCCGGTGGAAAAGAGGAATGGAGAACCGTCTCCGCTCATTAAAGCTTACCTGATGGTGGTCAATGTTGAGCACCGTCAGCGGTGTCCGGCTGGGGTTTGAGGCTGGAGGAGGGCAGGTCCCGGTCTGTTGTGGCTGTTGTTTATGGAGAGAAGGGTGCGTCTCCAGGGCCAGCTGCAAGTCCAGGATGTAGTCTATGACATGCTGGAGGATCTCCACTTTGCTGACTTTCTTATCCTGTGGAATGGTGGGCACCAGGCGCTTCAGCCGGCTGTAGCAGTCGTTCATGTCGTACTGCAGGCAGTACAGGTCCTCCTCTTCCATCCTGCACCGGGCGATGTTGAGGCTCTGCTTCGACAGATAGTGCAGGGAGAGCTCGCTGCTGCTGGAGGAGGAGTCCTGGGGGCGGACTGGAGTAACAGCCTTCATCTTAGATAACCAACGGCTCAGAGAGAAGCAACAACAACAACAACACAAAAACCCAAATAATTACACTACTGGTAGCAGGAGGTATTTGAGATTACACCACGGTGCTGTAAACACAGCCAAAGCTACTCTAATACAGCCGCAAATGAGCGAGAGAATAAGATCAACTCAAAGGCGGAATTCTAGTCTGTCAACACATCCCGTGGAGCCTCACAGTTCCCCTTACTTCAGCAGGCTCGATGTGAAAGGAATGAATAGATTTCCTACATTTATAGAGGAGAGGGGAGGCGCCAAGCCAGCCGGCTGACAGATCAGGGAGAGAAGCTGGTCAATCACCGGCAGCCCGCTGCCCACCGACCCCACAACGGAGCCGAGAAAAAGGCGTGTCTCATTCTGTGTGCGCTGCGGTGGGCTGCCTGTTGGTAGGAGAGATGTTTGTGTGTGTGTGTGTGTGTGTGTGTGTGTGTGTGTGTGTGTGTGTGTGTGTGTGTGTGTGTGTGTGTGTGAGAGAGAGAGAGAGAGAGAGAGAGAGAGAGAGAGGCGATTTTAAGCAGTCAGTTGCGCATTACCATCGCTGTACAAAGGAAAAAGTCTCAAGTATCTTAACGTCCAGCCATCAGGAGGCATGTCTTGACAATTTTCTGATCGATCCAGACAGAGGTGGTGGTACATTTGCACAATTCACCACGCTGATTAGCGTCGGATTGCTTCGTTAGTGCCGTAGTCATTGATGCGTAATTACGCACAGCCTCGCTCGTATTGATCACCCCTGTGACAGATGATCCGGAGCCTAACCACGTGCTTAGCTTAGAGGAAGAAACCTGTCTTACCTCACTGAGGAAACGAGAATCAGATCGTAAACTAACAGTGGCCACAGTATAATTCAAGTCCTCAAAAAATAAAATAACCAGCACGGCCTAATAATATTTTAGTTCATGTTAAGACTTGGCTACACACGGCTGAAATGTTATTGGCTGTTAACTTGGTTAACTAACTAAGCCCTAACCTCATTGCAGTCTGCTATTACAGTTTTATTTATGCAGCATTCCTTCATCGAATTGTAGTTTTGTTTTGACACATATATTTTTTTTATCAGATTTATTACTAGTACTTCATGAGTGATAATGGGATCTCAAGGACATATACTTCGAGCTTATCATCATCTCTGATTGAATAAATTGATATTAAGACTTCATATAATAAACATTTTCATTTTCACAACCCTGACTGCAGCTCTAGGGGAGCAGGGACAGGCCAATTTAGCGGCGCCTCCTTGCCATTCCTTACTCCAGCTGTGTGTTATTGTGCCCCCACATTCCTCCGCTCTCGGGGACGCGTCGCCGCTCCGCTCCCTCCCTCACAGCCGCCTATTGAGTTGCCCCGCCGGGTAGACTGCCTGGCGCCACACGTGGGGAGCTCATCCATTCACACCCAAATCCTCTCCTCTCCTCTCCTCTCCTCTCCTCTCCTCTCCTCTCCTGTCTTGTCCTTTCTTTCTTTCTTTCTTTCTTTCTTTCTTTCTTTCTTTCTTTCTTTCTTTCTTTCTTGTCAGGCAGGTTGCCAAGACAACATGGAAGCTACACTCAGCTTCAGTTCACAGTGTTTTCCATCCAGGATGCTTGGGGTGGGGGTGGGGAGGGGGCTCAGGTCTGAGTCGAGCGGGGATGACACCCACCTCATTGCTCCTTTGGAGGTTTAATGTCCCAAACTTTATGGGAACCACCACAGTCTCCTCTGTCATGAATGTTGAAAGGCTTAAATGGCTTTAAATGGCCATTTTCCTCTTCTCTCAGTCTCTCTGTCCTCCTCCCTCTGTCTCTCTCTTTCTGTTTTCTGTTGCCATGGGAAGTGACTGTTCTGCTCAGTAATGTGTGCAACAATGTTTGGTTCAGGGACAACTTCAAAGGGGTCAGTGGTATGAATCTTTGATTGTAGCCTTTCCACAAGCAACATGGTGCATGAACCCTGCCCATGACAAGCAGATGACGGACTAGTTCTGAGAGGAAAACACTGTCCAGTTTTGCCTTCGCAGTGACTCACTAATGCTTCCACTTTGTCCATATATGTCCATAGTAAAACAGAAAGTTGGAGATTCTACACAGTGTGAATTTCAAGCCTTTGGCTCCCTCACTGAAGGCTAATGGGCTGAAAAACCTTGCTGCCAAGAATAGCTTTTCCATATAAAATAATTCATTTGCAGATTTCACAGAAATGTTTCAAACCAAATTAAAGACTGTACAAAGCTGAAACGAGGCGTGCCGTAAAGTGCATTTCATCCACCTGTTTTTATGCAAATCTTCCATTTTGCACATAAAAAGTGGAAACATCGGAAATTCACCACTCAAGCTTCCACTGAACAGACGGAAGCATCAAATCTGTGTGGAGCGACTACAAGAGACTGCATCTTTCCTTAAAGTAGTACACAAATCACACATTAATGTCATATTTCCATTACATCCATCCTTTAAGGTTCGACTGGCACTCTTAAATACGTCATCTGGTCGCGCCCTCCTCTCCTGCGTTGCTGGCACTGACCGCGCCAACTCACGCACTGACACTTTTCACTGTCACACGCGCATTTTCTTACGCAGTGGAAAACATCTTGGTAAAAAAGAGGACAATGACAGAGGACAGAGGGCCGGGACAGAGCAGCAGCGTTCCTGGCGCGCCCCTCGCGCTGTGCACACGCAGACAGGACTGACAGTGGGTTGCTATGGTTACAGGGACGCTCTGTCTCTGAAACTTCTCGCGAATAACAGGTTTTCAGGTTAGCATGTTGATGCTAAATCATGCATGCCAACAAATCTGAGTCATTCAGACGCTCCTCCTTCCTCTCCCCTCCTGCCTCTTCTGCGCGGTGTGGTTTAGTTGACAGGGCACACACAAAAACAAACACAAACAACAAAATAATGCCATGTAGGCTATACGTAGAGTTTTGCTTCCCTTTGCTCTTCAGTGGAAACATTGGAAACATTGATAAAAAAAATACAATTTTTAGACCCATTAACAATGTCTCCATCCTGAATGTAACCTGAGCTTTGCCAAAGCATGGATTGTACTGAAGTTGTGTTGGTGGTCTTCTATCTGTTGAATGACTTTCTTCAATATAAACTAGTTTGTTTGTTTTCTGGACAACATTAACCTATCGGTTTTCAATGCCTCCTCTGCTCTTCTCCTGACTCCACATTTTGACAATAAAATAAATCCATAAATTAACTACTTTGCAGGAAATTTCTCTCTGAAATTAGCTGGGATAAGATCCCCAGATAGATACCCTGGTTAGGTTTGGTCACCTGATTTAAGCTATGATAACTACAGGTTGGCAAGTATGCTGATCAACCATATTTATTCAACATTAATCATGATTATTGACTTGGCTTTTCATCTATAACTGCTTTAAAATTTGGAATTCCTGGTGATTGATGAGTGATGACCCTGACCCTTGTGGTGGGCAACGTCACAGCAAACCACGTCATAAAATTCACAGACTTCACCATCACACTCAAAACTAAGAGTTCGCTGCCCTGATTTGCACTACACAATCTGTTTCTCAATATGCCCAATCTCTAATATGCATGTAACAGGGCTTTGAATGAAAACGCAGTTTCATTTGCATTTTGGATTGCAGATTTTCTGAACATTTGGTTAAAATTTACTCCACATTAATTCCTCCACAAACTCAAATTTCTCCAGAATTCTTCATGTCAGGTGCTCATTCCAGATATCTCATGTGTGAAGGCCTATACAACAGCTGCCAACATTTTGGGGACAAATCTATTTATTCCCAGTTTGTGTATAGTGTATTCAACTACATTTTTTTCAAAACCTTTTCATGTCAATTTAAACTTCAGTGAACTTTGACCCACAAATTTACTGCATTTACCAACAGTGAACCATCATGACAGGGCTGAACGGAGAGTTGGAGTCCATTATTAGCTGTGCTATGTTGCAACATCCACTTTTATCTAACCTCCTTTGTTGGAGCATGAACGGCTCCACAATAGAGGAATTGCTTGTTGACAGCTATGGAGAAACTAAATGAAAATAAACGTCATTTAGGAAGCTTTTTGCTTGGTCAGGTTTTGTCCCCTTTTACTAACTCTTTATTGGAAGAACAGCTTTGACAGCAACTGTGAGTGACTTGTGATGGACTGGCTGGTTAGCGTGGTAGAGATTAGCTCGTCAGCTTCAGTAATTTACCTACCGACCCTACAAGTTGTCCCCTCCAGGACCACATATTTCCTGAGGACAGATCAGTTTTTCTGTGCCACTTGACCAGGCCATAATATAACCTCCTCCTCTTCTCTTGTTAAGGTATTTATGGCTTCTAAAGATCAAGGAATAACCTTGATAATGGTTTGGTGTGTCCTGTGTGTGTAAGCAGGAATGTCAACAAAACTCTTTGAGCTGAGTAACCTTGTAACATTCTATTCTTCTTTGTCTTTAGCCCTCTGCCCAGTCAATGATGCATAGATCAAGATCACTTTTAACACAAGCAATACTTCAAATGTAGTCAGAGCAAAGGAGGAAACATGAGTGTGCATTATCTCTGTGCCCTTCTGTCGTTGTGTTTGCTTTCTTGCACTTCCTCCACATGTACTTCTCTAATTGTGGCCCTTCTGGTGCTACTTCCCTAAAGGTTTATGGCAGTGCTGACTGGGGACTGGAGCTGGGTAACTAGAGACTCATTACTAGATAAGGTGAAGCTCACTGTTTGTTGTGGCTACACAATGTGGAGACAGATACCAGACTACTAACTTAACCAGTCTGCTCTTTCTAACACAACTCCGTGCTGAGTCAGGAGAGGAAGTCTCTTTTTAGTAGTATTTCAGCTGCTTTTTTGGTGGTGGCCCAACAGCACAGCAACAATTGTGGTTGAAGTTGTGAAAGGTGGAGACATACTTTTTCAGGTAACAGAAGTGGCACAATGCCTCTTCTTCCCTCCCGGTATTAAAACAAAACACAATATCATTTCATTCAGCATTTAATAATGGTAGCCAATGGTAAGTGCCACCTTTAAACCACCCTTAAAAAAAGTTAGATTTTGGTTGAACGGAAATTTTTGTTTTTGCTACCCTGAGGATGACAGCGGGGTTTTTGAGCATTCAAATCATCCAAAACTGAAAAAAATGAGATGAAAAATAGAAAAGAAGCCCTAATTAATTCATAAACACATTACAGAAACTTTTTAACTGAAGCTATCTATGATTCAGGATAGATTTTAAACTAATATTTAATTCCTTTGGCAAACAAGGTTATGTGGAAGGCTGACTCATAGCCACAAAGATAACATTTCTGATCCCAATGTACACACTTACACATGCTATATCCACATGTAAGGGAACAAGTTAACACAGTTAATAGTATTTCAAAGCTTAAAAAACCCTCAAAACACCATTTCATGTCAAACTGAACCCTGTCTTACTATCATGCTTTCCTAAACTACACGTGTCGACTGTCCACAGCTTAACGAACAAAGAAGCCACATTCTCAGCCTGACCGTCGCACATTTTCAGGTTTATTCAGCAAGGCCTCACAAGGATTTTCATAAACACAAAGAACACAAAGATGACCACGTAATCCTGAAACTATAATTTATTTGGAAAGTTCAGTTCTGTCAAATAGACGTGACTCACAGCAGACATTTTGTCTTGTCATAGTATGAAGAGCACATGTTACTAACAACATTAGATTCCTTTGAATGGAGGGGCTCAGATTTAAAGAAGGGAGTGTACATATGAGACAAGAGCAAAAACTGCTAGACTCAAATTTAAAGGGCTGATTCTTGTCAATAATAAAATGTGCACAATTAATAATTACATTGTTCATTTAGTGTTATGAATGCATGCCCAGTTGACAACTTTAAATATTCTAATGTGAAATATTATCAATTGATAGCTGCTGTTTGTAACTCCAAACTGTCTGTAGCCATGGACAGATTATGAGACAATGCACCCCTGGAAACTAACAGGTTAAGCCCCCCACCCCTCCTCCACAGGAGTAACACACCCAGCCTGACAGAGACTGTAGCCACACAACATGCCTCTGTCCCCCATGACCCATCATGGCCACCTCTGAAACTCTGCTATCTCTTATCTCAACTCTCACATTCTCAGGAACTTTCACCATCACATGACTCCTGAGCGCAGCCCCAGCTGTGCAGGTGAGCTGTGTGGTTGTGGTTTTGATGGGTGACGGAAAAGTCTCTCCAGAATGTAGCTTGTAAATAATACCTAACAGGTGGATTGGCTTTCTGTTGTGTGGTGTCTGTGATTGTGCTGGGTGGTGACACTCTCTCCGTGTCTCAGTGCACCAGCTTGCACAACAGTCCATAATCTCTCAAAGTATGTCCAACATTTGCATGCACAGTATTTGCTATCTATGTACTTATCTATCTGTCTCAGGAGCAAGGAGAGCTGCTGGTATATCTTCTGGGCCCAGATCCGTCAGTGTCAGCTGGCTCAGCTGTGGTTGTGATGGGCGGTGCCACACTTTTTCTTGTTCTCTCCAGGTGACACAGTTTGCACAACATGCCTTATTCCCTGATGGCTTCCCAGCTAAACACTACAGCTCTCCCTCTGTCATTTACACAGGTGCATTTACTGTTTACACTGTGCAACCTGAGTAACCATCCACACACACACACACACACACACACACGCACACACACACACACACACACACACACACACACACACACACACACGCACACATGCACACAAACTTACTTGCAAACACACACCAGTACATCATGAGAGATACCTGAGAGACAGAAGTTACATTAGATTGAAAGAAAAGAGTGATTGATGAAAAAACCCCAGCAGGATGGAAAATGTGCTTCAGGGTAAAAATAGAGTAAAAAAGAAAGAAACTCCATTTAGACAGTTCTGTCCGCAGACAGGTGTACTGTGTGCCTGTCCACCTGTGCGGTTTGTGTTTAGTATCCATGATCTATTCTCATATTAAGTGTGCTAAAAGTGGGAGCTGTGTTCTGGGCCACACTCATTTAGGTCAGAAGCAGCTCAGTCAAGTTTAAAAGCATTATTCTCTGCTTTCTTGTCATCACCACTGGGAGTTTTTCATTATTCCGCCAGCTGCTACTTTCACTTCCCCATTTTCCACCGTGGTCACATCAAACACTCCTGACCTGGCGTTTTGGATGCTCGCTCAGTTTTGCCCTGTCGTGTTTGTACTCCAAACTGTGGAGAGACCCAGAGACATGTAGGTGCAGACAGGTATTTGTGTGACTGTGCTTGGGGTTCCCTTTGTGTTTGTGATAGCCTGTGTGTGTGTGTGTGTGTGTGTGTGTGTGTGTGTGTGTGTGTGTGTGTTTGTGTGAGTGACAACAGGTGCACCTTTGTTGCATCCTGTTGTGCAGCTGCTGCCCTGCTTGTTGTCTCTACTGCTACGATCAGAATCTAAATCCTCCTCTCTTTCAGGTTAAGCTTTGTACAGCATTTTACCAGGATGTTTTTTTTCTTTCTTTCTTTCTTTTTTTGTTTTTTTTAAATATTTGGCTCATTTCCCAGACCTGAGCAGACAGTCAGCTGAACACTTGCTTCCTTTGCTGATGATGCAAGTTTGGTGACAAATTGTTGATGTGAGCCAAAAAGAGAGACAGAAGAGGGCACAAGGACAGAGGACACAACAGCTTCAGTGATGTCCAAGTCGGGTCTTTGTGTTTATAAGCATGTCAAAGTGAGAACTGAAGAGCATCAGTACAGTTGGACTGTAGAATTATTTAAATGTTTACATCACATACGACTTTATTAAGCCACAGCAACCGCCCATAACCATTTTTTCATGCATTTCTTCTCTCCCTCACCTCTTGTAACACATACATATATGAACTATTACATTGCGTGATATAACAAATTCCCATTCTCAATCAGAAAAGAAAGAGAGAAAAGAGTTTTTCTGTATGCTGCAGTGCAGATTTGCAGATAAATATCGACTATAGATTAAACAGTGAAAAATAATTAAGTATGCTAGTTGGTTCAGTGTGTTTCTTTTGTGTTGTTCAAAAGTACAGGACAGTTTAGGTTTTGAAAAACAAAAAAAAAAAGATGCACACGTGTATGTGTTGTTTTTCATTTACCTTTTTCTCACTAAGGCTAAAGAACCTCACTGATGAGGGAGAAGAGATTCCAGTGCAGGACAACGATCTTCCCTTCTCCATGAAAAGCTCTAATACAAGCAGCTTTCACTGCACAGTCTGATTTGAGTTCATTCAGTTATCTCAGCCCCTCTGTTGAGGTGTATCAGCATTTCTTTGAGCTCTATCTGCAGCGATAAACCTTTCCATCAGTCCTTATATCTGACTGCTGTGCACATGGAAAATGTGCATGCTGGAAAAGCATGCTGTGTTACTATGACAACCAGCAACCGTGAGCTGTGGTCACGAGTCCCAGTTACGGCATAACTTTGAGTTTTTGATAAAATGATTCCAGTGTTAATTGTTTACTTCTTAAACTTTAATGTTTACAACCTGATAAAAAATGTAGTTTGTACTATGTTTTTGATGTGGTGATAGTAAATGCAGAGTAAAAAGGAAGGAAACAAATATTGTGGCAGACTAGACCCTTAAAGCTGCAGCACACACTTTGGGAACCGCTGCTGTAAACTATATGCTTCTTTTTCAACATGATGCATTACTCTTGCAGATGTGGGCCTATCAAATGCATTCCTTGAGATTTATCCTTTCTCCAGTCACAGTCATGGAGGACAGAAGAGCACACCTGAACTGAGAAACTGCACAAAGTTTCCATGAGATTTTTTTCTTGGTGAACTTGTCAAAGTGCTGGGAACATAGAGTACACTCTAAAACTCAACCATGTGTGATAATAACACTTAAGCATACGGTATGTTAGAAATAGTAGGAGACTAACATTAGCTCAGCAGTGAAATATGGGCTCTAAATGAGCTCCATTTCGCTATTAAGCTAATTGTAAATGATGAGTAGCCCAGTCTTGTGGTTTGGTGGGGAAATCTTGTTAAAAAACTAGAAGAAAATAAAAGAAATGACAAAATCTTTGAATGAGCAGCTCATATATTCTCTGAGGCTGGTGAGTAATTGGGTTGGGATTACTGTCTGTACAGCTAAAACTGAATGAGATGAACACCACTGAATATTAGTATGCATCATCTTATACTATTTTGTTTTTCAAAATGTCTTCATCTGCAAGGCCTCAAGTTGAACATTACTGGGCACTCCTATAAGCTTAGGTGTAAATGCACAGTAGCATGGAGGAAATGACTGACAAGGGACCTGAGGGTGATTTTAATGATTATGTTCTTAATGTTAAGTTATATTGACCAACAAGATAATTTCTTCAAATTTTTGGTGCAGGCTGTCGAGTTGGTCAGAATTCACTTTTTACTGCACTGTGATAGAAGGAATTAACAATGACCCTGAAATACATGTAGAGAGGGCTTCTTCAACTACTTAGCTTCATACCAGAGCCACATTAGTCTTTGGGTAAATACTGTGTTCACACAAACTTGGTCCTTAAAACGAAAAGCTGGTGATATTCTATATTTTTCCTCTTGTCAGCAACTCCCACAAAAATACAAATACCAACCACAGTCACCCTACTAACAAGTATTGTGTGTGTAGCAATTGTGTTCCTTTGTGTCATAGTGCATAGAGCACATGTCCTTCATACCATGAACACACAAACACTGTAGTTTATTTGGAATCACTCCCACACACTTTGTCCTACTGCCCTAAACACTAGATAGTCAAACGTGTAATAACCCACAGCTGAAAATAGTCCCCAACAAATGCAGCAGTTCCTCCAGATTGAGTAATATTTGCTAAGACATTGTACTCTCAGTCATTTTCAAGTGTCTTCAGACAAACCATTATCCACAGACCGTCATCTGATCAGAGTGACCAGTCTGAGTCTAATTCAATCATGAGAGACTTCATTGCAGAGGTGCTTAAAGAATAAAATGGATTCATTGACAAGGTGCAAATAGGGAAGCTGAAGAAAGTGAAGTGTTTGGTGATTAGATCCCATGATGTGAGCTCTGCAGGAATACCCCCAATGTACTTTGGGGGTGGTGGTGAAGGGATGACAAGCAATGTTGTTGCAATGTTGTCAGACTTATAATGGCCTCACTGGAAGAGCCAACTGGGAGGATTGGTTGTGATGAAGACTGATGGTGTAAGGAGAGGAGGAGAGTTGCAGCATTCTGAAGCTGAAATGACAGCTGACAGCAGCAGAGTGAGGAATAGTTTTCAAACTTTGACATCAATGAGCTGATTTGCTCACAGAGGTAAAATCTGATTGGTTTAACTGAAAGAGTCAGTCAACTGATTGATAGAGAGAGGGAGATGAAATAATAAATAGAGTAAGCATTCATTAGATCACTGTACTACAGGCCTTGAGACCTCTGAGCTGTTTCTCCTTCATCTTGTGTTCCACCAGTCCACACCAGGGATGTTTGATCCAAAGGAGTGAGAATGAGAGCAGTGGAGGAAATAGAAGAGTCTAAGTCCTCAGAGAAAGTATCCAGAGAAAGGACTGATGACGACACCAGTGTCCGAGTTAATGAGGGGCTCGACCCTGTGACCTGCAGGGTCATTAGGGGGTCTATGATGCAGTGTGCTGACAGATTACAGCCCTTATGTTACTGCTCGCCTACTTTGCACAACAGACTGTTAGACCTGAAAAGGCAGCAGTTGATGGACAGATTGACTGATATGTCGATTGATCGCTTTAGACAGCTAACCATTTGACAGACATGCTGATTGTTGATTATAATGGTGCGATGAAGACATTTTTATTTGTGATTTTTGTCTCATTGATAAAGTCTCCGTTATTATTTGCTGTGGAATGTGGAAATTCCAAAGTAGACCCTCGGCCCCTTTTCATTAAGAAAAGTTCCCATACTCGCTCTCATACTTTACGTGCACTTTTCTTGCCGGGATAAAAACCCTCCTTTTCACTCTGTTCTTCCTGGAACCTCCCACCCCAGGCCCCCACCTCCCCACCCTTCTAAACTTTTTTTTCTTGGAGGGACTTTAAGAAGAATGTCATTCAACACATTCAACCGCGCGCCCCAAATCTCTGCTGCAAACATGTTCCCACTGATTCTCTCAAAGAATTAATTGCTCCAAATAATCTCACCATCTGGTTGCGGAGGTCCATACCTACGAGGCTGCTTGCATTGCGGAGGTTGGGGCCCATTCAAATGCCTGCAAGGCTGCTGTGGTGCAGGGAGAGAGAGAGAGGGAGAGAGAGAGAGAGAGAGAGAGAGAGGTGGTGAGGCTTGCCAGGAGGCTGAAAAGGAGAGGGAATGACAAAGACCACCATCTGCTCCTTGTCTTTCTTGTCAGCGACCCCGGACGCCAGCAGAGACCCTGAATCTCTATGATCCAACTGCAGACCACTGACTGGAATGTTATTGAGAGAGAGGATGGGGAGAAGGAGGAAGGCAGTGAGTGGGAAAGAAAGAAAAAAGAAAGAAGGACTGGGGCCTTGAGAGCAGGAGGATCCTACTTCTACTTTTTTTTTCTGTCCTGGTATATCTTTCCTCCTCTTTTGCATTCCATTAAACCTCGTCATCCAAATGTTATGCAAACTTTTGAAACATTGCAAAAGATAAAATGCAAATATGCTGTGTTTTCACAAGCTGGGTTGAAGGTCGAGTCTCTCCTGAAGTGAAAAAAATACACATCCATGAAAATGATGCTCACAGCTGGTATATATACATTCTCAGTATTTGATTTGACATGTAATAAAAAGGATTTTTTATTTTTTTTAATTTCATCATCTTCCAGGGGTTGTGAACTTTGGGTTCTGACCAACTATGCCGGTTCTGTATTCTGATTGGTGTAATATCTTTGTGAGTGGGCACAAAAAATAGTTGGTTTTATGACATCAATTCCAACAGGCACACAGGCACTTAACCAGCTGAGGCTGAAGTCTTGTTAGCTGTTGCTTCATCCCATCTGTGATTTAGCACTCCCTTCATTACTTTGTGACTCCATATGCTATATTTTGGTCTTCTCCACAGCCTGGTATGGCTCGGTTTGACTGACTGTCTTTGTATCGTGTTCGTTGTCATCCTGCACAAAGCTGACATTTTTACATAGTCAAGCTGCATCAAGAGCGACTGCAATTTTTACTCACCCAACCCAGATAAGCAAGCTGAGCCCATACTGAACGGTGATGTACACCATTCCTTCAATATCCTCTGTTATAAGTAGCTTAGCTTAAGTACCATAGCTCATTTGTGTTCGTAGTGAGTGTATGTTGAACAAGTGAGAGAGCGAGCAGCAGAGAGTGACGAATGTGAGCAGTGCGGAGGAAAAGGTCAGCAGTGAAGCGGTCACTTTAGCTTCTCAAGACCAAAGTCAGGCTCCTGTGTGGCATTCCACCAACTGCTGGAAAAGGCTGTCACTATGACAATCAGCTGAGAATCCCACCTATGCTGAGGAGAACTGGGAGTTCTACTTGCTACAAAAAATGAAAGTAACAACCTAAGTAGAGAAAAGTACCTGGAAACAAAAGCGAGTAGAGTCAAGTCAAGCTTTACAGTGTAGTGTTATATCTACGAAATGTCTCAAAACAGCTTTATCTTCTTTTAAAAATGGGAAAATCTATTTCAGAGCCAGTCTCCTTATATTTCCTTACAGAAAAGTGAGCCAAATTCAAATTTCCATTGAACTTGAAACAAATTTCCTTTATCATAATTTAAAGTAAATACAATTTGAAAAGAACGTAGAGCACAGAGAGAACAGGAGGCCGATGCAGGTTGAGCGCCTCCCATCAGGAATCCATCCTCTCTTCACTCCTTCACATTTCTTTTTCATCCCTTCGTCCCAGCACTCTATGGGATACGACTCATCTGACTTACCTTATTAAATCTCTGAATTGATCTGAATAATTAATTTTTTTTTCTCACTTTTTGACCTTGAGGACCAGGATAATCCCAGTGGCATCTCTAAAATAGCTACATCATTTGTCACACCTATCCTACTCTTACCTCCTGCATGATTTTTCTCTCTTTCTTGTGTTTGCTTGGAAAATACAGATTTTTCTCTGTGTATCTCCACACAGCGAAGCATCCGTCCCCCTTTCCCATTCAATTAAGACTCTTTCCTGTGTGTGTGTGTTTGTGTGTGTGTGTGTGTGTGTGTGTGTGTGTGTGTGTGTTGTAGGGGGTGGAGGTTCAGATACATTTGTGGTGTTGGAATGTGCTGTGGTATGTGGCGGCAAAGATAGAGGCTCAATGATGGTTGCCTGCCCTATAGTGTGTGCTGTGTGGGCGGTGGCTGTTGCTGCCTTTCTTGTGTGAGCGGTGTGTGTATGTGTGTGTTCTTTGTGCTGCTGGGTGTTTGTGCCCTCTCCTCCTCCACACCCCTGGGAAGGTGGAACAGGTGTGCTTTGCAGCAGCAGCAGCAGAAGGGTTGAGGGGCTACAGGTGGGCACGCAGGGTGCTCTGACCTCCCTGTGGGTGCTGTGGCCTAGCATGCATTGTGTCCATGAAATCAGCCCTTGACCACCAGCCTCTAGCTGCAGTGCCATTTCTGAGAAAGAAGGCAAAGAATGTGGTAGCTAATTACCAAATTAACATGTCAGTCAAATAGGCAGATCACACACAAACCAAACATAGTTTCACCAGAGCGCTGTGGGCATCTGGAGGCAAATTAACAACGCACCTCACCCCTCTATACCTGCTCGGTGTCAGACCTCATTAGTGTTACTTCCTGTCAAAGCACACAGAACAAACCAAAAACCCAGCTGATGGTTGAGAATCTTGCTTTTCTGATGTAAGAATGTGCTGCCTCTTCTGTTTTCTATCATTGAAAACCACCATGTGGTGTAACTATGGTTTTGGGAGTGTTGGTGTGATGAAATTGTAGGACTGTGGGCCCAGGGAACTTGCCAGTTTTCACATTTTGTTCAGACATTTTATCAATTAAACAATTGCTACAATCGATCAGTTGTAAAAACAATCAAAAGATGAATCCATCATGAAAACAATGTTGTTGACATACCATTTCACCACAAGTTCAGTCTAGTGGCTTTCTGCAGCTTTCCATTGTATCATTTGATCTCCCTCAGAAAATGGAGTTTGCCCAGTTATCATGGAGCTGTAGATGAGGACTTTAAGGACATCATTCATATTGGTGAAACAGTCAACGAAACAGTCTACATCCCCTCCTCCACCTTCTTCCAATGTTGGAACTGAAACTTTCTGAAATCAATAGTCCAATGAACACACCCACGTGTGTACGAAGGTGAGGAAATTGTTATAATAGGTAATAGGTTGTAATAGGAATTGTTCTGTTTTCTGTTCTCAGTCAGGGTCTTTTTCCAGTCATTCATTTTTCCAGTTTGTCTGCTCTGAATCACTCTGAATACTTCTCTGACTGCAAACACAATTCACACGAGCCTTCGTACAAACTAATTTGTTTCAAGCATACCCCAGCCTTCAATTTCAGTGTGTGTTACTGTTCGAGGGACAGGAAATGAACTTTCCAACTCAAAAAACTGTTAGTTGCTGTCCTAAATAGTTGTTTTTAATGACAGCGTCTACAGTAATTATTGACTGAAAATGTATATTATCATGAAAATAAGGCTGGTGCTATTAATTTTCTCCCACAGCCCACTTCAGGCTTTACACAATCTGCTTTATTGGGGTCTAATCCTAAAATTGTGAAATGTTAAGACAGTTTGATGTACTTTGGAAGGTGCAGCTTTCTTCCACACTCCTGTGTTTTATATCCCACCACACTAGTAGTTTGCTTTGGCAGAGCATCCACACATAATCACAAGAGAACCTAGAGATTTTCAAAAATGGACTTGTCATGGAAAATTGCCTGCTTGGTCTTGAGTCCAAACAGCTTTATTTGGATGGAGTGAAGCACTGGAGCCTATCTGAATTAAAAGATGTGGCATAAGAAAGGCTTATTTTCAGAGGCAGGGCTCAAAGTATGTGCCGTTAGTACCCTGAGCTCGGGGCGGCTCCTGAGTCGTGTTTGCAGTGCAGGGAGAGGAGCCAGCACAGATGGTTAGGTACCAAAGGCAGCAGACTTTTTCTCATGCCTTTAAATGGGAGCACTCTCTTTCTTAGCTAATATTTAGCTCCTTCAAATGCTAATGGAGTGGCTTCGCTCTCCAAGGTTAGCATAACAACTATGGGAAAGCCTTTAGATCTCAGACATTTGTTTACCAGATGAAAGAGCCTGCACATCGTAAGAGCAGAGAGGGAGAGAGTCAGGCCTCTCGGCAGTATATCTCCTGAACTACCCCGAGTCAATTTCAAGTTACAAGGCTGCACTATTTGTGCTGTTTTCTAACAGTTTATTTCCCCCAACTCTTATTTTCCTCTCTGATGATTTGGAGAGGAAACTGTTGCCATGCTTTAATGCGATGTCACATTGCATGTGTGTGGGAAGTGGGATTCTGTATCATAATAAATAAAGGCTGGGAGAATAGATAGCTGCATAACTTGAATGGACTGTTATGATCCCAAAAAGTTAGAAAAATAAAGCTGAAATGCTCTGTATGTTTTTGCATCACAGATTATTTTGATAGGAGCAGGACACAGTGTGCTTAATATTGTGTCATTTTTGTAATTTGAGCTTTTCTTACATTTTTTAAAAATGTATTAAGGTAAAAAATACATTTGCATTTTCAGTATAAACAAGGGAATTTGGGCTCCAGAACATTTCTGCCTTTTCTTATTTAAAGAAAAACACAGTTTGTGCTGTATCCACAAGCTGCTTTGATTCTGTTTTTAGCTCCATTTGATCCATTGTTAAGTGGAAGAAAAATGATTTATATCACCATGGAAACACCAATACTGAGCACAAAAAAGAAAACCAAAATGCCCCATCCAGAAAAACAGCAGCTTTAGTTTTGATCAGAGCTCATTGACGTGTGCTAGTTCTATGACAATTCTCCTATGTGAGAGATAACTTGAATTATTAAATATGTATCAAAAGAGAAAAAAGATAGAATGACCCATTAAAAGGTCCACTATAAGTAGCAGCATTTCCCCCACTGAACAGTTTCAGAGGCAAACAACTCATATTATACTTCAAAACTGTAATAAAGCACTATCTTTCCAACATCTCCATGATGCATTATTCACTTCCAGTTGCCAAGAGGAGACTCTAGAGGATGGTTAAGAACCCACTACAATATTTATGTAGTATGCTGCAGTGCTACCACATACACACACACACGGGCACACACAGACACACACACATAAAACCCTATCAAACCCTAGTGTTTGCTGCCAAGAATCCATATGGATGGACTACCTACTGTATATCTCGGTGGATTAACGACATAAAACTCTTAACACCTAGCTGATACCGTTAGTATTTGTGTGTGTGTGTGTGTGTCGGACACTAGTTGGTAAAAGCAAAGAGTATTATGCCTTTAGGATTATTCCCTTTTATGTCACACTATCACTTTCTCCCTGGCATTGGCCCACATACTGCAGATTGTTTATGTCTGTTTCAGGATCCAGGCCAGCCATGACTTCTTCTTTCACTTGGGATTCCTACACTAGGAGCATTCTCAGTGATGATCTATTTGAAAATAGGAGATAGAAAGTACATTCCTTAGAGATGCTAAATATATTTCTGAGAAGACTAGGAAAGCACGTTTGATTAAAGAGTGCAGCCCTGTAGCCTGTGTAGTGCATCAGACTCCTCAAAGTAACAGAGCAGAGTTCAACTTTGCGGATCATTAATGATAATGATGCATGCTGTATGGTAATGATGTAGACATTCCAGGTCATCAGATGATCATGATGATGGCTGCTCTACTTGTCTAATGAGATAGAAAGCTCGGGATCCTATAAGTGTATGGAGAAAAGTCCTCACTGGATTTTATCCTACACTTGTGTCTGTGCAGCAGAGCGTTTGTTCCTGGGAAAGTCGTGCCTGAACCCAGGTGTTCAGAACATCAATGAAATGCGGTGGATTTACTTTTAATAACAGTTGTGCTTTTTTAATCAATGATGAAAAAAAGGAAAATGATGAAAGAAAAAGCAAAAATCTCCCAGTGAACTGAAATGATTCGACCTGCCTCCTCCTTGTGTGTAAAACCTCTTCCACATCAGACTGCTGACCCGGTAAGTGTGCAGGTCCATCACTCGTGTGAAAGGGTCCATCTGGGTTAAGTCGATCCCACAAAACAACTGTGGTCAAGATCAGGGTTGTGAGCTGGGTCAGGGTCTGCACTGCTTAGTGCAAAAGTTCAGATTGTACCTGTGACACTTCTTTCGCACACCCCAGCCCCCCGCGAGGAGTGAACCCAGATCAGCATTTCATATTCTTGGGTTGTGTAAGATAAATTTTACAGTTGAAGTCCTAATTTGAAACATTAAAGGATCAGTGGTATCTTAATCCAATACTCACATGTCATATGTACATTATGAATATGATGTGGGTATGACCCCTGATCAGACCCAGTTGATGGTGCTGACAGTTGTAACATGTAACATTCTAATCTGACGTTTCAGATCCACTAGCTGCCAGTCATTGTCAGAAAGATGTCTTTAAACAAGGTTTGGTGTAAGTGTCATAGCATATTAGTGCAAGCTGCTGATTGCTGCCCATGTTTGTCTTAGTACAAGAACACGCAACAGCTGTCGTTCCTGCGGGATTTGCAGAGTCATCTACTGCCAGAACTCCAGACCTGACTGACCACTGGGTCAGTGTGTTGTCTGGTGTATTTACTCAGCCTTAAGGTTTGTGTGTAGTTTGTCTTTTTAGGTTTCAGCTAGTCTTCAGGTTTGCTCCAAGCTTAAGCAGGCATTCAGACAGAAAACAGCCCTGTGTTCAACAAATACATGTCTAATCTTATGAGGAAGGATTCTCCTGCTCTTTAAAATTACCAAGTGACAGCCATTTTCTCGTTATTGCTGATGCCCAGTAAAGAATAGAAATGCAGCAATTATATTACAAATTAGTCTACCAGGAATGTGTGATTGGCCAATGCAAGGCCTGGTTGGATGATGCTGATCAGGAGTCTAGTTGAACTGTTTTGCAGAACAAACCTGTGTTTTTTACTCACAGTCCTCTATGAACTGGCCTCATTCTAAATGCCCATCTGAACTCAGCCTATGCGATTACACAATGTGCTTATGGAGTATATAACAATAGCATTTACCAAACATGTCATACAGATAAAAATATTTGGGCAATTCTCAGAGGGAATGAGACAAAATTTTCTGAAGAGGTTTTGAAGAGTTGGATAGATGCTTTGGTGTATCCTGACGAGGCGAACGTGCATCAACTAACAATGACGTTGCTTAGGATACAGAGGACCTATACACATCACCTGTCCTTTATCCTTATACTTAATGTAGGTTTATTCTCAGTATTTGGTTCTGCAAAAAAACCTCCAAGCAACGACTAGATTATATCCCCCACCACAGCTCAGAAAGAAAACCCAAAGGGAAGGGAATTTCATACAACAAAGACCCTCACTCGTAAAGAGCCGCATTTGAATTGACTAACTGAGATGGCTGATGCCTCCATTAGCTCTGACTAAACCTTTAATTGTATTTTTGCACAAAACAAGGACTATGGATCTCTTATAATGTAGTCGCAGCAATAAGGGAATGTTTTACAGCCCGTGTGAACAGGAGGAATTATTACAGCACCCAGTAACTCTTTCAAACTTCATATGGCATGTTAGTATTGTATTAAGATGAATATGAAAAAACTGTACCTATCCTATCAGTCAAACCTATGCTAATATCAGTATTAACACTAATATGGAATGAAACAATATGGCAAATGTATAAAAATGGGTTGAGTTGAGATGACTTTAACAGGTGACTTGTTCTGTGCCATCATCTAATGACGGGAGAGGCATATGATAAAGTTTTCTTCATGCTGTGGCCGTCTTTCATAACCCCACAGTCCATGAACCCAATCTAACAATGTGATCAGCTCTCCACACTCTCCACATCCTGATAAATAGAAGCTCTGAGTCACCGAGTCCAGATTGAGAGGCCTGATATTTTGTAGTCAGGGAGGCTATTGTGGCTATTTCAGCGTATTTGAGGTCAGGGCATTCAAGGAGCTGTCTGCTCATGGCTTGTAGAGTGAATGAATAAGAGAGAGTGACTGCGGCACAGACTCTGTGTGTGTGTGTGTGTGTGTGTGTGTGTGTGTGTGTGTGTGTGTGTGTGTGTGTGTGTGTGTGTGTGTGCGTGCGTGCGTGTGTGTGTGTGTGTGTGTTTGTGAGTGAGTGAGTGAGGGAGGGAGAGAGCTAGGCAGATAGAGAGAGTGCACACACTCACACACGGACAGAGAGCAGGAGATAGGGCTCTTTGTGCTGATGTGTTTGGTGACCTTGCGCTCTCAGTGATGGGCTCTATCTCCACTCACACAATAGAACAGCCAAAAAGGATCCTTAGATACATCAGCACACAGTAGAGCCAGAGACTGGATCTCACTGATGCAGTGGGCCCAACACCAAGTATGTGTGTGTTCTTGCGTTGGTGTGCATGGGTGTGTGTATGGTGCGATAGTGGAACAGCAGAAATAGAGAAAAAGGAATGCCATCTATCACAAAGGCTGAGAGGCCTTGGCAGAGCCTCGGGGTGCTTATTATTTTGCCCACAGTGTGTGGGCGAGCTGCAGCACACAGCCTGGTAAGACAGCACATAGATTTAGAGCCAAGGTGTTGTACTCCAGTCAAGGTGCAAATCGTGTGTACAAGCAAGAAAAGCTTATTCCAACACTAGCCATATAGAAAAGCCATTACTGTTCAGAACAGCTCCATGAAACTAAGTTGGAAGAGATTTCACCAGTTTGTCTGCATGCACTATGGAGAGTGACTGCTATGCCAGTGCTATGAAAATTTACAAGAGTATGAGGATGTAATATATATAGTGATATATTAGACGCTCACCTGCTCAGTCGTAAAAATAATCCATGTATAATGCTCAGCAATAGCTGAAATCTAAAAAATACACTGTCTCCCATACTTGAGGGCAGACTGGCAGGCTAAACATGCAATAAAACCTTTCAAAACTTCGTCAAAAGATGAGAAATATTAGACTTTCTTTTCATTTAGGCAGACCACCTTTAAAGGTGGCTGTGTGAGAGAGTTAATCCCAGTTTTAAAGCCTTAGCATATGGCATTTTAGACCACTATTTTAAAGAATTAACCCATGAACCTTTTGTTGTACAAAATTATTTCATATTGAAGTGACTTCAAATGTCTTGGCATACCTCGGACTTTACTCTAAAGCGATGAATGATTTGTTCAGATCCTTTATTTATACCAAAGTAGCCATACAGAGACTGTCCTCCACTCCTCTACAGTCAAATGACAATGCAACTGGAGGAATTAAGGCGGGAGCAAAGGTGGAGGTGAAGTGACGTTATTATAGAGCATAGGGACACTGGACTGTAACACGCAAGCTGCTGTTTGTTTTCATATTTCCTGTCTACAGTCAACATGTCACATCATAAAACAGATTTATTGTTCAACTGTGATTTATAACAGTTTTGGAAGACACAGACAAATGATGTTATCTTGCTGGTACAGGTGTCAGATCAGAAACTGCACCTATGTGTCCTCCCATAGGACATGGACAAATGATGTATTTTACATTGCAAATGCTCAGTGCAAGTGCAATAAAAGTCCTGCATTAAAAATGAAACACAAGTAAAAATAGTGTTATCAGTAGCAAGTATGAAATGCAGGTTCCTGTGTGCTGGATGGTCCCTTTTCAAAGCATTATGTTTTAGTATTATAGGATTACTAGTATTTTGATACTGCAGGTGGGGGTGAAGCTTATTTTAAATACTTTGTAAATTTATAATAATAAATTATTTTGTATGAGATCGTATATTTGGTGGCTGTGGCTCAGGAGGCTCAGGAGGTAGAGCGGTCATCCACTGATCAGGAGGTTGGTGGTTCGATTCCTGGCCTCGGCAGTCCACATGCCAAAGTATCCTTGGGCAAGATGCGGAACCCCAAAACTGCCCCAATGCTGTGCCATCGGTGTGTGAATTTCATATGTACACTGCTTTGGATGAAAGTGTCTGCCAAATGACTAATTGTTATATATTTTATACATAAAATCTGAAGAGGTGAACCCCACTGATATAACACATGAAGAGGAGCTTGGCTTGAGACTTTGAACAGAATTTGTAGCAGAAAACCTGCATTACAAACTGGGGGTGTGGACATTTACTAGGCAGGTAGAGTTTGTTAATTTAACCTGTCTCTCACAAGACCCCCATCTTTATGGAAGTACAATGCCACATCACATTGAATGTTTCAGACAAAATGTTACTGGAGCATGGATTACAATCACTTTTTCAATCCACAAAGTGAGACTTTCAGACTGTATGCCCATATGTCCTTCTTTAAGACATTTATATGTTACAATCAAACTGACACAACAGTTAAAACATGCATCCCAGCATCCACTCAAGTTTCATGTGGAATGGAATGTGCTCACCTATATTTAGTGATTTTCCACATATGATACCAGGACAGATGTTTTTATATTCTTTGGCACAAGAGTAGACCTAGAAAAACTTGAACTTTCAGGGCAGCTATTATGTAAGAAAACAACAACCAAGTCTGAAAAATAGACCGATTCACCTAAAGCCTTGAATGAAACACAACACACAACATGGATTCATTCTCTCTTCACTGCTGTTCAATTTGTGTTGAATACAAGCAGCGTAACCCCATTCAACCCCCTCTCCTCTCCTCCCTCTGCGCTCCGTCTTCCTTCCATCATCTGTCCGTTTAGCTGTGATGCGATAAGACAGGTATGGCTACTCCCACGCCGGATACATCTTGATACATGGCTGACTCTGTGGCGCGTAAACCCCAAGGTCTTTGTGCTCCTCACGTTGCGCAGATCAATCTCTTAGGCAGGTTCCCAGGAGGAACACAAAGCCTTACAGCTGAGACACTACTGTCCCTCAGCAGCAGCAGCAGCAGAGAGAGAGATAGAGAGAGAGAGAGAGAGAGAGAGAGAGAGAGAGAGTAGCACAGGCAGCGAGAGGACGACTAGGATGGAGAGAAGGGAGATGGTAAATTGTGGGGGGGTGATGGTGGTTAGGGATTAAGTCTTTTCTTCCAGGATAAGGACCTGTCTCTGTGAGAAAGACAGAGAGAGGCTCTATTGGAGGAGGAGAGGGTTTGATCCCTCGCTCTCCCCCTCCTCCTCTTCTTCCTCCACTATCCTCTTCTTCCCTCCCTTGTTCTCTTCTTCTTCCCCCTTTTGTGTTTCTCTCCCGCTCACTGTAATCCAACGTGACACAGTTACAGATGGTCTATCAATGCCACAGCCCATCAGAGCCCTGTTGAGGGGCCTGCTGGGGGCCTGTGGGGGTCTGATAGGCTGTCCAGTACCCTGCCTGCCTACATGCCTGCATGTGTGTGTGTGCATGTCCATGTATGCATGTGTGTGTGTGAGTGTGTGTGTGTGCCTTCTGCTGCTCCCCCCTTGCTCATCTGGGACCAACCAAGACGACCAACACATCAAACAGCCATGGCTTTGATGTCAGTCACAGGACGGATATATGTGATATATATACGCTACAGGGCTACAAGTCACTACAACTCACGGTGGCAGGATTCTGCCCCCACAGAATGGATTTCTTGGGAGGCAGGAGGGAAGAAACCAGGCTGACACTTTGACGGATGGATGTGTAGTGGTGTGTTTGTGAATAAGGGCCTCCTGTGCCAAACCCACCATGGTAATGGCATCCCAGAGGACAGGCATTTGACTATATGTCTTGTCCCATACATCCACTCCAAGTCTCACATCTCATTGCTACGTACCTGAATAAGTGCAGTCTCCTAATTGAACCTGAAGGTAGAAAACACATAGCTCTTTCTTATGTTAATCAACTATGGAGCACAAAGTATGCAGCTTATTAGACAGATGTTATATCAGAAGCATATAGAATACAACCTGTACTATGGGACATTGTAACTTTCCTGAATACGGTAATGAATATGGTAATATTCTTTAATTGGAAAGTCCTTTTATAGTCAAGAGCATGTGATGAGATATATGCTTGTTAGCGGAGCAGTGAGAGTAAATACTGCATCGTTTCATACTGATCATGTCACGAGTGTCACCAGTGTGATTCCTGCTTTCTTTTGGTATTTCTACCATTAAATTTACATTAGAAATTTTTGTGTAGTGTTTTGAAATTGTACTCTATGCAACTCAATACTGCACTTCAGTGCAGCTGGGGCACTTGGTGAAGCTCCAAAAACACCTGATCCTACGTTTCACACATATTATATCATATTGATCTTTATTTTCAAAATCAGTGTCCCTGCAAACATTAGCAACTTTTTCATATATCACACAGGCGATGAGGTGAGAAGAGGTTAGTCTACCCTTAACAGTGGCCACATAATCCACACTTTGTGTATGAACTTGAGACAAGTAAGAGTTCAAAACAGACCACATAGCTAGTCAGCTGCAAACGACAATATATGTATATGAGTGTGTTTAAAGTCACAATTTCTGATACCAAACACAGTTAAAAAGTTGTTGCATGAAGACACGGTGGTAACACTTCAACAGCAGCTACACAGACACTACACACCAAAAAACTATAAGTGACCACATTATTGAATCAACACCTCTGTGACACAGTCTCAACAAATACTGAACTTTGAGACCTCACAAAGTTGCTATTTATAGCGGGGCTGCTACTTGGAACACACCAGAAGACACACCAAGCCTGGATTGCTGCAACACTAAAGGGGGGACGATCCTACAAATCGTCCTCAGTTCTGTTTATAACATACTATATGGGTGCATGCTTTCCTGAGCACCATTAAATGTAACAAAAGCAAGCTCCACTGAGTCCATCAGAAAAATGTGGGTCCATTTACATCTGTATTTTGATTATGCCGACAGACATGTAGATGTTAATTCAGACTAATGATTTGCCTATATGGTTAAATAACAATTAGTCAACACAACAACAATAATATGCAGTATAAATGTGTTGGGTCATGATTTTAGAATTTTCAAATACTCATTAAATAAAAAAAAAAAAAAAAAAAAAAAAAAAGGTTGAATAGTTGATGTGACTATTGTCTTGTCTTAAAAAATATATTTTCCTCTGTTTTTGACCTGTGTGGGTGTGACGTAGTTCATCAGATGTTGACGTGAAATGTATTTGAAAGTGAAAAGTACCTGCACGCTATTGCAGCCACTGTAAAGTGCATGCTACAGGCGGTGTAAAAGTGCGCAGATGAGCTCAGATTGCAGCTGAGAATCAGGCTGTGTGTTCAGGCTGCAGTGGAAATAAAGTTCATGTTTATGAAGGCCAACACAAAGTCTAGATATGAGCCAGGCTTAGTTAGTCTACAGAAACCAGTGCACTCCCAACTATGGTAAGACAGGTAAAGTTAGCAGCTGGCATATTGCAGGTCTACAACAACTGTGCACAGTCATTTGAGAGCAAATGAGTTTGTGTGTGTGTGTGTGTGTGTGTGTGTGTGTGTGTGTGTGTGTGTGTGTGCGTGTGTATGTGTGTGTGTGTGTGTGGGGATGAATGCTCGCTTGAAATACCCATTCCTAATATACATAGGTTTTATATGAATAAACTGGCATTATTATTATTATTATTATTATTATTATTATTATTGCTGTCAAAATACAGCTCCTTTAACATACACCGGCCACTGTGCATAATTCCATGTAATACAATACAACAGATCTGCCAAAAATTGTACATTTAGGAAGATTACAATGCTTTTGTTGACAGTGTCAGGGAGGTGTTAACTCAACTATGTGTTTATTACTGAGGTCATAGTTAGTGGTGGTGTAGTACTGGACTGCCTCATATTGAAATTTGTTTCTAATGTTCGTCCCCGCCTCATGTTTGTAGATTACATTAGAACATTGAGAAACACGTCCCTCAACAATGCAGTCCATTTCAACACCGCTGCAAACTACAAACTCACTGATAAACACATAGTTGAATCAGTAACTTTCTGACAGTGTCAATCAATCTGTCACGTATGCAGTGAAGATACGGTTAACCACAAATTTACAGGGGGCAAAGGGTAATGAGAGGGAAAGTTAGTGAGGAAGAAAGAAAAGAAGAAACTCACTGACACAATCATGTGAACTTCGTATGCTGTGTGTATGTGACCGAGTGTTTCTGTCTGCATTAGTGTGTGTGTCTGTGCGTGTGTGAGTGTGTGTGTGTGACACTGAGGCGTGGGGCGTTGTCTGCCACTCGGGGCCCCTGTTGTCGACTGCTGGCGTATCCCAGAATCCTATTAGGAGCAAGTCACACTTGGGTGGCACATTCATCATGGGCCCTGCACATTCAGATTGCTGTTATGAATATAATTAGAGAGGAGCACAGAGGAGATGTTCAGGGCACTCACTCACACACACACACACACACACACACACACACACACACACACACACATCATATGTGAGTGCACAAACACATATGTCAGCACACACACAAACACACACGCAGTGCATGCAGTATATTGTCATACATACGAAACACGATCACTCACACACACGGACCAACATGTACAGTGCAAACGACGCACAGGGGTGCACATCCTTTTCACACAAACACTTTTCCTCTGACTTGTATCACTCTCTTTTTCTAACCCTCAAACACTGACACACACATACATACGCATGCACACACACACCTATTGGGATGCCAGACACTTAATTTTCACCCCAGCGCTCAGTGTGCCTTGTCTCACCACTTCAAGTACAGGCCAGCCAGCTCACTTGGGACCAGCCTCAACTACTCTGGTACCGTTGGATCAGACTGCCTGTGCAGTAACTTTTGTATGTGTGCGCGCGCACACACACGCACACACACACACACACACACACACACACACGTAAAATAAAAAATAAAACAGGATATAATAAAACAGGTGACAAACATGACTCTTTAGATGAGCTTTTCCTTTGTGCCATAGCATTCCATTACTATTAAAAACACATCAGTGGGCCACACTGTTGCACTGGCTGACATCTTCCCTCATTACCATGAACACACACACACACACACACACACACACACACACACACACACACACACACAGTAGTTTATTTTGACTCAGTCCCACATACACTGTCCTGCTGCAGCACATTCTCACTTCTTAAGCACTAATTGTATCAATCTGCTGTTAAAAATAGTCTCCAACAAATTTCCACCTGCTTCAGAAACATTCAAAACTACAGTGACCAGCTGCTGTTGGAAATTATTTAGCCTTTTTAAGAAATGAAAGTACATATTCTTGAGCTATTTTTACATCTTCAGTACCCCCTGTCATTTCTGTTTCTTTCATTTGAGTTCTGATAGAAATGATCTGTTTAGTTGAGAATTTCAGTCTTTATCTTGTGTTGTTGTTGGATATTTTATTCTTTTTCACTCTTTATATTTTCATTTTCATTAAGCCGTAATGGATTCAACATATACAGGTTATTGTTCCTCTCATTTCTTGTAAAATTGCATTCTCAGTTCTACGTAGGCTATAAACACACTGTTTGTTCGCCTTTCTCTGCTCCAACCTTCAGCTGAGAGGTAATTATTTTATGCTCAGTATTTTTTCAGTAGCTATGCAGCAGTTTGAAGCACTGCAGGTCTTGAAGGCTACTAATGGATTTTAAGTGGGTGGTAATGCAAGGCCACACAGAGCAACAGAGAGGTCCAGCATGGAGAAACTAAGCAGAACTACAGTGAAAAGCAATATTATCAAAACCCTATAACAGTTCCAGTCTTTCAGCACCTCTGTGAGTGCAGCTCAGTTATTAGCTGCTTTACATATAATGTGTAAAATAAACACATGCTCTCCCCCGCACACTTAGAGGTGTGGTGAGAGGACAAAACACTCTGATAACACTCTTCAAAAGACATTGACCTGCTCACTCACGAGAACAGCAAAAATGGAACTGAAATCATCTTTGTGTATGTGACAGCACAGTAAAGCCTTCGGCAGCTTAACAGGTCACAGAATAATCATAAAATGACTCTAAACAGCACTTGAAGTGTAATCCAAAACTTCTGAAGCCAAATGTTCACACTGTGGTTTGAACAGATTTGTCGGCTCTTATTCTGCAGGGTGCCAACAGTCACATCAAGCAGATGCTGCCTGTTTTTTTTCTGTGAACTACTCCTTTAAACATGAGCAGACCGTGATGGGGTCTTTCGAATATGGCTATTACACATGTAAACTGCTGAGGATATAAAATAAGCCAATAAAACTGCCTGTTAAAACAATGCTGTTTAGACAACATCCACACCTGCTTTCACTTTACATGGAAGCAAGCAGGCTGGATTAGTTCATTAAAATGAAAAACAGAGACCGCTGGACTTGGATCAAACATATAAGCATCCAGTTTGACATATTTTGTTGTCCCATTGGTTGAGGATAAATTATGGACAACTAAATCTCCTGCATGTCGAAAGCTGGGAAGGTTTCCAGAAAAGCATTGCTCTGTATGATTTGTTGGAAACACAGAGACAGTGACTGTCAGATGCTTCATAATGTTTTTAATGACATATACGTAAGAGCTTATTTCTCTCCCTCTAAGAGATAACACGTCTGGGCTGACACCCAGACGTCTGAGGGCAAAAAGCTTCATTTGTCCACCTCTGAAATTCCTCATGAGGACGATGCAAAGCTCTAATTAAATGCTGAAGGAACACTGGACCTCTGTGATGGCATGCTCTCTCTTTTCTTCCTTCACACACACACACACACACATACACACACCTTTCTCTCTCTCTCCCCCGTCTGTCTCTAGCTCTCTCACCCCTTCGCTGAGTGTTAGCAGGAAGCTGGCCAAGACTCTCGGAAAGCCAGCATGTGTTTACCACCCTCTGAATGCGCGCCACGTCGAGAGCTCTGCCTGCCATCTGAATGCTCTGTAATATCAATAATTGATGCTCTTGAGGAGTAGTAATTAAATTAGTTAATTATGCCGGTAAAATTACATGTAATTATGAGACTGGAGGGTATGTTTAGTAAATTAGTCTCATCCACGCTTACTGTGTGTACTGCTGCCAAATTTTATTCCTTGATGATTAGGTAATTTTGATACCCTCTCTGTTTTTTGGAACAAATGCATCATTTACACAGAAACACTGTCTGATCTGGATTAGCTTTTATCACTGGAGGTATTTCCTCTTCATCCTGAAAAAATCTGCTGCTCGATAACAACATGATAAGTGCTTTTGGCAGCAGTTTCAGTATTTTACTGCACAGATTTAAACATTTGCTGTATAAGCCTAAGTAATTGTACATCTTACATGTTTGGAAGGTAAATGAATTGGACACTCCAGCAAAAACATCTTAGTGGTATGCAGCCATGTAGATCCAGGAACAAGGCTGGCCTATGAGATGAGCCCAGTTCCTTTTTTCAGTCGTTACAAAAGCAAAAGCTCAGAAATTATTTGAGTATCGCAGAATCGCAGGAATCAAGAGGTCAGCAGGGAATCAACTAATATTAGGCAAATCAGCTGTTGTTTGAAATTCAGGGGGGTCACGATGCCTGATTAAATGTCTGAACAATCAACAATCTGGATTTATATATATTTTGTTATGTGTACTGTGCTTGTTTTAACATTATTGGAGTAGCACTTTATGTGTTGTGGCTTGCTGTAGTCTGGAGTCTGCTGTGATATAAAACTAAACTCTGATGCAGAACAGTCAGACCATATTTTCTGCATCTTCCAGACATCTGTGGATCCATATTTTCCTTTTTTATAATTCTTGCTTTCAGTTAAAACTAGAATCACACAAAGTAAGGAAATAGATACAAATAGACAAAACACACAGTGTGAAAAAACAACCAAATACAGAAATGCTTCAAGTAACACAGACAACAACAGAAAATGTTTCCAGGATGTACTATAAAGTGATGCACAAAGCTGGGACACACTTGCCATGGCGTTTTAGTTGCACTGCATTGAGCTCTCAGGGCCACTGTACGGCTTAGAAACATGGGGGCCTGAGGAACCCTTTTCAGTGGATACACCTGGTGAGGGACTTTCACTGGAATAATTGAAAAATGGTATTCAGCTTTCTTCATACCCACATGAGCTGCACAAACAATCCCATTCAGTTCTGTTGTGTTGTTTGATGATGAAAGACAAACATTTAAAAATCTGTACTGGTTCATGGTTAAACCTCATTTCTGTAAATGTGTTTGTAATTTGGATGTGCAAGCTTTTTAATAAAATTGCAGAAAGAGCACATATTAAAACACTATTTTGGTGAATGTAAGTCTGAATGGTTATTTTCATTATCTATTCATCTGTATATTAATTTCTTGATGAAATATACATAAAGTTAACAAAAGTGAAAAATAAAATAAAGTAGACCCAAAGAGAATCAATTTTCTATGACATAAAACAGAGAAAAGCAGCAAGAATCAAAAATGTTCTTTTTTCTTTTGAGAGAATGAGAATACAATTCTTTACAGCCAGCAATTTCATGGAATAATTTATGGGCTGCATGGTTGTTTCAGTGTAAGTTGCTCTTGAGTCCCATAAAAGGACATGGGAGGCACCCAGTCGAAATAGTAGCAATACCAATAAATCAAGTCTCACACAAATATACGCTCAGAAAATGAAACCTCATCTCAGCCATCTTTCTGTAAAAACTTGTCTAAATATGGCTGTGCGCAGGGTGGAGGCTCTGTGTCAATAACACCAGTGAACGCCTGCAGGCTGTGGACCAACTCTCTCTTGTTTGACTTTGTGCTATGGAGGGAGGCTTATCTGTAAGCCCTGCCATATTGCAGCATCACATTTCCCCCAAGATCTCCTAAACAGCTTGTCGTGCTCCTACTTGTGAAATAGATGGCATATTGTCTAGACCAGGCTGAATGCACAGACAAATAACAAAGCTTAAAAACACTGTGTATTGTAGTTAATGAGATTAAACTCACTGCCAAGGAAGTTTTTCCCCCATTAATTGTTTGTGGATCATCTCAGAGTCGTGCCGAAGTTCCCATAAGCGTGATCTGGGGTTCTCACCATAGGCCTAGATGTCACTTTAAAGTGACAGCTGATGCTTATTGATGATTACAATGCATAATATTAAATGAGTGTTTTTTCAGAAGTGCCACAACTGCAGATTTTAAAAGTGGAAGCTATGCAAATGCTCACACATCAACACACATGGAAAGCATATTAATGATTGGCAGAAATACTGGTCCACTCGGCATGATGGGAAGGCTGTGGAGGCTGTCAGGCCTAAGAGGCTGTCAGTGTCTAACTTTGCCTCAGGCTGGATCCATTTAATTTATGTTGGTAAAGAATCGCAAAGTGCTGCCATCTCTCCAGAGATGCCCTGGCAAGTTAATTGCATTCTTCCACTTGTTACCGACTCAAACACTTCCAATCACACACATGCACACAAGCACGCACGCACGCACACACGCACGCACATACACAGAGAAGTACACTTTTCCTCTGGGATCATAAACACTTTTTGATTTATTCACTTAAAAAGGGTCTTCCCCGAGACAGCCAAGTTCACGGAATCAAACAGACATTGGAGTTGGAGAACAGATTCAGTCTGACTGCACAGAAACCATCACTCAGACACTCACACATGCTGTCATATAGATGCACATGTGCTTTGACAGGCAGAATAACAGGCTGATTGAGCAATGAGAAAACAACTGACACAGAAATCCTTCTCTCTACCTCTTTCCCTCATCTCACCTTCCACCCACATGCCTCTCTCTGAGGTTCCTCATGATGTTCATTTTGGGTGACTGAGATGTGACCTCACCCATCATATGTGACACCAAAGAAACCAGCTTTGCTCCTATTTTCCTTCTTCCCTCTCATTTAGTCAGAGACCGGTCTATAAGGCATGGATACCTTTGTGTTCCTTCAGCCTTAAGTTTGTTTATTTCTGTATCTTTATGCCAACCATTTTCTTCTATTTTTGTCTGTTCTATTGTCCTTGTATTTAGGACATTTACAAAATGCTTCTGATAGCTGGGACAATAACAGTGACTGTTTAAACCAGCGGATGTAAAAGCTTCCTGAACTAAAGATCGAATATTATTATGTTAGATAACTTGTGACAGAAAAGTAGAAACGCAGACTTTGATTTAGGTGAAACTGTTGAAATGTAACATGATACGATCCATTTTGAGAAGTCTGGCTCAGCCTTGTCTCTCAGTTAGCACTGGTTTTTGTACTTGACGTGAAATCAGACCCAGTTATCACTGCTCTTCTCAAAGCCTTGAGTATGGCTCACTTAGCTCTAAAAACTGATATGCATTTTTCAAGGTTGCTTACAGTACACTACTGTTATCGCAGGTGAGCTATGAGCTTTAGCTACTCCCCCATACATCTGTTCATCAAGGAGCAAAATTTACTGCCACGTTTTTGGAGATGTGGGCAAAACCGGCCGTCAGTCATGTGATACAGTCCTGTGACTGCATCACATGACTGTCTTGGGTGAGTATACTTCAGTGTGAAGAGTCTGCTGGTAGCATCATCTTGATTGTTAAATTAGTAGGCTGTATGCAGTACATACTGGTTGAGTTTGTAGGAGACCGTATGTTAGTATGTGATTTCAAACACGGCCAGGGACACCTGCATGGACATTCAACAGAGAAGACAGACACAGAGCAGAGAGGTCAGGGCAGCACAAAAACACTCCACTCGTATGAAATGAGTGATAAATATTGATCAGAGAAGTGCTGGTTTTGGTACTGATGTTGGAAATGCTTGTTATGTAGTAATTTAAGTTAAAGCAGTATTAAATAATGATCAGGAATGTTTAGCAGAGACGTATCAGTTTGGCCTGCTTGATTTATGGTTGTACTTCGTAGCTCTGTTATGAATAGACTTCAGTTATGAGTGATGTGTAAACTACTGTTTCAGCACAATGCTGCAGACAGACAGTTCACACAATTAAGTTTTTTTTATTGCAAGTACAATTAAATAGAGATGCTATAAATGTATATTTCAAGGGAATAGATAAAGAAGAAAACATCTCATTTAAGGAGTTGTAGTCTTTGTTCTGAAAGTAATGTTTGTGTACATTCTCCCTTTGCTTTCTTTAAAGGTTATCAACCTTTCTCTACTGCCAATGTCAGAAACTCTACTGTCACAAAGTGAAGACAGCAGAGTGGAAGTGGACTAAAAATGAAATGAGGAAAAGGAAAATCAATTGCCCTGTTTGTCCTTTTAAGTATTGATTTCGTTTATTTAATATTCTAGGTTTTTTTTAGTTAATTTAACTATACTTGTAGTTGATTGTTCTGAACTTTCGCATGTGGCAAATGTTATAAACCAAAAATAAAGTTGTTAACTTGTTTATAGTAAATACATTTTCTACCCGTTTATTTTGTCACTTTTCAGATCACCACGTTCAGTTTGCCACTTCGTACTGTATCACAGCAGCAATGAATTTATCCTTCTCACAAGGATTGTCCTCAGCTCCATTCAGGTGTACAGCTCAAATGGTACCTCCTCTAGCTACCACCGAGTACACTGTATTGAAGTGTTCTGTATTTTTCTCTTTTATTGGGGTCATTTAGGAACCTGCAGGCAGTTCTTTTTACAATGAAAAATGTAAGTTAAGAAGAGTTTGTCTGCAAACTGAAATATCAGTGTGTGCTCAAACTTTTCTTTTGGATGCTGTTTTTTTCTGCTCTGCTCTTTCACCAAACCTCCATTTGATGTCCACACTACAAACATTATGTTTTTGAAAATATATATATAGGCTGATTCTAGTATTTGGCTTTATGAACTGAGTAATAATTTTCTGAGGGATGTGGAGGGGCTTACATTCACAGCTTCCTTAATTCTGTAATTGATATGACGACTCTGCTCCTATTGTATTGTTGTTCACACGCACCATCCTGATGATGTAAATACTCACAAAAACACTAAATATGTATTCATCCACAGATGATAATAGTCCCAAATAGATGCACTATTTCCCCTTGTTAGAGTAAGTGTTGATAAAAACTACAGCGCCTCGATGTTTTGGGAAATTACTGAGCTTTTTCTGACATTAAGACAGATCTAGAATTGCTCCAGCCTTATTCTTTAATAAGTGACTGATCCTTCCATTCAGGCAAGGCAATATCCCATACAGAACCAAATCATTATTTTCTGAAAATTGGTTTAAGAACATTTTGCTTGTAAACCAGCTCTTCCACTGTGTCTGCTGATGACAGCATAGTAATGTAATTAAAACACTGTCAGCTGGCATTATATGCTTATCAGGTGGCAGCTCAGATACATATGACATTGTTATTTTAGCCAGTTGCAACATTACTGTTGATGTTACTTAACAATATCAAAGAACTGTGAAAATCATGCACAGATATTACCCAATAAATTTCATTATTTGTAAATATATTCACAACATAGAAGACAAATGCTCTTTTGTAATGATAAGGATGAAATGACACAGACAGAAACTTGATGGTCACATGATATGGATACAGGATGACAGAAAAGAACAGGCAAATGAATTAATAAAAATCTCTCAGTTTTACAGCCACTACAGTGAAACTAGCACATTTTGTGCTGTGACGTAGCTATTGCACATTTTAATGTGAGACTAGGTAGTCCTAGGCAGTGTAAGTCTTTCCTACATACTTGAATTGAATGACAGCTCTGTCTAATTTGGAAAAAAAGAAGACAATAGACTCCTTATTAAAGCAAGCTGATGCTGCTGGCTTTAATAAATATTCTGAGCTTTATAAGCCGTGGTAATTATTCAAAATTGTCCAATAAAAATCATAGACATGTGGCTTAAATGCTTGCATATTACATTTATTAGATCCCTCTCGCTGTGATGCCCTGTTTATACATGTGTGTCCGTGCATGTGCACACACATACACACCCATACACAACTGTGTGTGTTTGTGTGTGGTGTGTACATTAAAAATGAGCACATGCACACTGTGTGCACATGACTGCTGCACACACGTGTAATAAAGTGCATGGATGTGCCTCGGCTATGACTGTCGCTTTTATTTTATGAAGACCTTCCCCTCACAAACGATGACAAACATTAAATAACCCTCTTAATTACATCCCATAATCCTCCCATGATCCGCCCTCATGGATCCTATTATGAGGCTGTGTGTTCACTGTGGTAAACCTCGCATCTCCAACTTTGCCTTTATATGTCCTCATTTTTATCATTAAGGGGAGAATTATATGCCAAAGTATTGATCATAAAATCACAAAATGTCAAAATACATCACTTACCACACTGATAAACAAGCAACTTTCATTGTTTCTTGATGGGATTACAGTTTACTGCATGACAGTATGAGTCATGAATCCCTGCTAAAGCTAAAAGACTGACTATGATCTTGATGACACTTCACATCATTTCATCTTTTGCATACAGTTGCTGCATCCCATTGAAAGGATTTATTTGACAGAAATATGCTTTATCATTGAAGGACAGATGCAGTCTGTTTGTCTTGCATGTGTATGTATGTATCAGAGTGTGTAATAGAGGCTAGCAGTCACTTCTTGTGTGTGATTGAGTAGGGCTGGGCTGATGGAGTGTTAAGGGGGTTGAGTCCATCTTCACTGCTGTGTCCTGCTACCACAGCTGTCACTGTTTGTTGTAGTGCATGGCGAGAGGTGGAGGGGTGCGTGTTTGACTGTGTGTGTGAAGAAAAGTGAGTAGACAGAGGTAGACGAAACAAAATAAAACAGAGACAGAGTAATGGTACCAAACCAAAATCCTGTCAATTTGTCAGAAGTGCCACCATGTTCTTCTCCAGCCAAGCAAAGAGCCACATGAGCCAATAGACTGCTCTGCCATTTATTCAGTGTGTGTGTGTGTGTGTGTGTGTGTGTGTGTGTGTGTGTGTGTGTGTGTGTGTGTGTGTGTGTTGTGGGGAGACAGCTGACAGAATCACAGGTGACAGACGATGAAAAGAAACATCACTCTCAGTAAAAAATGGAGGTCGTCCTGTGGAGGACAGGAGAGCTGCTTAAGCTCAGTTAACCTGCAGAGAGTGTGAGAACAAGTCAGAGAGGGATAATACAGAACAGACAACAACGGAAATGCACAGGTATGAACACACACAGGGAAAGAGGATACACTGGAAAAATAGGAGGAAGAAAACAGAGAGTATGAGAAATTTTGTATTTGAAAGAGTGGAAAACAGAGAGAGACAACACAGTGACTTCAGAGGAAAATAAGATGCACTGGGATTCATGATTGTATCAAGGGCAATGATGCAAAGTGAAGCAATCCATCAAAAGGGGGAAAAGAAGTGTCACAGAGAAACACTGCAGGTTTACGATACCGCAAAGAAAAAACACAACTTCACTGAGAAACAGGAGAGGAAACTCCAGCATTTAGATGAAGAAGAAACACTCTAAGCAAGTCTGATGTAATGAGGAGAAATATACGCTTGTGAAAGGTGAAATGGACAAGGACAATTAAAGACCACAAAGAACGGAGCTGTAAGGTTTTTAGTGGAGAAAAAAGTATATTTTGTGTTTAAGGTCGAACCAGTGAATACTTTTCTGCTCTCATCTATTAGAAAGGCTTTGTGAGCAGTCATAATGTAACACACCTGGAGTTCACAAAGTATCCAAATATGTGTAGGACCAGTACCTCAGTCTGTTGGAGGGACTGAAAGGGAGGATGACAGACACAATTAGTATCCTGTTTAATATATTAAGGGTTTCAGGAGAAATGAAACAGGAAAGTTTCTGGTGTTAATTAACCCGTAGATACTGTACTTATACATCATACAGTTATACAACAATAACTGTCTCACATTTGAACACATGATATAAATCCCATGAATGTGTCAACAGACAGGTGGAGTATTAACACTCCTCGTAGAGTGTTAGATGGTTTTAACCATGAATTATGTTTACTGTACATTTTGGCCATGAAATTGACACGTGAGCTTCTCTTTAAATCATGAACTGAATAACCACAAAACATCAGACATCTTGCATACTTCACATTCTTTCATTCAAGTCATCCGCTACAACTTGTTTTGGTTGAAGTAGATCTGAATTAGCACTCATTGTTCAGTACTGCTAAACTTCTACCTGGTCTGCATTGCGTGACAGAGCCAATAAGACCCATCTATTAGCAAAATAAATAAATAAATAAATAAATACTCCAACACATTGTTCAGCAAAAATAAAAATAAATGAAATTTTAGAGAGCCCAGATCCTTACCAGGTTACAATAACTAGCAGATAGATGGAATTCAAAAGTTGAAAATAATTTTCAGTCATAGAGCAAAAATAATGAAAAAGAAAAGTTTCCCCCTGTGATTTAGCTAACCTGTATATATAGGAGAGCCCAACAGATGAATATCAGGCATAGTGTCATTCATCTGAGACAGACAGAAGCTGTGTGGAACGAAGCGAATTTCAGAAAATGAAACGTCCAAATATTGCCCTGTGAGAAAGAGTTATGAGCTGGGAGATGTGCTAATGTTGCATTCCCTAAAATCATTTAAATTAATGTGCCATGAAATAGGTCATTAATGAGGATGCATGGCCCATACATGGAGACAGACAGATGAGGAGGATGCTGCTGCTGCTGCTGCTGCTGCTGCTGCTGCTGCCATCATATAGCAGACATCATTACACCAGACCAGACACAGCCACAGTCATAACTTCAAGAGAAGAAGAACTGCATCGTGAAGGTGGAATCTCATTCAGCTCCTTTAGGCCTTTTGATTTTATATATTTAAAAGCAGTCTGCATAGAATACATAGATTTTTTATACATGGTGTGCTGTTGAATAATATGTGTCAATAGAAGTAGAGAAAGAATGTAATGGAGGTAATGCTCTCTCTGTGCATATATTCAGCATATGGATGAAAGATATTCACCATCACAATAGAATAGTGAGATAGACCCAGAAGAGATCATTAACGTTGGTGTTTGTGAAGGTGACAGTTGTAGCTTTTCTACAAACATTCAAATATGTCCCCACCACCAATTTCACACAAATAATTCTTTTTATGCTTCAGCCTGAGATTTCAGCCTGTTTCCCTGGTAAAATATGGAAGTCCGGGAAATGTCTCCTGGAAATAAAATGTTGTTTACTTCACTCGCCGCCCTGCAGTGTCTTCTGCAATCACCCAAATAACCAATTTCCGCCTGTTTTCAGCCTGTACAGTGAACCATGAGTGTGTTCCTTCTTCCTTCTGGTCTTCCTGTGGAGCCAGCATTAAAGTTTACCAGTTAAACGCTCTGCTTTTACTGCTGTCCAACCGGTGTTTTGTGGTGAGTAATCACCTTCCCACCTGCAGACAGGCTTGCTGTACGGAAAGGGAGTGTGTGTGTGTGAGTGTGCATGCATGTTGTTATTCTGCATGCTTGTGTGTGTATGTTTGTGTGTGATTTACGAGCACAGAGCTCAGAAAGGGCTCTGTTTTTCTACCTCACAGGCTGCCTGTTGCCCACGCTGCACCACTCAGAGTCTTTAACCCTGATGCCCAACAACTGCCATACTGTACGGATGGAAAGGTTTTTGTGGTAATAAAATATTGACTGTGCACAACATGCTGATGCATGCATGATATACTGTTTATATATGTATGATTTAAGCATATTGAACATATTAAATGATATGCAGTAGAGTCAAATGAACCACATGAGCTTGTTATTATGATGATATAAAAACATTAAATATGCACATATGCCTCATTATACCAGATATATTCCATATGGCCAAAAATATATCGCCTACCTATATTACTTTGTGCACAAAGCCAGTTCCATAAAGAAATTCACAGTTTCCTGTTGAGAAACTGGCCTTCACAGAGGCTTGACCTAACCCCATCTAATAAACTGGAACCCCGAAGGTGAACCATGCAACATCAGCACTGGACCTTGCGAATGTTCTGCTGTCTGACTGGGAGGAAATCCCTACAGCCAGGTTCAAACACGTGGTGAAAAGCCTGACACCAGAAAAGTGGAGCCTGTAGTGGAGTTATAGTTGGGTGTTAATTCCCATGACTTTGAAATGAGATGTTCAACAATCACATACTACACAGGTGTAATGTTAGGGTGTTGGCATACTTTTGACGATAATGTGTATCTTTATTCATTAAAAAAAAAATGGGTAACATTTAAAAGTACTCTAATTTTCTAAAACAGTGCCAACATAATTATGATGTTTTTGTTTAATACATGTCATTCATGTGTGAAATTGATTATAAAATAGTGGAACTGAGAATATGAAACAAAATTCAGCACTGGAATATCTCATGTGGACACAATACCGTGTCTTTAATATAATGTGCTACATATCAACACTGGCTGCAACTAATGATTATTTTTATTACTGATTAATCTGCTCATTAGTTTGTCAATTAGTCAATTAATCTTTAGGTCTACAAAATGTCAGAAAATAGTAAAGACAGTGATTCTCACAACTTTCCAAGGCCCAGTGTGACGTCCTGAAAACACTTCCCTTGTCTGACCAACATTCCCTTAGCCAAAGATATTCAGTTATATAGTGATGTAAAACAGAGAAAAGCAGCACTTTCTCACAACTGAGAGGATGGAACTGAGTCATATTTTCTCTTGAAAACCATCAATGTAGCCAATGAATTTTTTGTCAAAGGACATATTGATTAATAGACGAATACTGACAAAGAGCAGTAGAGTCAGTTAACAAATATACAGACATTCTGGCCTCTCTTCCTGTTTGCCTCTTTTGTGTTAACTAGGATCAGCTTCAACAGCTGTGCTCTTCCACTGTGGCTGCTAACAACCAGTCCAGACTAAAAGAAAACACACACACACACACACACACACACACACACACAGACACACACACACACACACACACACACACACATTTCCAAAGTTGTGAAAAGAGTCTTTTCACCAGTGGTAAAGAAGAGGTATCTGTGATGACAGGACATGTGATGTGCTGTGACAGTGCTGTTGTGGAAGGTGTCGCTGGAGACAGAGTGTCACCCGACAGGAAGTGTAAATAAGACACACAACAGTGAGAACAATCGTCATCCACCGAGGACTATAACTGTTCCAAAGCTCTCACTGTCATGAAAATTAAACCTGAATAAGTTTATTATATTATATTATATTATATTATATTATATTATATTATAT